>CM039474.1:24186994-24204240 GCA_022433065.1 Begonia loranthoides | reverse complement strand
TGACTCTGAGAACTTCTTCGCCTCTGGACAGTGGACGCCGTCTGCTACTCGAACGCCTCGTATAAGACACAAATGAAATATTTAAAACACAAATGAATCTGTAAGAAATCTGTTCGTCTGACATGAACTCACAAATGAAACTATAAGAGAGAGAGAGAGGGGTACCTAATGTCCACGGCGGAGATCAAGGCAGGCAGTTAAATAATAAATAGTAAGTAAACCGAGGCAGTTCAGAAAACACACAAGAAACAATTAAGTCTTATGCAGGATTTGAAGCTGCTGCAATGGTAGTAGCCTTGGGCCCTGGAGCAAGTGAGTATAAAGGTGTAGTATAAAATCCACATGATTTTCTTCCTGCTAATAAAGTAGTTCCAGTTCCTGCCTCTATCAATCCAGTAATTGCAGCATCAATCATGCTCAAGGGTATGTCTGCTCAGTTTCTTCTCCGCAGTTGCTTCAAGGTTTGTCCAACATTTATCTCCCAAGAGTTTACATTTTGGTGCAGTAAAAACAGAAATATTTAAAACAAAAAAGATTGGGATCCAAGATTCTGATGAACTAGAAATCATCAAATCCTGAATTAGGGAAAATAAAACACACAGATTCTATAATTCTTTCATTAAACCATAAGCATCACAAATAATAAGTAAACCATAAGCATCACAAATAGTAAGGAAAGGAGAAATTACTGATAATCATGTGGATTGAAAGCATATGGATTGAAAGCTCAAAGAAATTACTAAATTTGATAGAACCAAAATACTAAATAATCAGTATGAGTAAGAATACCTCAATGACCTGTTAAACCCAACAACAGAAACTAAATATATATAAAACACTAAATTTGACTGCAGAAATTACTAGTATTCATGTGGATTGAAAGCTTATGGCAACTAAGGAGTTGCATGAGTCCCAACTCTCTTATCGAACAAGAAACTGCAACTTGATTAGCGGAACTGCGGAAGAGCTGCGAATCTGCTATTGCAAAAGAGAGCGAGCAAGACTGCGAATCTATGATTGCGAAGGAGAGAGCAAGCAAGACTGCGAATCGTAGAGAGCGAGCGAGAAAGCCTGACTCAGACTTGGATAGGAGTAGGACAAAACTTTTTTTCTCTAATTGGGAACCGGCATCGTACCAGAACTGGACCGGAACTGCGGCCCGGTTCTGGTACCGGTACTGGTTCCTGCGGTTCTTGGTTCTGGTTCTTTATTCTCGGAACCGAGAACCAAATGGTCGGGTCTAACAGTTGCGGAACTAGCACCGAAAACCAAATTGCCCACCCCTACCCGTAGCTGGTATTTCCTCCCTCCTCTTAAAACTTCCTTTTCTTCTCCTATTTATTCTTTTTATCCCTTTCATTTTCATTTTGCCGCCATTGTCTCCAACTTCCCCATTCTTTTCATTTCCATTTCAATTCTTTTATCTATTTTACTTTATTCTCCCCTCTTTCTTTCAAACCACGTGTCCTCCATGTCCTCCATATTTTACATATTTAACCCTAATATTTCATTACATTATTTCCTTCCATTTCTCTATTTTATTCATTCCATAACACATAATAAATATGCCTTCCAAACTAAATTAGTCCAATTTAATTTCCGTTAAGAGATTTCTAAATCCACTTATACAATCTTTTAAATTTTCAAACTTTCTTTCTTAATTTATTTGATCGCTCGGTAATATCTAATTTCACCGATTTGGACTAATTGACCAAAATTTCATACGTGGTCGTTATGCGACAATTCAAGTCAACTTTTCAACATTACAAGCGATTTTAACGCGAAAAATTTACATATAGGATTTATCATCTTAAAAATTCTCAGATTTTACACTAGTGACCAGACATATGTCATACGTACACATTATCATTGATACGTGCACGTCACAATAAAAAAACATAATAAAAATATATGCAAGTATATGTACTTTTTATAAAATGTTTTTAAAACAACATTGATATAAATTAGAAACAGAAAATAATTAATAAAATAATAAATAAGGCAATTAGAGAGGAAAGAATAAATATTCAGCTCCTAAATTTCTTAAAAAATAATAATAATAAAAGTAACTAAAATTATTTAAATAAAAAATGAATTCTTGATGGATTTTATAATGTGACAAATGAAACTCTAATTGAAAATTTTGTCTTAGCCATTATAACACATAAAAAGAAAAAATACACAAGAGCCCAATGGAAAAAAAATATATTTATATAAGTTATTAAAAGAAAAGGAAATTTTTTTTAAATAAAATTAGTCTTTCGTACGTGCTAGGCACGTAATTGTCAAGTTCAATATATTTTTTTAGCAAATAAAAAATATAGAGAATAAATTTTTTTTAATATTTTATTTATTCCAGCATACCTTCAAATTGAGAGAAGTGTTGTAATAGGAAAAAACAAAAAGAGAAAAAAAAAATACAGTAAGTGAAAAGATAAATATACACTAAGTAAAAAGTTTTTTGACAAATTCAAACTTCATTTCTTCTTTTTCCCGTGATTTGATGAAAAAAAGAAGCTTTCACTTTGCTAGCTGTAGATAAGAGGAAACTCTATCTCGTTCTTCAGTTTTCTCATACAAGGACATGACAAAAAGTAGACATCCAAAGCCTATCATCTGGTTTAACCCCTCTTCTCTCCGATTTGTCGAAAGCCTAAACCAAATAGTCAATTTTCTTTGCTTTTTCTAAGCATTGAATCAAACAAGTGCAACCCATTACGTTTATTTGATACCCAGCCTCGGACATTTCCTCAAACAACTCCATTGCTCTCTCCACATTACCTACACTTCCACAGATGTTTAACATTGCTGTTTAACTCCAACTGTTCGGCATCAAATTCCTTGATCCTTTCATGTCATCCAAGAGCTTCTCCGCTTTTTCCTCCAATCTGAGATCGACACACATGTTCAACAAGGTGTTGCACAAAATGAAATCTTTCGGTCACCCATTCGATTTCATTCGCTCCCACAATTGGGCTACATCTCTAGCCCACCTTGCTTTCCTATAAATTTTAACAAGAGAAGTTAATGTCTTTTCGTTTGACTTTATTCCTGATTCGATCATCTCTTTGACCAAAAAGCCCCTACAAGAAGAAAAGAGATCAATAAATGATGCATACAAACTTGGCTTGAATTGTCAAATTATTGACTCAGCCTTTTCGGCAGGCTGGGTCAGGCCGTCTCTAAGGTTGGACCCAATTGGCCTTAAGGTGAACCATGGCTCAGGCCTCACAGGGTTCACCTTAAATAGGATGGTTCGAGGTCAAACCTGCCATGCAGGGACCCTTGGACAGAGTGCAGGCCCAACCTGTGACCTGGCACTGAAGCAAAAATTCACAAGTCAGCCGCTTGGCAGGTTTCACAAACCCAACATAGCGAAGTGATTATATGAACTAACCATATTCCTGGTTCCTTCTTGAATCTGCAAATGTTGAAGAAAGTACAATAGAAAAAATCAGAACCGAGTGTTGGATAGACAACCCAATTACTTGTTTCATTTCCGGATGCAAAGGAATGATCTAGATAGTTTATTCTGTTTGGCACCCGTAAGTCTAACTTCGCCAATCGGGGAGGATTGGGATAGTAAGGACCTCCAAGTGGAAAGCTTGGAGCGCAAACGTAAGTGAGATTTGCCGAACCGCGTGAACACATCGGTCTCAACTCTCTAACTCTTACTCTTTATAAATGTGCATTATTTGATTATATAATTGCGATAAATCACTCAAGGTTAGAGAAATTAATAATCACACGAAAAATATTTAAAACCTAATTACGTGAGGAATTTAACATTCTTAAGTTTAAATATAAGAAGTTGAAAAAGAAAAACAATAACATTGTAAAAAAGCATGTTGGTATAGTTCAAGTTTTCGAAAATGAGATTAGCAAATTAAAGGCTAAGAATGATGAGTTAAATGCTATGGTTCTTAAATTTACAAATGGTAGCAAAAACTTAAACATGCTTTTAGGACAACAAAAAGTAACGTTTGATAAAGCCGGATTAGAATTTCAACCCTTCCAAAAGAAGAAAGTTTATTAGAATTTCTTTGTTAAACAATCTACTAGCTATACATGTAATTCAATAGGACGCAAATCTTCTTCTTGTCCATCAAAACTAATTAACAAAAAGAAAGTTACTAAATTTGTATGGGTTCCAAAAGTAACAAAAAGATTTGGGTACCTAAAATGTCAACTTGATTTGTGATTGTAGGTTGAAGATTCTCCCGCAAAAGGATGAATGGTACTTGGACAGTGGATGTTCAAGACATATGATAGGGGACTTCTCAAAATTCACCTCCATTGAGAACAAGATAAGAAGTGTGACATTTGGAGGCAATGAAAAAGGGAAAATAATTGGAATCGGCAGCATCGGTAATCCTTCTAATCCCATTATTGATGATGTCTTATTGGTTGATGGTTTGAAACATAATTTATTAAGTATTAGTCAATTGTGTGATAAAGGATACAAAGTTATTTTTGAATCTAAATCTTGCATGATAAAGGATGAATCAAATGAGAAAGTTTTATTTATGGGATATAGACTTGAAATTATTTATGCTATTGATTTGAATAATGTCTCATGCAAAGATGAAACATGTTTTACTGCAAATTCTTCCAACAATTCTTGTTTTTGGCATAGAAGATTAAGACATATAGGAATGGATACCTTAGCTAAGATTTCTAAAAATAATCTAGTTGGAGGTCTTCCTAAAATATTGATTGAAAAAATAGAGTTTGTGATGCTTGTCAAAAGGGAAAACAAACTAAAAGTTCATTCTCTTCCAAACAATATATTTCAACATCTAAGCCTCTCCAACTACTTCACATGGATCTCTTTGGTCCATCTAAGGTTTCAAGTTTAGGAGGAAAATACTATGCATATGTGATTGTAGATGTTTTTTTCAAGATATACATGAGTTTTCTTTCTAAGAACAAAGGACAAAGCTTTTGAAGTCTTTTCTGGTTCTATGAAAAAGATTCAAAATGAGAAGGATCTCACTGTTGTGAGAATAAGAAGTGATCATGGTGGTGAATTTGAAAATGAACTATTCGATGCTTTTTGTCTAAAATATGGCATCGAACACAACTTCTCATCTCTTAGAACTCCCCAACAAAATAGAGTAGTTGAAAGGAAAATTCAATCACCCCAAGAACTAGCAAGAACTATGCTAAATGAGAATAATCTTCCCAAATATTTTTGGGTGGAAGCCGTTGCAATGGCTTGCTATGTTCTTAACCTTGTTTCTATTCGTCCAATGTTAGAAAAGATACCCTACAAACTTTGGAATAATAGAACTCCAAATGTAAGTTATTTCAAGGTTTTTGGATGTAAATGCTTCATTCTAAATACTAAGGATAACCTAGGAAAATTCAACTCTAAGACGGATGTAGAAATCTTCCTAGGATACACTACCTCTAGTAAAGCATACAGGGTGTTCAACAAAAAGACATTAGTTGTGGAGGAATCTATGCACATCACCTTTAATGAATCAATTCCTCCACCTAGAGTTGATAAACCAATCATTGATATAGAAAATGAGGTTGAGGCTCTTAGCCTAGGAGAAAAGGGAAAGGAGATTCTTGAAAGTCATCCTCAAGAATCTCAAAATCAATTCTTAGAGGGAACATCTAAAGAAGATATTCACGATGACTTTCCAAAAGATTGAAGGTATGTCAAAAGTCATCCTATTGACGATATTCTTAGTGATCCCAACCTAGGAGTCAAAGCTAGGTCATCTCTTTGGAACTTGTGTGCCAATATAACTTTTATATCTCAAATAGAAACAAAAATTAATAAAAATTGGATTATGGCCATGCAAGATGAATTAAATCAATTTGAAAGGAACAATGTTTGGGAACTTGTTCCAAGGTTACATGACCATTAAATTATTGGAACTAAATGGATATTTAAAAATAAATTGGATGAAAGTGGATTAGTAGTAAGAAATAAAGCGAGACTTGTTGCAAAGGGATATAATCAATAAGAAGGAATTGATTTCGAAGAAAGCTTCGCACCGGTAGCTCATTTAGAATCAATATGCATGCTCTTGGCTTTTACTTGCTTCAAGAATTTCACTCTTTACCAAATAGATGTTAAGAGTGCATTTCTTAATAGACATATTGTGGAGAAAGTATATATAGAACAACCATTAGGGTTTGAAGTTTATGACAAACTTGACCATGTTTACAAGCTTCATAAAGCCCTTTATGGTCTAAAACATGCTCCAAGAGCATGGTACGAAAGACTAAGCAAATTCCTAAAAGAAAGAGATTTCAAAATAGGAAAAATTGATTCAACATTATTTATCAAGCATAATGTTCAAGACATAATAATTGTACAAATTTATGTTGATGATATTATCTTCGGTGCTACCAATGAAGCACTTTGCAAAGAGTTTGAAGAATTAATACAAAGTGAATTTGAAATGAGTGTGATGGAAGAATTGAAATTTTTTCTTGGTTTACAAATTAGACAATTTCAAGAAGGAATTTTCTTAAATCAAGAGAAATATGTCAAAGAGCTCATCAAAAGATTTAGAATGGATTCATCCAAACCCTCAAAAACTTAAATGAGCACCACAACAAAATTAGATAAGGATGAAAGTGGAAAAGATGTGGACTTAAAGAAATATCGTGGCATGATTGGATCATTACTATATTTAACAGTAAGTAGGCTTGATATTCTCTTTAGTGTGTGCTTATGTGCAAGATTTCAAGCCTCTCCTTAAGAGTCTCACTTAAAAGCTGTCAAAAGAATTCTCAAATGTTTTAGTGGGACAAGTAGTCTTGGATTATGGTATCCCAAAAGAGCTTCATTTGCTATGGTGGGATATACCACCTTCAACTACACGAGGATCTTAATTGATAGAAAAATCACAAGTGAAACATGTCAAATTCTTTGAGAATCTCTAGTTTCATGGTTCTCTAAGAAACAAAATTTGATTGGACTTTCAATGACGAGAGTGAATATATTGTAGTCGCGAGTTATTGTGCACAATTACTTTGGATGAAACAAACCTTAGAAGATTATGGACAAATCTTTGATAAAATTCCAATCAAGTGCAACAACACAAGTGTGATAAATATTTCCAAAAATCTGGTTCTATACTCTCCCACAAAACGTATTAAAATTAAACATCATTCATCTGTGATCATGTGTCTAAAGGTGACATTGCTCTCGAATTCGTGAGTACCGAGAATCAATTAATGGATATTTTCATGAGCCACTAGACAAAAAGACATTTTGTAGCATAAGGATTCAATTGGGGTGGATTTATCTTGATCAAACCTGAGCAAAATATTTGATTTGCTTCGATTGATTGACATGCATTAACTCCCATTGATTGATTTTGGTAGTTGAGAAAGGGGGAGAAAACAAGTTGAACAATTTTTAAAGGATTAGAATGAGTTGGATATTACAATTGATAGAATTTGAATTCTTGAAGTATAAGAATTCAATGAGGATTAAGTATAATCGCCTCCAATTAGGCCGAATTTATGTAAGAAACTCATTGCATAAGGAGTACACAATTTTGGTCGACCATTTTTCTTAAACTGATCTCGGATTGCAATTTTTGGTTGACCATTTATGATTTGGTAAATTAGGCGTTCTAAACTTTTTCGTGCGATATTAGTTTTTCTATCCCTAAGTGATTTATTACAAATATAAATAAATAAATAATAATAAATATAAAGAGTAGAGATAGAGAGATGACACCGATATGTTCACGCGGTTTGGTAACTCCAGCCTACGTCCGGTCTCCTACTTGGAGATCCTTAATCGCCCAACCTCCCCAGTTGACGATGTTTGACTTCACGGGTGTCAAACAAACCTTTACAGACTATTCTCAGCGCGTTATCCTCTAGATTGATCTTCTCGGGCGTCAATCTAGCCTTTGACTATTGCGGGGCGTCACCCTTGATGTAGCATTTACAAATAGTGGAAATATAAAATACAAGTTAGAACTTAACTCTCGAATATGAAATCTCAAGTTGAGGATTGAGAGAGTTACGTCTATGCACTCATTTGAATGTAGAGAATACAAGTATGAAGTTTGGCAGCGTTTCGGTGTGATTCTCTCTCGTTGGATTGGTGTCATTTGCAATTCAAAGTGCGTTTATTTATAGAAATGGCTCCAGCAGTCGACCACCTCTTGTTCAGTCAATCACTTTTCTAGCCATTGGAATTCTACCCGTTGGAATTCGCCCGTTCAGCGGTAGCGGTCGACCGATCCTCTAGGTGTAGTCGAATGCTACGACATATTCGCTCACGACATTGCCGAATATCCTCTAGCGGTCAACCAGACCCTACCTAGCAGTCGACTACTCCCTTCTATTTATTTCTCCCAAGCTCTTGGCCATTTCTGAGGTCGACCATTCCGGGCAGTCAACCAGTTCCTTCATTGCAGGCCAGTTTGGTTGACCTTTTGCACTGTTTCATTGACCTTTTTGCTCGTTTATGCATTTTTTGAATTCTCTAAGTCCAAATAATCACTCTATAAGCTACATGGACTTAGGCAAAAATGTTACATAACATAAATACCCATTTTAAAGGTATTTTCAACAAAAAATATAACATATTTATCAATTCAAATAAATGCGTAATAAACAACTAAAATTGTCATCATCAAAACAAATAACCTCTATTAGGCCAACATAATCAAGTGAAGGAAAATAAAGTGAGTATTTTTATTCATGAGTATGAATTATTTTGCATGGATAGAGAGAAAACCATTAGTCATATGTTTACTTGTTTCACTAACCTTACTAACAGTTTAAAAGTGTTTGGTAGAGTTTATCCCAATGAAGAGTTGGTGAGAAAAACTCTTAGGTATCTACTAAGAGCGTGACAACCAAAATTGACTGCTATTCAAGAGGCACGTGATCTCAAGGTATTAAAAATGGAGGAACTCATTGGGTCTTTAATGATGCATGATATCACATTGAAGGCAAATGAGGAAGTGGAGCAAAAGGAGAAGAAAATCTCCAAATCAAAGTGCATTGCTTTCAAAGCCTCTTCAAAGCAACCAAGGTGATTCCGCGAAAGAAGATGAAAATAATGAAGAGATTAAATTCATGACTCAGAAATTCAACAAGTACCTCCAACGAAGAAAGAGGAAAGGGGAGAAGAGCATCGTTACTTTGGATATGGAAAACCAGGTCACACCAAAACCTAATGCCCAAAAGCAAAAAGGTCACCTAGAGCCTCTAAGAAGAATGCATTCAAGGCCACATGAGATAATATCGATGAGGATTCTTCTTCCGAAATTGAAAAAGTATCCAACTTTTGCTTTATTGTCAATGAAGATAAGGTACACAATTCATCTAGTGATTTAGATGATAATATTGATGATAATGATAATTTGTTTGATGTTTTTAATGAATTATTTGATCAATTCAATTTTTTTAAACATAAATATAAATTGTTGAAAACGGATAATGACAATTTTATGAAAGAGCATGATAACATGGTTAAATCTTTTGAAAATCAAATTGGTGATTTGAAAAGCATGAATGAAAATTTGAATGCTACTATTAAATCTCTTGATAATGATATTTGTGAATTGAAAGTAAAAAATGATGATTTGAGTACTATTATTTTGAAATTCACAAATGGTAGCAAAAATTTTAACATACTTTTAGAAAAACAAAGGGTTATATTTGATAAAGCAAGAATAGGTTATCAACCATTTGCTAAGAAAAAGACTTATGAAGCTTTTTTTGTCTACCCATCGATTTGTAATGCATGTAATTGTATAGGACATAAATAATTTTTTTATTAAAATGATTAGTTCTAAATTTGTTTGGATTCCTAAAAGGAACCAAACCTAAAAACTCAAGGGCCCAAAAAGATTTGGGTTCCTAAGAAAGTCAATTGAGACTTGTTTTAGGTTGGATGTTCTCCCATTCAAATAAATGTTTTTGATATTGAATGATGGGAGACTTCCTAGAATATGCATATTAGGTTATTTTATCTTTTATACTCTTGATTTGCATTGATCTTATAATATGCATATTGCTTAGTATCATAGGATTAAAATATTGTTAATACTTCAATTTGCATAAATCCTTCAAATGGTATAGATCTTACAATTGGTATCAATCCAACAATTGGTATTATAAAATGTGATCATTGGATTGATTTGTTGGTTATTTTGATACTTTTGCTAATCCTCAATGATTGAATTAGTATATTGACATAGGGGGAGAAATATTTTTAAGTTGAATGATATTTTTTTTGTATCAAAGATTTAGACATTTTCATCCTTACAATTGATATTTAAAGGGAGAGAGGAAAATGAAATTTTTTTAAAAACTTGAGATAGGGAGAGAAATTTTTATTGGATTATTTTGAATTCTCCTACTTGAACCCCCAATTAATTATGTTTGGAAAATGTCAAAGGGGGAGATGCTTGAATGATTTGTTTTGATTTCCTACTAAGCATAAACTTTTCTATGGATAATGTCAAAGGGGAAGTAATATTTGTTTTAATCTAAATGTGAATTAATATGTTGATTTGATTTGATGATTGGTTGTTGTTTTCCCTCCTTGATTTCGTTTGATATTGCCAAAGGGGGACATGAAAGTAATATTAAGTTAAGTTAGTTGGAATAACATGATTTGTATGAACAAAAGAAAAGATAAAATCCATAAACTAAGAGGGAGAAATTATAATATGCAATACATCATGCTCATGCTTAGGGAGTATCATAAACAGCTTAATATATATTTGTCATCATAAAAAAAGAGGAGATTCTTAACCTAAGAGACTTTAGGCTTATTTGTTTGAATGATGAGTGATTTATTTGTTGATAAATTTTTTATGAATTAAATGAATTTAATATGTTTATCAATATGATTATACATGATCTTTATTGGAAATACCCTTTAACAAGGGCATTAATATTTACAAACATGTTTTTCTAAGTTCACGTAGTTTATAGGTTGATTATTGGGACTTAGAAGTTTGAAAATGTGCAAAACAAGGAGTATAGGTCGATTGGGCGATCGACTAGAAAGGCTACAGAGAGCCAAACCAATGGAAGCGGTTGACGATGGCTTGGATGTGATCGACTGGAGAAATGATAGATTGGTCGACATATGCTGAAGTGTAGAAGAGCGGTTGGCTGGGATGAATGGCAGTCAACCAAAAATTGGACAGAGTCAAGACCGTTCTTGAGTTGCACTGAAGCGGTAAACTGGAGCGAAGGAAGCAGTCGATTGGATGCACACGGTCAAGAAGCGGTCAACCAAAAATGTTGAGTGGTCAACCACTGGGCAATTTTTATATATAAAAGCACTTATCGTTGGAAGAAATAACGAAGGAAAATCATACTGAACCACTACAAAATTTATCACTCAATTTCTCTCAACAATTAAGTGCTTAGCCTAGCTCTCCCATTCTCAAACTTGAGAGTTTATATTATTGAGCTTAGACTATAGAATTTGTATTTTTTATTTCCATTTTATTGTACTTAACCGAGAATCAAGAGTGACACCCTGTAATAGTCAAGGAGAAAAGGGTGATGCCCCATAATATTCAAGGAAAAAAGGGTGATGCCCTGGAATAGTCTGTAAAGACTTGATTGACACTCGTGAAAATCAAGCAACAATAACCGGGGAGTTTATTGAGTGAAGAAATCTTCAAGGGGAGACCTTGAAGCATAGAAGTAGGCAGACTTGTCGAACCGCGATAACAAACTTAGTGTCATCTCTCTATCCCTTATTTCTTTATTTGTGCTATTGTTTGTATGCATATTTAAAATTATCTCACTTAAAAAATAAAATTAATATTATTGCACAAAAAATTAACTAGCCTAATCCCCCTTAATAAGGAGCCAACCAAGGAGGCCTAAAAACAAAGAGTGAGGGATGTCGATGAGCCCCATAGCTAGACAGTTCTGAGCAAAAGAGATGTCACAATGACATGTAGCCCGTGTTGGGGTGTGAGACACAATACCTGAACTTGTTAACATGGAGGCTCAACTATTGGCGAGACAAGTGGTAATGGCAAGGCCAAGGCTAAAGTGGCAGTGGTAGAAGAGGAAGCTCACATGACACATTTATGGGTTTTACCACTACTTCCGGAATGCAAATGAGTACATTGATACGCTTTCAAATATTATTTTAACTATGTGCACTTTTTATGACACAATATTGCATTTGTTACGTAGGAATCCGTTGTGCCAAGTCCACATCTTTGGTGACTTAATTGTATTATTTTATTTTTTAGTAATTTAATTGTACTTAATTGCACTGATGTCATTTTTGTATCATCATCAAGAAAAACCCATGTTGGCTCATTGGTTGTGTGGTGATTTTAGTAACTTTATATGTTCTTGCTTGTTTGTTGTATGGACGTCCAAGGATTGAACATGAACGTTCAAGGGAGTCCCTTGGATGTCCATACAGCACACAAGCAAGAACATATAAAGTTAATAAAATCACCACACTTCTAATCATCCGAGTTGGCTTTCTCTTGATGATAATTTGAAGCAAATAATTGGACATTATATTTTAATACCAACATTATTCACTCATTGGGCGAAAGATTTTATTTAATAATTAATTAAAGAACATTGTTAGATCAATTCATAAATGGATGTCCCTCGGTGTTGGAGGACGTCCAAGATTGATCCTTGGCAGCCATTGGCATTGGAGGATGTCCAAGGTTGATCCTTGGACGTCATATTGGATTGAAGGATATCTAAGGCTAATCATTGGACGTCCCTTGGCATTGGAGAACGTTCAAGGGTGAACCTTAGATGTTCCATGGTGTTGGAAGACATCCAAGATTGATCATTAGACTTCCATCAATATTGGAGGATGTCAAAGGTCTATTCTTGGACGTCCCTCAGTATTGGAGGATGCCTAAGGCCTATCCTTGGATGTCCTTTGGCATTGGAGGACGTCTAAGTGCCATCCTCGGATGTCCAAGTGCCATCCTTGAATGTCCATGTCACATTTTTGCAAAGTTCGAGGTACATCATCGGACATTCGTAGGCCACTATTGGTTTCTCATGTTGTATGCAAGTATGAATGCATGAATCTAATTGAATTGACGGAAAACATGTTATATTTTTTAGATAGCTGATGAAACCTTATGATAGTAAGAAATCACTAGTTTTCTGAAAGTCCGAAGATATAGTAAGGTTGAAAAAATGAATTCTAGTATGTAACTTTTAAATATGTAAATTTGGTAATGTATATAAATAATTCACTAATGCATGTATTTTTACTTATGAAGTGTATCTCACATTTAGTTTTGTGCTGTAGATAAATTTTTAACTAGGGAGGAAATGACGCTAATCAAGAATGTTTAAGAGGCAGGTGATCATATAGAAAGGGATGTTGTCGGGTTAGATGAACATATTTAATTTTCTGTTTAGTTTTGATTATCGTTTTTAATAAATAAAAATTTCTTTGGAAATTTTAACATTGTATGGATAATGTATGGTTGAATATTTTATTAAATTCGATTTGATATATATTTATTAATAAAGTTTTGAAGTTTACTTTACATTTAATATCGTTAATAGATGAATTTTAACTTTGTTTTTGTTGTTTGACGGTGTTATTTTATTTAATAAAGTTATTGAATGTAATTTCAGGCCTTACATATAGCTAGTAGAAATGTTTTTATTTGTTAAATTTATGATTAGTTATTTTATACAAAAAAAAATAAATGAAAGAAAACACACCGCGTTATTAATCAATAGATATATTACATTAGAAATAACAACAATAATAAACTATAATATGTTATATTGAACCTTACAGTGTAGTCTAGCACAATTAGCCACTTAATAAATTATTCAAATCAGTTTAAAAACAATAAAAAAAAAGAGAAATTAACAAATCAACTACTGTACTTTGTATTCAATGACAAGTCAATCACTAAAGTATTTTTCCTAACAACTTAATCACCGAACTATGTAAAATAAATACTAAAAATATTATTGTTGCATTTGACGTAAAAAACGTTGTCTTTCTGCACAGACGAAAGTCGTCTTTCTCGACAAAGAAAAGAGAATTTTCTTTTACAGAAAGGTAACTTTCTAAATTTTCAAATAAATTTACAAATCCTTAAAAATGTAGGACAAAAATATGAAATAAATGTTTCTATCTGGATCCTTTCGCAATTACTACACCTTTAAGAAAATTTATAATGTGAATTTATAAGATGGTCCAATCTCTATCTATCACTGCAGGAGGGCAAAAATGAGAAGGACATCATAGGAAAGAGGTAATAATTTAAGTTGGTGCAAAATTTATTGATAATTATGAAATATACGACTCATTTAAAACGACTGAGGGTCTTCAAACTGATCGTGATAGATTTATTTTTATCATACTGTTAAACGAAAAATCCATCAAATATTATGACTCGTATATTTGAAAAAAAAATCCAGCTATCATTTAATAACAAAAAGACTATGTTTTTTAATTAATAATTTGAATATAATACGTTTTGTGAGGTTGGATTTATTTAAAAAAAGAGAATGGCCATTTTGATTCCAAAGATGTTTATCCAAGTTGCTACGCCTACGTGTAATTGAGAGAGAGAGAGAGCGCAATGCACCCAAAGTTACTTACATTGTCATAGTTTTAAAAAGATTTTTAATCATGCTTTAAAAATTTTATTCATTTTATTATATTTTGTTTATTTGGGTTGTAAGAATGATTTATAAATATTATTTGGTTAGAGTATATTTTGGCCGAGTATGCACTAGTTGTTGTTTTTAAGTATGTTTTTGTACTTTGTTCCTTAGAATCTTTAATCATAATTTGTAGTAGTATTTATACATAACTTAGAGATGATGTAAAACAGTTTTGAATCAAAGAAAACCTCAAGTTAGTTGTTACTAATTGTGCTTGCAATTCTGGTAAATGTCGCATTTCAATTCAGATTGTTTACAATTTGATTGAGTGTGTTTGGGAGTTTGAATGTTAGTGAGTCTTGACTCAAGTTTATTTGTCTGTATTGCATCATTCTCATCTTATTTTCTATGAGGTGAATTCATAGCAAAGTTGCACTAACTCACATATTATCAAGTTTGAGTGCTCTATTCCGTTGAAAGCAACTGTTGAATTTGGAGGACGTATCAAGGTGACTTTCCAGACCAACTTGCATCTTATTGTGCAATTTAGATCACGCAAAACTGGAGACAATTTCCATTCATATCTATCAAAAGGCAATACAAGTTTTTACTTGAGGATTTGATATTTTGGACGGTCAGTTTTCATGTCTAAGCAAAGCCAAAGCGATCAATTTAGTTTGATTATCAAAACCTTACAATTGTTGTATGCTGCTGCAATCCATGTTTCCTACTTAATATTGAGTTGTAGATTTCTGTTGATATCCACTTCTCTCTAGATATCCGATCATCGAATTAATAATGTGTGACTTGCACATGACTACACGCCTTTCCGCGAAAGTTTGCTCCCAAGTTTTCTATCCGCTACAGATATCTGCTTCTCTTCGTATATCCACTCCCAAAATTAATAGTGTGTGTTGTGCATGTGACTCTATGCCTTTCCACAAAAGTTTGCTCCCATGGTCTCTTCCCGCTACGGATATCCACTCCCCAAATTAAAAGTGTGTGTCACGCACATGATTTCACACCTTTTCGTAGAAGCTCACTTTTGAGGACACTTTTCCACTGAGGATATCTGCTCTTTATTACAGATATCTGCCCCCTGAGTTATCAAGTGTGACGTGCATGTGGCGTCAATTGCAATCCACAGATGCTCACTCATGAGAGCAACTTTTCGCTACAAATATCCCCACTCCTTGAAGATGTCCTCTTCCCGCTTCCATTGACACATCATTGGGTATCAGAGCCCTATTTCGAACATGTGACTCCCCTTTCTTAGTGAAATTTCCTTTCCAACAATGATGACAAAAGTGGTGCTAACGCCTTTTAAAATCGTGAAGCCAATAATCAACAAATGGTGCAACCTCCTTTGAAAGAAACTGATTCTAGTGCACAAGGACGAATCAATGAACTCAAGGCCGCCATCCAAAACTTGACTCAACAAGTACAAGGCATGATGAACTAGAATGTTAGAGCACCTCGTCCCCCAGAATAAAGAGGACATGGTGGTGTTAGAAGAGGAAGACAAGAAATGAAAACAATGATGGAGGAGATTGAGGAGGAAGAAACTGATTTTGAAGAGTCACTTAGTTTGAGGTATCAAAATGAAACTTTTGACGAATTGAAACATCAACAACTTTCCATTCCTATTTTTAAAGGTTCAAGCAAGGGTGATTAGTTTTTAGATTGGGTGGAATAAGTGAAGAAAATATTTGATTGTTACAACTATTCAAAAATGACAAAAATTCAATTGGCCTCTTTAGAATTTTTTGGTTATGCTACCCTATGTTGGGAGAATTTAAAGGCTCAAAGAAGGAGAAACGGGGGAATGTGAAATGATGAAAAGACTAATGAGGAAGAGGTTCATGCCAAGCCATTAAAAGCAAGAGTTTTTCTTTCAAATGCAAAACCTTAAGCAAGGTGCACTCTTGATAGAAGAATATGTTACCGAGTTTGAAACACTTAATATAAGAAGTGGACTTGAGGAACCAGGAGAGCAAACAATTGTAAGATTTATTAAGCGTTTAAACAGAAAAATTGGAGATATAGTGAAACTTCAACCTTATGAACCCATGGATAGTGTAATATAACTAGCCATGAAAGTGGAGAGACAACACAAGAGGACATCCAAGAAGTTCTACTCTCAACCTAACCCAAAAATCCCCATTGAATACAAGCCTCAAACAAAATTTGATGAGAAGTTTTTCCCCTTAAATGTGGGGCTAGCAAAGGCTTAGAGGAGAAGAAAGATGTTGGTGTTACCTCTCGGCCAAAGTCAAGGGACATCAAATGTTTAAAGTTCCTTGGTGGGGCATATTGCATCTCAGTGTCCGAAAAAATGGGTGATGGTTTTAAGAGAAGTTCCAATGAAGTAGAAAGTGAAGATGACTTGACAATATCAATTAGTGAAGAAAAAGAGTCCAAAAAAGAGGTCTTTTATGCATAAGAAGACCCTCTTCTCATTGTTATACAGAGAACCCTCACCACATAAAACTCGGAAGAAGCTTGCCAAAGAGAAAACCTTTTTCACCGCCATTGTTTTTAAGGACAAGGTGTGTTATTTAAGAATTGACGAAGGAAGTGATGGACCGTGTGCACGCCTGGGGGGGGGGGCGCGGGAGAGGAGGGGGTGAATTAAGGGGTCTAAACTT
>CM039474.1:24008755-24186688 GCA_022433065.1 Begonia loranthoides | reverse complement strand
ATTTGAAGCGTTTCTCTCTTGGTTGGATTCTTCTTTTTTGCAATTGTAAGTGCACTTATTTATAGAAAATTACTCTAGCAATCGACCACTTCTCTTTCAGTCGACCACTTTCTAGTTGTTGGAATTCGATCGTTGGAATTTCTGACCATTGGAGAATGTCTGTTGAATTTGCACTGCAGCGGTCTACCGGTCACTATTGCGGTCGAGCGCTGAAGTGTTTTTAGACCTCGGTATCCACTCTAGACATGTAGTGATCGACCGCTCTCAAGTCTGGTCGACCGCTCCCTGTGTTTTTGTGATTTTGAGCTTCTTGGCCATTTTTCGGTCGACCGTTTTTTCCTTGCTCGACCGCCTGCTCGACCAAAAATTGGAAAGCGATCTATAATATTGTGCGATCGACCATTTTCTTCTTGCTCGACAGCTTACTAGACCAAAAAACCCAGAAACCTTCTGTTTTGACTTTTGGTCGATCAACTGGTCGACCAAATCTTTGTGCAGACTATTTTGGTCAACCATTTCCACTGTGCAATCGACCTTTTCCCCCATTTTCACATTTCTTGAATCTTCTAAATCCCAATACTCAACCTATAAACTACATGAACTTAGGCAAATACGTTAGATAACATACATATCCATTTTAAGGGTATTTCCAATAAAGAATAATAACGTATTTGTACGATTCAAATTAAACAAATTAAATAACTTATTAATCAAATAAACCTGTCATTATCAAAACAAATAATCTAATGTCTATTAGGCTAACAAGAAGTTACACCAATATTGCATCTTAGGAGTTAGTGGAGAAACTTGGCCTCGAAACTATCATGCAATCAACACCATTTAAGCTACTGTGGTTGAATGACTGAGAAGATGTCAAAGTTTCCAACCAAGCAAGGGTTCTTTTCTCCATTGGTGGATATCTTGATGAGGTTCTTTGTCATGTGGTCCCAATGATTGCTAGTCACATCCTACTTGGAAGACTATGCTAATCTCATAAGAGAGCCATGCATGATGACTTTTCGAATTTCTACTCATTAAAATTTGAAGACAAAACAATCAAGTTAGCTACTCTCTACCTGAATTAATTTGCTATGGACTATGAGACCAAGAAAGAATGGAGTAAAGAGTCTTTATTTATGTCAAATATGGAGTTGAGTAAATCATTAGTGAGCTGCGGTCCCAATGAGATGGAAATGTATAGAGAAAACATTGGAGAAAAGGAGAGGTTTTACTGTGCACCTATTCTCGCCTTGTCCATTTGAACAAATTCTCCAAAGTTGACTGTGTTGCTTCATGGTTGGGAAGTAATACCATCCTAATGCGAGAAGGAAAACCTATTAGAGTGGCTAATGCATCCTTTAGAAGGTACGCACCCTTATTCGCATTGATTGATAGGTTACTTGATTTTGTTTGGATAAAAAATAGTTATTTTGATTACAAAGGCCTTGATTATTGGTAGAGAAATTGTGTTCTAGAAGATGATTATGGTATTCTTGTTGTTGATGGTCAATTATTTATCAAAGAAACATTATGCATACTTTGTTGTATTATTCGGGAATCACGAAGTAAATGAAGTCTTGGAGGGGGTCTATTTTCCATTTTGGCAGGAAGAACAATTATGAAACAGATAAAGAAGCTGTCCTAATAGTGGTTGTCAAATTTTTCAAGGTAGTAGACTCTATAATTTATAGCATAATAGATGAAATTTGTCTTATTGCCCAATCATTTTTCTAGAAAGAAGAGAGTTTGCTTGTGATATCTCACTTAATGGTTAGACATCAAGTTCTTGAACTTTGTTGGGAAGACAATCGAGTATGGAGATTTTGCCATTTTGAATGTTCTAGATTTTTATACTAATTATGAGCAAGAAAAAGAAGAAGAAGTAGAAGACTTCTTGTATTTGTGGTCAAATCTTTTTTCACCCAGAGAGGATGATGTGGCGCGGGGCCCATCACACGAGCACAAGCTTGACAACTTACTAATCACTATTTAGCTCTTTATTTTGTAGGGACATCAATCCAAAAAGGATTGGAGATGTGCCCAAACATGTTATTATATGGGAGGTGAAAGATCTTGGCTCAAATTGAAGAAAGCATCATTGGTAGGAAGTGCCTAAAGACTTTCTACATAATCATTTTGTGGTATTCACAAATTTAATCATGTTTTAAAGATTTTATTCATTTTATTATATTTTGTTTATTTGGGTTGTAAGAATGATTTATAAGTGTTATTAGGCTAGAGTATGTTTTGGTTGTATATGCACTAGTTGTTTTTAAGGGTGTTTTTGTAGTTTGTTCCTTAGAACCTTTAACCCTAATTTGTAGTAGTATTTATACCTCACTTAGGGATAATGTAACATAGTTTTGAATCAAAGAAAATCTAAAGTTAGTTGTTGCTAAATGTGCTTGCAATTATTGCAAGAGCTGCATTTCAATTCAAATTGTTTGCAATTCTATTGAGTGTGTTTGAGAGTTTGAGTGTTAGTGAATCTTGGCTCAAGCTTGTTTATCCCTATTAATCATTCTCATCTCATTTTCTTTGAGGTGAATTCCTAGGAAGGTTGCACTAACTCACGAATTATCAAATTGAAGTACTCATTTATGTTAAAGCCAGCTGTTGAACTTAGAGGTTGTATCAAGATGACTTTCTAGACCAACTTGTATCTTATTGTGCAATTTAGATCACACAAAACTAGAGGCAATTTCCATTCATATCTATAAAGAGCCAATCCAAGTTTTTGCTTAAAGATTTAATCTTTGGGACAATTAGTTTCTGCATCCAAGCGAAACATAAGTGATCAAGTCAGTCTCACAATTGAGACCTCACAATTGCTATCCATTGGAGGCGATGCATGTAATTCTATGCCTTTCCACGGAATTTTGCTCCAAAGGTGTCTTCTCCTATGGATATCTGCCCCGAATTAAAAGCGTGTGTCACACACATGATTCCATTCCTTTAATCGGAAGCTTGCTCTCGAGGTCCTTTTTTTTGTTGTGGATTTTCACTACAGATATCTGCTCCCTGTATTATCAAGAGGGACGTGCATCTGGCGTAAATTACAATCTACATACGCTCACTCTCGAGAGAAACTTTTCGACACATATATATGCACTCCTTGAAGCTGTTCGCTCCAGGTTTCTTCTCTTCTTTAAGGATATCTACATGACTCCCCTTTTAAATTACCGCCGTCCGCTTCACGCTTCCTGGTGGCATGTCTCCTAGATATTTGTGAGCATTTTTTTTACTTCAGCATTGACCAATCTTATTGCCAAACCTAGGTTTTTATTGCCATATTTATAATTTTGTTGTAAAAATTAAGACAATGGAGGGGCAGTTTGGTAATTCGGCTCCCCATCGTCGTCCTGGATGCTTATACTTGGCTGTCAGAGTCCCAGAGCTCAGCTATTGTTTCATCTAGAAGAGAGAGAGAGAGAGAGAGAGAGAGAATGGGGGGTGCTTCGCTTGCGGGTTTGCAAGACCACCTGAAATTGGCGAGGGAGTACGCTCTCGAGGGACTCTACGACACCTCGATCATCTTCTTTGACGGAGTCATTGCTCAGCTAAACAAGTACTCTACTTCTCCTTTCAGGAACATTCAAGCTGAAAAGTAGTAGTTTTGTAGTTGTAGATTGCTTTTTTAGTTCAATTTTGTGACACGAATATTAATTTGTCTTCTCTTGGATTTGGTTAGACTAATTTGAGTTTCTTCTTGTTCTTGCGAGATGCATTTTATTTCAAATATGCAATGCCAAATAGGGTTGGTGGAACTATTCATCCGATGTTTTTCAGTTGTACAAAGATATAAATCACTTTCAACCCAAAATTGGAGTCTTTGAAAGTTTTATTTGTTATTCATTCAAAAGCAAATAAAGCTCAATGGTATATGAAATTATTTCAGAGAATGCCTGGTGAAAATTTGATAGACTTAAGGAGATACACTCATATTTGTTTTATTTTTTGTCCAAATTTTTTTATCTACACTATTTTATGTAATGATAGGCATTTAAACTCGGTCGACGACCCTTTAATTCGTGCAAAATGGATGAATGTGAAGAAAGCCCTTTCTGAGGAAACAGATGCTGTCAAGCAGTTAGATGCTGAAAGAAGGGCATTTAAGGATATCCCTTTGGGCCGGCGCCCAGCTTCTCCGCCAATCAATTCAAAATCATCATTTTCTTTTCAACCATTGGATGAGTACCCAACTTCGTCAGGTGCTTCAACAGATGATCCTGAGGTATGGAGGCCCCCAAGTCGGGACACAACAAATAGAAGACCTGCAAGAGGTGGTTCCGTTAATGCTAGAAAGTCACCCCAAGATGGGACATGGGCTCGGGGTTCTACGAGAACTAGTACCAATTCTACTGTCCGTGGTGCCAAGACTGGCACTTCAAGTAGGACTGTTGCAGGGGTGCGATCATCTACTACTAATACTGGAAAGAAAAGCACTGCTTCTGGGAAGACTAGCAAGACAGATTCAGTTGTAAGTTCTTTTTGTCAAATAGCTTTTTTTTTTACAATGCTCAGATTTTCACTGCCCTGGATTCCATCTTAAAGTTTTCTCAATACCGTTTTTCAAGTAGGTATTTGTGGGAAGATTTTGATTTGCTGTGGAATATTCGATTTCTTTTTTAACTTGCTTGATAGGCTTTATTCTGCAAGTTAAGTCCAGTCATGTGCCTCAAAATTTGTTTTCATGCCCTTCCATTTTGGAACATGGCTATCGCCAACCAAGATGACGATTACAAGGAAGAATTGGCTAATATTTTGCAGTACTTAAGTTGTGATTTCTTTTGCTTCCCTTTTCTTTTCCCTTTTTTCCTTGCAGTTTTACGTTGTTATACTTGGTTCAGTCTTCTGCTTCCCTACCTCCTGAGTAGTTATAACAAAATTGCTGGTTTGGATTGTTTTATTCTGGTTAATTCATATGTGAATCTGTTAGAATGCTGATGCCGAAGATGGAAAGTCAAAGAGACCACAGTATGAGGGACCTGATTCGGATCTGGCTGCTATGCTTGAAAGGGATGTGTTGGAAACCAGTCCTGGAGTGAGATGGGATGATGTTGCAGGCTTGAGTGAAGCGAAGAGGCTTCTAGAGGAAGCTGTTGTTCTTCCTTTGTGGATGCCAGAATATTTTCAGGTAATTCTTTTTTTCGTGCAGAGCATTGTCCTTCTTTGCAAGCACAAAATAGATCTGCAGCTGATGAGGTAGAAGAAACCACAATAGGTAGAACAAATTACGAAACATGAAAGATGGTTAGGTAAGACAAAACCCTTTTTTGCAACAATAATAATACTTCCATGCAAGCCCTCCAAGTAAAGAAAACTACTATAGGAGACCCACTACACATTCTTCCACATGAAAGAACCTGAGCTTCAGTCACTTGACTCCTTGTAGTAAGATTTAACAAAAAAGACATCATTTTCATTGGAGATTCGCAAAGCTGTGTCTTGATTGTCCCTGCCCAGGGGAGCTTGCTAATGTTGCAAACAAAAGCACCAAACTTCTCAATCTTCACATCCTTCAAAGGTATGAAAAAGGAAAACGTCTAACCTATTTAACCATCCCTATTATCCAATACGTCAGTGAATATAGTCTCCTTATTGCAAGTTACTGAAAATAAGGGTATTTTTAGGCATTTCTCTAAAGTAATGCTAAGGGGATGTTACAGGTCAAAGTTTGAGTTAGCACGTTATGTGACTTTTGTTATTAGTCTAATTGCATGCTTAAAATAAGTAAACAAACTAGTAGATTAATTTAAAAGTGACACATCCAATAAGTCACTTAAAATTATCTATAAATTGGTCCCCAAATGTTCATCCTTTCTTTAATTATCGTGATTTAAATACTTTTTCATTGCTTTGAATCTCATTAGTAATACTAATATATTTCTAATGAGTATTTTTGGGTATCCTTTATGAACATTAATTAAGAAATAGAACTATGTCTCACAGCTGGGAGCAATTTTGATCAAGAAAATTTTACTTTCCATTGAGCAATTCTAATGGTCTCTTTTTCTGCATCCTGGCGGAAATATATAATAGCTCCAAACTTTATTAGCATATTCTTCTTTTGTTTTAGGGAATCAGGAGACCCTGGAAAGGTGTTCTCATGTTTGGCCCTCCAGGAACAGGGAAAACACTCCTCGCTAAAGCTGTTGCAACTGAGTGTGGCACAACATTTTTTAATGTTTCATCAGCTACATTAGCTTCCAAATGGCGTGGGGAGAGTGAACGCATGGTCCGGTGTTTGTTTGACCTTGCCAGGGCCTATGCACCAAGTACAATATTCATTGATGAGATTGACTCTCTATGCAATGCGCGAGGGTAAAAGTTTTCTTCTTTCCTGCAAAGGTTTCTGTGAAACTTAATATTTGTTCAAGGGCATAATAACAGATGATGAGTGTCTTCATTATTTGCTTTTCTCAAAATATGAGTAACTTAAAATATGTTTTAAAGCACTCTTATTGATGAAAATAATTTGATATAAACTCCTATTTTTATTTTTTATGGAAAACATGCATTCAGGGCCTCAGGGGAGCATGAATCATCTCGAAGGGTGAAGTCTGAACTGCTAGTACAGGTTGATGGAGTAAGCAATAGCTCTGCAGGTGAGGATGGGAACCGTAAAATAGTGATGGTTTTGGCAGCTACCAACTTTCCATGGGACATTGACGAGGCACTCAGGTTGGTTCTTTTTCTTCATTTATATTGGGTTGCTTGGCCATTAAGTGGCATTTAAGTTACTTCTACCTTGCAGGAGGCGGCTGGAAAAGCGTATTTATATTCCTCTTCCTAATTTTGAGAGTCGAAAGGAACTTATCCGGATAAATTTGAAGACTGTAGAGGTTAATCAGCTCTTTTCATTTTACTTTGCTTTGGGCTGTTATATATTTATATTATTTACATTTAAGTGATCAAACAAATTTCGTATATTTGGCTTCAAGCTTTACTTAGATTGACCTTGTCTAAATGCCATCAATTTATTTGCAGTAATCTTTGATAGATGTGATACGAGTATTTGGTGAAGGTTATTAGATATGTAATAATCTATTTCATATAATTCATCAAACTACTTGACGAGGTGGGCATTTTAGCGATTTTCTTTTATCGAGTTGAAAAAAGAGCTAATTTATGAAAGGTAAGAAGACTAAGGAATGTAGTTTTTTGAAGCTTGTAAACTTTTTGGGAAAATATTTCTTCTATTCTCTAGTAAAAACCGTTTCCAATAGTGGTGTGATACATATAGGGCAAATATATAGAAAAAAACCTAATTATGTTATATTAATTATACAATGCTAATATTCTTAGCTTTAAGTGATGTCCTTTTTAATTCTGATCCATTTTTTTCATATATGACATTAGTTTTATTCGTGTGAGACACATACTTATTATTTCTGTCTTTTTTAAAGCTTCAATAAGATCATTTCAATTATTTAACTAGGTAGCCACTGATGTCAACATTGATGAGGTGGCACGGAGAACAGAAGGTCACAGTGGAGACGATCTCACAAATGTGTGCCGAGACGCTTCTATGAATGGAATGCGGCGGAAGATTGCAGGGAAGACACGTGATGAGATTAAAAATATGTCCAAGGATGAGATCTCAAAGGACCCTGTTGCCATGTGTGACTTTGAAGAAGCCTTGACAAAGGTCCAACGAAGTGTTTCTGCTGCAGATATTGAGCGGCATGAAAAATGGTTTGCAGAATTTGGATCTGCATAAAAGCCAAGCTAAAATGGGTTGGCATATATTATTCTGGTCTTTGCATTATGAGTTTGTTTGTGACATGTTATGTGTTATGATTGTTTTGATAATTAATTAAATTTTCAAACCAAGTATTCTGATTTCTCTCCTGTTTCCAACGATTTGCTATCTACCCTTCGTCGAGCTCATTTACTGACATTGTACATCCTTGTGCTTCACTAGCAATCGAAATTGTTTGATCAAAATGTAATCATCCTGAATTGATATGGTCATAGTTCTCAGCATGCTTCTTATTTTATGCGGTTGGATTTTAGCAAATGACTTTGTTGAAACAGGCTAGAGCTTTAACAACCCAAGCACATTCTTGCCATCTTAGTACAGTTAAATGTTCTTATAATGTGCATTTGCAAGTATTTACTCCATTATTTGGCGCAAGATATTAGGAATTTGATGTTTAGTTGAGAAACTTTTGAACATTTTGTTCTCCTACCCGTCGCTTTCTTTTCCCTGAATGAAGTTTTGCTGTCTCTTTAACTGTCCTTTGTATCTTGAGCAGATTTTCTATCACCCATCTGCAAATGGATGATAATCTGTGGAGGACCGAAGACATTGTCGGTGGCTCATGAGGGTCACTCTGTTGTCAGCATGGGATAACTCCAAAACCTGCTTGGAAAGGTAAAGCTTATTATAGTTGGAAAAGGACTGACATGCTGGTGGGAAGAAAACTATATTTTCTACTGTGGGTTTAGGGGATATTTGGAGGAGAAAAACACGCCCATTAAGATTCAATAATGAGCACGAAAACGTTGATTTTGATGGATGGGTAGGAGTTTTTATTGGGTTTGTTTCTCAGTAATTAAGTAATTCTAGGTTTGTCTGTTTACTGGCTTTGATGTGTCAATCATGCAACACTATCACACATTAGTATGCGAGTTTGTGATTGCCACAAACTGTTAGTTACTTCAGAATTGCATATTTATTGCCAATCTTTTGTCATGTTGCTCCCAAAAGGCAAAGGCGATGGTACCAGGCATATTAAAACCGACCCACAATTAATTGATCGGGTCGGTTCTCAAAACCGACCCACAATTAATTGATCGGGTCGGTTCTCTATTTAGATAAGTCCTAGGCTGCATTTGAGATTGCTGGAAAGACTAAAAGTACTAATTTCATAATTTTAACCGTCTTGGCATCTGTTATTCGTACTTATTTGTATAAAAATAAATCCTAGTTCAAATGATGATTTACACACGTGAATGTGATCATATGAAGGGTCATCAAGTTGGTGCTGCCCAAAAGCAAATGACAAGGAATTGGTCGACCCTCCTAAAACCAGTTTCTATGCTTTTGATTTTTTGTCATTTCAATCAATAAATTAAATAATAAATTGATTATTCTAGTAAACCATGCACTACTGTGTCAGTAATGTGTATAAAGCATACTGCCAAAAATTTCGCCCTATTCACCTGGCAGTGCTGCTTTTATTGAGAAAAACAAAGTTGTCCAAATGGAAACCTTCTTGTATTTAATTTTATTCTTTTTTAAATATTTAATGTCTCTTTCTATAGTTTGCTGTCAACGATAAGTCAAACTCTGAAGAAATTTTGTAAACAACTAAAACCTTAGACTATGAAAAATTCTCATCGGCAACCTTGCAATCACATTTCTCGTCCAAATCTATCAATGTTAATGCCTCTGCTTTGTTGAAGGGAAGGATTGTCGAACGGAGACGAAGGACATCAATTATCACCCGGGGGGGGTGAGGGACCAGTTATTGGTCGTTGGAACAATTCTCGGGCGATGGCGACGATTGTCAATGGTCGTTGGATCGAGGAAAGACATCCCCTGCTTGAATCTGTCAATTTCCAAAGGCAGTGGCGGACGATAATTCCATGGCCGTTGGATTGAGTGAGGGATGTCCCTTATCGAGATTGACGGCCATGATTGAATCTGCCATTTTCCAAAGGCGATGGCGGATGACATTCCATGTTTGTTGGATCTGGTGAAGGACATCCTGCATAAAGATTGATAGCTAGGATTGAATTTTCCATTTTCCAAAGGCGATGGTGGACGACAATCCATTGCTGTTGGATCGAGTGAGGGTCGTCCCTGGATCAGAATGGACTCCAAATTCTTTTCAGTTGAAGGGTCACGTGCAAGGCACATGTGTTTTTAAAATGCGTGAATTCCCTAATTAAGACGGACGTCCCTCTTCCATAACGGACGTCACTTGACCTATTTCGGATGTCTCTCATTGAGAAACGGACATCCCTCGACCAAGACTATGTCGTTCTACTCGCAATGGACGTCTTTCGTCTTAAGACGTCGTTCAGTATGAAATGGACGCCCGTCTTAATACGAGGGACATCTATTTTCTACAGATTGTAATTCTCTGAACACTAAACGACAGTGTTTCTCCTCTCGACGGATGACGCACATCTCGATTAACTATACTATATAATCGTAAAGGATGTCCTTGCGAGCGCAAGCAACCCTAACTCCCTGAACACAATCGAGCAACAAAGTTATTGAGTGTTGCACATCACATAGCATCGAGGAGTGTTGCACCATCCATTGTTGAAGAATCCATTAACTACGAAAGGTAGGTGAATCCTATTTCGGTAGTCAAGGCCAATGAGCAACGTTGGTTCTATCACAAACCTGGTATAGAGGGTGCATTCAATCTCGTATCTCAGAACTCGGAACTTCATTCAATACGGGACTCAGATGATGATGATCGGGCAGAGAGTATGCATCCTCAACTAGAATGTTCGTCCTCTGAGCTCTGTCTGGGGAAGAAGTATAGTTCGTTAAACAAAATTAGACAATAAGTGGTTGATTATGTAACATCCCGACTTTTTATATCGGAATTTATTAAGAATAATTGAAAATTGGAGATGTATTTTTTTTACTATTGAACCGGTTCTGATAAGGAATTAAATTATTAAGTTGGATGATTTTATGGAATAACTTAGAATTTAAAATAAATGTCAATTTACTAGAATCACGAGGGATTTGAGTAATTAAATTAATAGTTAATATATATATATATATATATAAATAAAAGAAACATTAAAGTAAAAATAAAATAAAACAAAATTAAAATTAAAAATAAAAAGAAGGAATAAAACAAAATTAAAATTAAAAATAAAAAGAAGGAATAGCCAAAAGGGGGGGGGGGTGTGGGAACTGAGAGGCGAATGCGAAACGAGAGGAACGGTTGAGTGATGCAGGCGACGGCCGGCCAACCCCTACGACGACGGTACTCGTGCGACGGGCGGAGCGACGTTTTGCGGCTAGGGCTCGAAGTCGGAGCTCCCGTGGGCACGTTTCCGGCGATGGTTTGAGGTAAGATTTGATTGGGTTTTCCTCCTCCCTTGCCATTCCATTGATTTGTTGTTGTCTTGAGGCGTGATTCGAAGGACGAATCCTTGTTTCTCGTTCGGCAGGGGCTATCTTCGCCTGAGACAGGAGCTTGGCTAGCAGTTGGGCTGGACCGGCCCAAGGCCAATGGTCCAGTTGCGACTCGGCCCACACACAATTCCCCTTCCTGCTGTGGGGTTCTGCCGACACCATATGAGCACATTATTTGGGCTGGTTGACAAATTTATGAGGAGACAACGAGTGGTTGAAAATTTGAAGAGGCTGTCGGTGAGGTTGTCGGGGTTGGAGAGTTAATGTTATGTTGATAAATTGACAAAGAAAAGGGGATCTCAGTGCACTGTGGGAGAAGCTCTCTCTTTTTCTGTGAGCCGTGATGAAGATGAGAACAAATTGGAGGCAGGGAGCTCTCTGGAAATCGTGATGGCAGTGAAGGGGTGAAGTCAACAGGTAAGGACTTCCTCTGTTCTTTGATTTATGAACCTGGATGACGAATATGTTGGTAAATTGATACTCTCTAATTTCTGTTGATGCTTCAAGTGGGTGTTATTCCGAGTGTGAACTGGAGTTGGTGTTGAAATTTGTTGACCGAGTAGTTGGAGTTGTTACTCTCGGGTCTTGGTAAGATCTTCTCTTGGTAAACTAGTTATTAAGTATTCCAATGTGATTTATGCTCTGTTAAATCTTGAATTGGCTTGATGGTTAATGTGGATTAGTATCTATTCAATAATTGAGTTTCTGTTGATTTTTCTATGGCATATGAATATGTTGGGTTTGTGTTATGAGATTTGGTTACTGAAATTAGTGGCCGAATATAGAATATTAAGCTCTTTGGCACCCGGAATGTTGGAAATATTATGCTTAGATCAATATTCTGTGAATGTTGATTTTTGGGTTATTGCTCCTTATTAGCCATTTCCGAAAGTATGAACATATTTGATTAGTTTTGTTGCGGATATGCACTCTTATGGTTGTTGTTGGATAAAGTCTGCTGCCGTCCTAATTGGATAAAAAGAATGATAAGCATGATTTGTTGGTTAATAAGTTTTGTTAAAGGGAATTGTTATTCAATGTGCAATCATTTTAGTACGACATTAACTGGGAATAATATCATGCGCTCTTCAAATACGATGTTGTTCTTGCTTGCTAAGAAAAATGGATGAGAGATGTAATTGATATGGTTAATGCCCTATTGATTTGGATTGAGTTAAACGTATGTTAGAAATTGGATTAGGATATTGTGATGGAATATGTTTCATTTTAGGTGGTAATGGATCCTTAGAATTTATATGCAATTAAGAATTAAATTAAAATACGTTATTGATTCATGAAGGTATTGGAAGAGGAAGAGGAAGGATAGCAACTAAGTGCCAAACGCAATAAATATTGGAGGTAAGGAATGGGTTGTCTTGGCCAGAGGAGGCCCTACACCTAAGTAAAGTGTGTGTGAGTTAGAGTTAGTGTTCTTAAAATGGATATTGATAGTTGTTGATGTTCTGTAAAAATTGTTGTGAATCTGTGATATCTTCCTGTGATGTTTAGCTTTGTTTTATGTTACATTATGAGATGAAAATGCCTAACTAAACGAAGGAATGATGGTACGAAATTGAAACAAGTCAATGATTAGGTATTATGTAAGGAATGAAAGTGGCTGAAAGAGTTACATTATGTGATGAAAATGCCTAAGTGAACGAAAGTACGAAAATGAGCTAGAAGAGTTATTGATTTACTTGCAATGTAGTTTTAGTTTGAATTCCTTATGCATGCAGATAATTTACTATCGTTGCATATTGTCAATTGAGAGTGATACTTCGCGAGATTAAGTGTAAGCATAAATCAAGCAAAAGATTTCATGTAATCAATCAATTAACATGTCCCATTACTTAAGCAGGTATAAATATCAAATTTACAATATCATTAATTGAGCATGTAAAACCGACTAGTTCGCAAATGGGCTAAGCATGAAATCGGTTAATAAATTAATAAATGGTAATCTTCTTGAATCTAGTTCATTTGATGTATGTTGTCCATCAAAAGAGCATGTTTAGTAGTTAATTCTTGTTGGTTAAATTCGGGATGTGAGCATGATTGGTATTAAGATTATGAGTTAGTTGAATGACAATACTGGTGTATAATAATGTAGATGCTATTAGTTGACAAATGAGTCTTGACGTAGTTGTAGAAAGGTAGAGAATGGTGATCTAAAAGTAAGAATGTGTGATGAAAGGTGAACCACGAGGATGTGAATGGTTAACTGAACAAACGAAGGAAAATGGTTTAGTTAACTAAACAAACGAAGGAAAAAGGTTTAAGGTTAAGATGCATGAACGTTGTAAATTGTCTCAGATTTCTAGTGTTTTCTTTAAATATGAGTTGTGAATTAGTAGATGAATATTATTTCTTGGTCTTGGATAAGAACCTTCTAGTTTAGCATGATTAATTAATTATAATTGTCGTATGTTACTTTTATTGCCTTGTTCGTTGTTACAATTCAATAGCATAATTGTTCCTTATACCTACGTATGCTTTCAATTGCGTAAATTCAATTATAGTATGTTTACTTCAATGTGTATTTCAGTTTCCGTTAATGTACGTTATAATGTATATGTCTCATGATAATAGAAACCAAGTAGGGGGTAACCTTCGGGATGGTACCCACATGCATGAGTGAGGAAAAAGAAAGAACCCTAAAGGCGGGTATATGCCGGAACAGAAAGAAAGAACCCTAAAGGCGGGTATATGTCGGAATAGAAAGAACCCTAAAGGCGGGTATATGCTGGAAAAAGAACAAACCCTAAAGGCGGGTATATGCCAGAACTAGGGAGTTGAGGTAGATGGATAGTCCGAATCTAGCCTAGCTACTAGGGTACACCCTTACCATGTCGGGAAAGGGACTAGTATGCACACAGGAGGTTAGAATCCGTACAGCTATGCCATCTCAAAGGAAAACCCTCAATCTCCGGGCTTGATGTACGAGTTTAAAGAACGAACAAAGAAAACGAACGTAATGAAAGAGGTTGGATTGGGTGGCCCAATTCCAACAAGAACTAAAGAGAGAAATGCATAAATTGTTTTTCCCCCATCTCCTTACTGGGCGTAAGCTCACGTCCTTACTTGTGGTGTAGGTACAATGACGAACAGATAAGAAACGAACAAGAAGAAGATGAGAAACGCATAACGAGGCAGAGATGGATGATTTCGCATGCAATGGATTCGAACTAGCAAGGCAAAGACAAATGTAAGTTAACGGCTATGAAATGAATGAAAGAAAAAGATTATGAATCAATGAAGTAATGGTTCAGGTTTATTTGATTAACGAAATGATTGAATGGTTTAGTATTATTTAGTATTTCTTTTGAAAGAACTCTTACGTTCCGCTATGATTTAAAAATGATATTTTATAACGTTTCCGCATAATTAATAAGTTGGTTTTCATGACGAGTTCTCATAAAGAGTTAGTAGCGATTCGGATTTACGCACTCTGATTTGTTTTAAAAAGAAAATTTTAAATTTTTACGCATTTTAATGATTTACGAAAATCTGGGTCGTTACAGATTATGCTTTGAAGAATGGGCACATGATAAAGTTCGTCAAAAGCGAACGTCAACGTTTGACTGTCGTGTACAAGGATGGATGCAATTGGCCACTTCATGCTTCAAAAATGAAAGGTGAATTTACCTTTCAAATTAAGAGCTATAATGAGGCGCACACATGTGCACTCGCGACAAATAGAAAGTCGACATGCTTCTTACAAATGGGTGGCAAACCAATATTTGGATAGGTTCAAATTCAGCTCACGTGGGACGTTCCTTCCATTATTGAGATTGTCAGGAAGGACTTTAATATCAACATTACCCCAAGTCTAGCCAAAAGGGCTAGAAATTTAGCTCTAAAATTGAACGAAGGGAATGGTGACGAATAATAAAAGCTACTGTGGTCGTACGTAGAAGAGATTCGAAGATCCAATCTCGACAGCACATTGGTGGTGGTGGTAGATATGCCTGAGCTTACGCCTGTCTAAGTCCAATATTTAAAAGGATGTACATGCTTTTGGATGCGAGAGAGATCTGAGGGAGTTTGGTAGACCCGTCATTTGTCTGGATGGTTGTCACCTGAAGGGGTCGTGCCCAGGCCAGTTGCTCACAGCCGTCAGCATTGACACCAATGATGAAATTTATCTAGTTGTTATGGCACTTGTTGAATCAGAATACAGAGACTCATGGACCTGGTTTTTGTGTTGCTTGCTTTTGGACTTAGACAGTGATATAGGCAGGGACGGACATTTATTTGCGACTGACAGAAGGGATTGGTGCCTGCATCGAACAATATGGACCAGGAGCTGAGCATCGTTTATGCCTCAAACACTTGCATGCAAATTATAAAAAATAATTTCCAAGCAATTTGTTGAAAGATATCATGTGGAAGGCAGCTAGGGCCACAACATCATCGCAATTTCAGAAAGAGATGAATAAACTACTTGTGGTCAACTAGACAGCACACGCATATCTGCAAAAAAATCAACCCTAGGTGTTGGTCAAAACATGCTTTCAATTCCATCCCAAAGTGCGACATGAGCCTCAATAATTTGAGCGAGTGCTACAAAGCCTGCCTCTGGCCAGCCCAGAACAAATCGATCCTCACTATGTTTGAGATGATTAGAACGAGCATCATGTGTAGGATTGTTATGAAATATGAGCAGCTGGCCGAGTCGACTGACCTATTGTGTCCTAAGATAAAAAAAGAAGCTTGTCAAGCTACAACATGCGACTTGGAATTGGTGTCCAACGCCTGCAGAATGTAATTGGTTTGAGGTCAGTGACGGTAATGAACGACAAGTAGTTGATTTGGACACGCGCACCTGTAACTGTTATTAGTGGGAGCTGACTGGAATCTCATGCGTGCTTGTCATCCTGTGCATTAATTTTATGAGGACTTCAGCTAAGGATTATGTGCATGTATGGTATCATCGGGACAAATTTATGAATATGTACTCCCACTTTGCCCGACCTGTTAGTGGCCACCAAATGTGGCCTGAAACGAACCAAGGTCTAATTCTGTCATCGCCAGTTAAGAGACTCCCAGGTCGGCCTCGAAAACGAAGAGTGTAGGAGGCGGACGAGCCCTGTAGCCGCACGGTACTTAGCAGGAGACATGTCCCCATGACATGTAGCCGTTGTCAGGGTGTGGGCCACAATGTCCGCTCTTATCAAGGTGGAGGCTCAGCCACTGGCATGGCAAGTGGCAGTGGCAGAGCAGGACGCTCACAAGGCACATTCATGGATTTTACCATTGTTGCCAATACACAAGTGCGTAGATTGTTACGCTTTCATATGTTGTTCTAACTATGTGCGCTTTGTATGACATAGTATTGCTTTTGTGTTTTGTAGGAGTCCGTTGCCCACACCCGCATCCTTAACCACGAGGCTTCTATGAGTGCTATTCTATTTGTTAGTATCCTAATTGTACATATGTAATACCCCAAATTTTATCATCATGAATATAAGATTAAGATTTTATCATTTCAATACTTAGTGAGTTGAATGTGTTGGAATTGTGATATGTGCTGTAAATTCTAAATTTTATTGTGATATTTCGATAAGCTTCTTTACAAATTCAAACTAAGGAAAAATTGTAGTCGCTTGGTGAACAACCGTCATAACGGACGTCCCTCATAACATATGTTTTAACAAATGCTTCATAACTCAAGTTCTCTCAAACATATTTCCTAATCCGTGGAGGTTCTTTCTATTCTTCATGAAGGGGTTCTTTCTTCTTTCATCAAAGAAAGTGTGTTCCAAATTTCAGATTCAAAGCTTATAAAATGATGGAGTAATTGGCTTCCAAAGACAGACCGAGACAACGAACGATGAAAATCGCAAAAAGGACGTCCCTCTTATTTCGGGCGTTCGAATCTGTCTTATTTTCCTTCAGTGATTGATGAGCCCGTCGGTATAACGGACGTCCCTATCCCTATAACGGACGTCCCTCGCCGTAAAATGGACGGCCCTCAGCCTATAGGGGACATCCCTCAGCCTATAGGGGACATCCCTCTCCCAAAAAAACAACATTCAAATTGCGACAAACAAAACCAAAAAACAAAGATACAACAACCAAAACCAAAACCAAAACAAAGAACCAACAAACAAAGATACAACATCCAAAACCAAAACCAAAACCAATAAACATAGATAAAAAAATCTCAATTGAGCCACTTTTTAAAGTTTTTTCAATTCTTGCAGTTTTTGCAGATTTTGCATTTTTTGCAGATTTTGCAGTTTTTGCGGATTTTGCATTTGTTGCATCTTTTGCAGTTGTTGCCTGGTTGCCCTGGATATCGACGACCTTGAATTGGAAGTCAAGGTTCATCTCTACATGAGTGATGTGCTCGTAAAGGTCCTCTGATATGTGCAGGTCATGAAGATGGAAGCCTTGATGCGGACAATCGGAAATCACCGACTCTCTTAAAGGGCGCGAGACTGAAATATGCCATGTGGGCTGCAATTGGGAAGCAAAATTAGTTTGTCACTTTTTTCAAAGTACAGGGTGAGAAAATATACCATTTTTTATCTGTAGGTGCGAAGACAATTGCAATTGACTCTGGTAGCATCACTTGATACCCATATTGTGTGTGAATGTCAATCAATAACATGAAACATGATTGCTTTGAGTGTGTCTGAAATAAAATCCATATATTATACGAGGAAAAAAATATTGTATGAATGAATACAAGTGCCTTACATGGATCCAACCAAGAGTCGACACTCTTTCCTTTGTTTGAACCTCAAATATCTCCTTCTCATTCAATGCTATGCACTACATATTAAGAACGTGAGTTATTTATTTACTTTCAATAATAGTGTCTTGTACATTGGTTAAACAGTCTTATCCAGTATGAACTTCCCGATTGCTTTGGAATGAGGAGGGTTGTTATTGAACAGGTTTCTTTACTCTGAAAAATGACAACACGACACACAATGTCTTCAACATATAATCAAAACTGTGAATAACTTTCAAATCATATTGTTTCTTACCCTGGAGCTGCAAAGTATACCACACGTCTCCTTGTTGTTCTTGGTATTTGCTTGTGCCAATTTCAGGAACTCGTCCATCAACTTCACAGGCTGCAATGAAAAATTAAGTGTAAATTCAACTCATTGTACAAAACCAAATTGAAGACATACCACTTGCACTTTTAATAGTGAATCAGACCTTGGAACTGCTTCTGTCGAAGGAGGACCCATTGCCAATATCTTCTGAACTTTGGCAAGGGTTGGAGGAGAGGATAGTTTCTTGATGATAGGAGACCTGCACAATTGTAACACATTGTTAATCAACAGTACTAATACATATATGGAAAGTGCATGTAAGCTAAAAGATATACTTTGATCCATCCAGACCATCATCGGACGATATAGGAGAAGTTGATGGAGGAGCTAGCTGGGCTACTAGAGGAGCTGATTGTGCTTCTTTCATTTTAAGTACAGTGGCTTGAATCTCGTCAAGTTGCTTCTCTTGTCTCTCCAACTTGGCGACAAGCCACTGCCACCTCTCTTCATCGATTAGTATGTAGGACAAGGACTTAGGAGGGGGAGGTACATCATCCATCGTAGGATGAACAAAATCGTCCTCCTCCTCCACATCATTTGACGGCTGTGCAATTGACGTCCACAGAATTAGTGCAGTGGATGTCGAAGGAGGAGGTGCAGCTGACATTGAAGGTAATTGTGCAACTGACTTTGATGGAGGAGGCACAGCCAACGTGGAAGGAGGAGGTGCTCCTTTGAATACCAACTCCCCTCCTACTTTGTGCAGCCTCATTCGAGCCAATGTCACTTGATTGTACATGTCAAGTGCATTTTCATTGATTCGTCACTCCTCGGGAGGGACAGCCAACCCATTGCTGTCAACGATATGCTGAATGAGCCAATTATAGGGGAGATTCTTCCTTAGACTCTTTAGGATTGCCTTCATTTGATTAATAATGATATAGGCAAGGTTGAACCTCTTTCCATTGTAGAGCTTCTCCATCACATAGAGATCAATGCAACTGATATGGTCTCTATGTCCATCACGAGGCAAAACTGTGTGGGTGATCATGTGATGGATGACTCTTGCTTTAGCATTTAGGTTCTTTGATTTGGGCCGAGAGAAAGATTCAACAACTTTAGAATTGCGAGCCAAATGCTTCAACAATGCCAGACCTTCTCCATGTTTTACAAAGTTCAAGTCCTTGGATACATGGAAATACTCCTTAGTCGGCTCCTTCGTAGAGCATCCAATAAGTTCATTTAACTCCTTAAGAGTTAGCCTAATTTGTTTCCCATATGGAAACGTGCTCAGCTTAGTAGGGCTATCCAACTTCAAATTTGCGTAAAATAATTTCACAACCCTCTCATAATAATAGCCCCCCATCGTGCACAATCCATACAGATCAATGCGTTCAAACATTTCCTTTAATCCAACTTCAGCAAACGCATTGAAATCTACCCTCCTAGATATAATTATGGCACATGGTATAATGTCATTATCGTACTGATATTTAGAGGACACTGAGTTGAACACCTCGAGTTATGCCTCTGCAGACACGCGTGCTCGACCTTCGGCCTTGGAGGGAGCCACTTTACTTTTCTTCGACACTTGAACTGCCTTCGACACCTTTTTAAAAGTGAGGATAGATATCGGAAGTTTGAGTTGGTCGGAGGAAGTCAAAATTTCTCTCTGCAATATCTAGGGCACAAGACATCCTTCGCGATTATATGGCATATTTGCGTCGTCAGTTGATAGGAGAAATGTTGTCATTTAACATTCAGAGAATGACATTTGGTCAAACATGGACGTCCCTCGTATTAATACGGACGTCCGCTTCATACTGAACGACGACGTCTTAAGATGAGAGACGTCCATTGCGGGTAGAATGATATATTCTTGGTCGAGGGACGTCAATTTCTCGACGAGAGATGTCAAAAATAGGTCGAGGGACGTCCGTTATGGAAGAGGGTCATTCGTCTTAATTGAGGGAATTCACACGTTTTAAAAATGCGTGTGCCTTGTATGTGACCCTTCAACTGAAAAGAATTTGAAGTTTATCTTGACCATCCATTACGATCCAAGGATATCCTTCACTGGATCTAATGGTCATGGATTGTCGTCCGCCATCGCCTTTGGAAAATGAGAGATTCAATCCTGGTCATCAATCTCTATGAGGGACATCCCTCGCTCGATCAAACGGCCATGGAATGTCGTTCGCCATCGCCTTTGGAAAATGGTTGATTCAATCCTGACCGTCAATTTCGATAAGGGACGTCCCTCGCTCGATTCAACGGCCATGGAATGTCATCCGCCATCGCCTTTGGAAATTGTTAGATTCAATCCTGACTGTCAATTCTGAGCGGGGGACGTCTTTCCTTGATCTAACGGCCATTGACAATCGTCGCCATCACCCGAGAATTGTTCCGACGACCATCCATCTTCCAATAGCTAGGAGGGACATCTCTCGCCCCCCGATAATTGACGTCTTTTGTGTCCGTTTGACGGTCCTTTCCTTCAACGAAACGGAGGCATTAACGTTGATGGATTTAGACGGAAAATGCGACTGCGAGGTCGCCGCGAGAATTTTCCATAGTTCAGGATTTTAGTTGTTAGCGAAATTTTTTTAGGGTTTGACTTGTTGTTGATCTCAAACTATAGGGTCATCGGTATTAAGTTTCCTAACGTAAATGTTATGAGTAAATAGGGTACATACTGCAAGGTCTACGTCACAATACCCCTACGGCTCATAACACGTAACGACTTACCTCTCTTTCACTAATGCCACAACTAGGTCTTCTTTTTTATATGTTCATTACCCACTTTTCTCCCATTCGGCCAATGTAATTGCCCCACTACCCACTAGACATAGTGTATGTACATTATGAAATTGATCATAAAAAGCTACAATAGACTTTGTGTAACGTCCCCTGGTGGTCCCAATACAATATCTTCCGCTTTTGGCCGAAGCCCGCACAATTTTATTTTTTCGGGTTAGCCCAAAAGGTGTTGTACTAGGTAGGGAGAGGAACCCTACTTATAAATCATACATTTTCTACTCTCCCAAGTGATGTGGGATTGTGCACCCCCCTGATATAGGTCGAATCCACATCTGAGCCTTTCCTGGCCTTCACAGGGCAGATTGCCACAATCTCTTCCCTTGGGGACCTGGCGTCCTAGTCGACCACACTTTTGGTTGTGATTTTGCTTTGATACCATTTGTAACGTCCCCCGGTGCTCCCTATACAATATTGTCCACTTTGAGCCAAAGTCCACACGGTTGTGTTTTTAGAGTTAGCCCAAAACGAGTTGTACTAGGTAGTGAGGGGAACCCTACTTATAAATCATACATTTTCCACTCTCCCAAGCGATGTGAGATTGTGCAATCCCCTAATATGGGTCGGATCCACACTTGAGCCTTTCTTGGCCTTCACAGGGCAGACTGCACACTTTGCTCTAAGGTAATGCTTTAAGACACCTACAAAGCTTACTACTTTTTCATGTCTGTATATTTATTTATACATCTAGGTTTACCTAAACTTAATATGTAGAGCAATATCTTGCTCATTTAACCATATATATTTCAATACAAATAGTTGTATAGCAAATTTATGATGGCTTTTAGGTTTCCTCGCACGGTGGAATTACCGATGTTCATAATAATGGTAACATGTGTTACTTATGTATCATGAAAAATAATTTAATATGAACATAAAACAGATCGTTGTTATAATATATTAAAAATCATATGTAAAAAATGTCTTATTTTAGATCTAATATTAAGGATCAAGAAAATATACATTTATAGCTTGCTTCACACGGGTACAAGATCAGAGAACTTTGATAATAATTTCATCAACCTTTGAAACCTTTAATCTTTTCTGTCAATCCTTCTCACCTCGAATAAACACGTGTGGGTGTGATGAACGCAGTAAGATCACATTCAATTTATGATAGTTCGTATTCTTAACATAAGAGATTATCTATTTAGATTTAGAGAATGATTCTCGCAGACTAATACAGAAGACTTATAGATTTGTTCTCAAAATAGATTATACAATCTCAAAGATTTTTCACACCCATGCTAATGAGGTTGAACCAATATTTGTAGTAGAATAACTCTTTAATGATCATTATAACATTTAGAGAAAACAAATACAAATATTAATCTCTCATTTAAGTTGGAATTGATTTCATACATTCAAAATAAAAATGTTATGGAGATTGAAATATCATGTCACCATTGCTCAACACTTGACACTATGACATTAACTCAAATTTAACATAATCCATTTTAAAAACCATTTTTAAAAGTTGCTTTATGTTTATTAATTAATTGAATAATCAATAATTCAAATGTTTCATTTAATAGAATATAACAAAAATATTAACTATAACAACTTTTGTCATTATGTTTTAATCAATTGAATAATCAATAATTTAATTATTCCATCTAATGAAAAATAATAAACTTATTGTTGAGTATATTAAATAATTAATTATTTAATCTTATTTTTTCATTTTTCTATTATTTGAATAGTAATAGAATGTGACGAAAGGACCGATAGACCTATAGTTTTAAGCTTCAATAATTTTTCGTTAATTAATATAAACTTTTATATAAATCAACATAATTATTAACTCTAAAGTAATTCCACTAAATACTGAAAGTTGCACTCTAAAAAACTATAGAGTATATTTACTCAAAGTAATGTCTGATAATATAGTCATTATATATACATTAACCGTCCATTTAGATTCGTAATAGAGCATAGTTTATAATCCGTTAACCTCTCATATTACATCTTTATCCTAGACTACCATTAGTTCTTAATTGAATAATTAATTCATAATGATTATAAATTGCGTGCTAATTATTTGATCCCTAAACCAATAAACAAGGGAATCTATAGAAATGGATTTCATTGTATTGGTGTTAACATTTGCAGTTATTCATTTTAATTCACTCCCAATATACAAGGTATACGAATCGTAACTCGTACAAAACTTTACCGAGTAAATCAAAGAATAAATTAAAATAAATAAAAGTTAAATACAATAAATTGAGATTATGCATATCTGACCATTTTTTTGATAAAATTAATTGTTCTATATTAAACGAAAATTATCAGAACAATATAATTTTATCTGGTGCAGTCATATATAATTATATTATATAAAACATATTTATCTTATGTCACTACATATATAGTCGGGATATTACTATACATTCTTAAAGAAATAAACTATGTTTATGACTATAAATTATTTGAAAATTACATATTTCAAATATAAGTCACGGACTCATTTTGGTTATTACTTTTTATATTTTATCCTACATATATATATAATATATATGTTAATATAAAGTTGGCATAAATAACCAAAGAATTTTCTATGAATTTTATAAATCATAATCTAAAATGTTAACATAAAATTAATCAATATAAATTTATTCATATATTACAAAATTATTCTATTATATTTGCTTATTGGGAACATTACTCCCAACAATTTCGGCATCGAGGTTTTAAAATGCAAAACACTTTCAACATAAAACTCATGTGGTTAGAGCTTCTCGCTCCCCCAATGGCGTTTCCGACTATGGGCTCGCTCGAATCTCTTCCTTCTTCCCTAAACTAATGTGGTCAAAAGGCTTCACCATTGTTGGATCACCTGTTGAACATTTTCAATAGCTTTGGCCACATGATCACCTCAAAATATGGTAATTAATCCCTTCATTTTCTCATGCACGTCCCTTTTTCATAAGAATTTGGCAATGTCGTTGCATTAAATAAACCTCTTTTTTTCATTGCTACAGAATGGGGTCTAAAACGATTAGAAATCACTGTCGTTAAAATGCTCTGGGTTTATTCTATTTGATAGTGCATAGAATACGATGAGACCAACACACCCAGAAAATATGACTTCATTTGTTGAAAAGATCAACTCCTATTAATCATTAATCTCTGTTTCGTTTTATTCGATTGATCATAACAACAATCAAATCTTAAATGTTTGTCACGACCCGAAGACGGGCCTAACAGAACCGCCGGGTCAGGCGACCCGATCCTCATAGAGAACCCGATCACCCAGCCCAACAATAAAACAGAGAGCACATATCCTTAGAGCAAGTCCTTTGAGTTTGTCCATGATCATAAAAATTAATTTTAGCAAGCCAAGCACAAATCTCTAATCTCAAGAAGTAGCAACGAACTGAGTTGGATATTAATCAACATAATGCCAAGTTCCAAAAACTATCCCTTATTGCTACATTGGGATCCAAACAACACTCTTCTGATCTGCCACGAGATGTGAGCATGAGATGAAGAGGCTGGTAGGGAGGCTGATGTGGTTAATGCTTGGTTCTCTAGGCATCTCCAAAGATGATGTTAGCATCAAGTGGGCTTCCCCAAATAGTGATTTCAAAGGTGAAGTTGTCGCCTTACAATTGAATTCTTACTAGATTTGTCCCAACCCAGATCGAGTCATGGGTCTACCCCACAATCCTCCATCAAAACAACACAAGTGGCTTACAGTTCCTCTGAGACAAAAGTGGGTGGTCAAGATCCCTCCGATCCATTGAGCGATGGTTGTCCACGCAGGTGACCCTTCTCCACATTTGATCAAACAGGTCGTATCCAAACGTGCTCCGCTAGACCTTCCTGAATCGGACCCGACAGACCTAACCTACTGGTATGGACCCCCAACTAGTGTACAAAACTCTCCTCTTCCTACACTCATCACCCACACTCATCCTCCTCTTTACTAACCTCTAAGTTGGAATGAATACCTTATGACAAAGGGCAAGCATTTTGTTAGAAATTGAACGATAACTAGAAAAAGAAAATATGATGTGAGACACTAGATTAACGTGAAAAAATCTTTTTAAAAAAAAATCATGCGTAGAGAAATAAATCTACTATAAAGATCAAAATAAAACTGTGAATTTTGCAACTCTAACTTACATGAATTTATAGAAAAAATAAACTTTAAATGAGATCTACAATATGTGTTAGATTTGCTTGTTTACCGACCCATGTATAAAAAAACATTGATTGAAAAAAAAAAAAAAAACTCCCCTTTTAAGGGGAGTTGTTGCCGAACATCAAGAGTACTCCCCCTCTATTTTTGTGAATTGGGGGAGTCTATCCTTCACTCAACAATAACTTCCTCTTTGCCATCTCTTCTCCGACAGGCAGTGTCACTATAGGAGGGAAAGTATTTTCCTCTCGGTCTAGCAAACCATCCATGTCTGAGGTAAGTTTAGCCTCAATCTTTGATTTTGTTTTCTCCTCAGTGTACCATGTTAATGGAAAATTGTTTCTCGCACTAGTCTTAGAAGGCCTTTTCTGACGAGTGTAGGATATAAATGTTGTGAATTCTCAAGTAAATACTTAATTTTTAACTCTGTTTCTTCGATGATTTTATGATTTGGGGTTGATATTGGATTTTGTTGGGATATTATGTTGGACGGTTAAATTAATATGGTTGTAGCCGTGAATTGGGAACAGAGCTCCGATCGGAGTCCTCTCGTTCCCGACCGAACTGTGTTTGACAAAGTTGTTAGAAACGCGTCAAGAATTTTCTAAATTTTCATTGATATGAAATTGAGGGTCATAAATAGAATTCTGACTAGAAAATTTCTTTGTTCTCGACCTATTTGAATCTCGGCAGAGGTTTATGGGATCACAACATGAGTACTCCTCATTGTAGCAAGAGCTCACTGTTCGGAGACCAATGTAATCTGGTTTGCGAACCAGTGTCAAATCTAGACTATGGGCTTTGACCCAAATTCATTTTTGGATTTGATTAGGCTCTGTTTTGGACCAAACCAGATCCGTTTTGGATCGTTTTGAATTTTAAGCCATAACATCCTTGGGTTATTTTCGTTTAATCTAAAAGTTTAAATAATTAATTTTAAATCTCAAATCCTAATTTTTTCTAATAAATTTATGGCTAGGTTCTTAAACTTAGGAAATTATCGGACCATTTCGGTCGGGTTTAATATTCAGTTTAGTTACATTTATCTTTGCATTTATTTATTTTTAAATGTTAAAATGGGTAATAAGACAGCTGTATATGTTGTGTCCTTGGGTTTCGAATCCCTAAACCTGATTAGGGTCTGTTTGGCTGTTTGCAATCGCCTGAGTAGCTCCGTTATTTAAATTTCGTTATTTAATTTATTGTTAATCATTAATTCTTCACATAATGATCTATTTAAAATATATAATTGAAATTGTTAGCCTTTTTGTTAGGCTAAGGTGTATGTTGATGATGACTAAAATGTTGGTTAATTTAATAAATCAATAAGTTGTATTTTGTATTTACCAGATATTATTCGTATCAGTTTATAATTATATTTATATTCGTGTTTATTAGAAATATCCACAAAATAGGTATTATAATTGTTCTAACAATTTTACTTAAGTGCATGTAGTGTTGCATATCTTTTAGGGACTCAATATAGTTCAGGGGTTAAAATAGAGTGAAGTGGGGACGGCATGCCGATGGTGAATCTCTTCAAAATCTGTTTTGTGTTCTTGCGGATGATGTGCGGACGCACGCGTTTTGAATCTATCCATTTTGAGGTACTCTTCGGACGCAGAAATGACGACATGCGGACGACGGTTCGCGTTCGAAGGTGTTTCGCGAACGAAGCATGGATGACTGCGGACAAGGAAGAAAACAATCTGGAGAATAATTTTTTGTTCATGCGGACGACTAGCGGACGAGAACCAGCGTCCGAAAAGTCTAGATTGTGCATAACGACTATATTTCCAACAGACGAATTTTAACGGGTATTTTTCAACGGCTACATGCAGACATCCGAAACCTCCCCTCCGCATTCGAAAGTCTACTGCCCATATATTTGAGTTCACTCCAAGCTCTCTACAATGAACGGAGAATCGTGGCGAAGCCTTAACAAATTTTATACACAATTCTAACCCACTGTGAGCTATTGTTGTAAATTCAATTCTTCCAACTCTTAAACTTGCGAGTTATTTTGGGAGAATTTGGATTAGTTAGATTTGTGCATTAATTTCCTATTCTATTATTTGTGCTAAATTGTAAAGGGTGATTCTCTAAGAATTCATCACAATTGGGTGACTCCCCGCAAGTCAAACAAAGGGTGACGTCCCGAAATAGTCAATGGCTGGATTGAATGCCCGAAAGTTCAATCAACGACCGATGCCCCGCAATAGTCAAATTTAGGATGATGCCTCGCAATAGTCAAATGGTGACACCCTTAGAATTAGTCTTTGTAAATGGTTTAATTGACACCCGTAAGTCAATTGTTTAGTGGATCTCTAAGTGGAACTTGCAGCGCGGATGTAGTGAGTTTGCCGAACCGCGTAAACAAATATTGTACACTTTCTCTAACCCTCTCTTTACTTTGTTGCATATATTAGTTATTGTTTATTTTAATTATATGCATTAAATCACTTAGGGTTATTAGAGATTAAATATCGCACGAAAAATACTAAAACGCTATATTCACTCTCCCTTCTATAAGCATATATCGATCCTACAGAAATGTCTTCATAATTCATATGATAAAAATATTGAATATAAAGTTAAATCCCTACTGAATTAGTTGACTCACCCCATATTGATTTTTGATTTTAAAAAAATAACCAGAATAATCCCTAATTACCACCACATGAGTAGAATTTGGAAGTTTTTGCCATGCTAATTATTTTGTTATCTTTTCTAGAGTGACTTAGAATATATTTAACGAGGTTGTATCTTAGTTTTATTTTGTTATTTATTATTGTTAAGTTATTTTTGCATAGTTTTAGATTCTGTATTTTACACTATCTTAATGTCACTTTTGGATCTATATTTTTGGCCTTGGGTTGTAAATAAATTTTTAAGTCTGCTGCTACTAAATTTTGAATTTAAGAGAATGGTTGAACAGTTCGGTCTGTTTCAAGCTAAATCGTTCCCCGTTCTGTCTTGGATCTCATTTGAGGCATGACAATATGAGTCCACTAGCCCAATCCAATAGAATTCGAGTAATACAAAACTCTAATAATCTCCATCTTGACATGAATTCTATGAAAGAGATCCATAACACGTGCTCGTCAGCTCAGCTCAACAATACAAATTCAAAATCCTGAATTCTGACAATTTCCATCTCGAAATGAATTTTGTTGCAAGAAATCATTTTAAATCTTCAAATTTTCCTTTTTCACAACCTTAAAGAAGATCTGCAACGAGTGCCCGTCTCAAAGAAATATACAAATCACCAATGTAAAAGTTTTCAAGGGTAAATTCAACAACTAATGCTGATCAGGTTTAAGAAACAGTTAAACCACAATGATGACATCTTCAAATCCCACAAAATGTTATCCAAATCAATGCAAAAATATATGACCCAAAAAATCAATGGCTTCAATAAAATATTCACCCAAAAAATTGAACCAAAAAACCATGGATATCACAAGTAGGGGTGGGCAAGAACCGACCAGAACCGAGAACTGATCCAGAATAGCTAGTCGGTTCTGGGTCGGTTCTGGTTACTGGTTCCAAGAAATGTATTTGGTTCGTTCCGTTATTATGTTTATTTTCTGTTCGGTTCTTGGTTCTTGGGGTAGAGAACCGACCGGAACCGAGGGCTTTAGGCAAGGCTTCTGAAACACGGTTATTTATTTTATGTTATGTTCGCTTCTTCTTCTGGAAGCAGAAAATTTCTGTTCTGTTCGCTTCTTCGATTTTCCTCTGTTCTGTTCTCGCCTCGGAGGCTCGGACGCCAGTCGCCTCACTTGTCGCCTCAATTCCATTCTCACCTAGCCTCTGTTCTATTCTATTGAACGGATTTAGGAGTTTGCTCTTGTGGGGGACATATTGGTGCTCATGAAAAATCTGCCTTCGCATGATCAGGTATACATCTCCATTTCAAATCATTGGCTCATTGCCATTTCTCTTTTCTTTTCTCTGGGGTTTGGTGTTGACTCATGTATTTTGTATGAGAAGGTAGAGGAAGATAGTGGGCAAGACTGTGATGATAGTGCAGAAGCGGGTGCCATATCTCGCCAACCAGCTGCTTCAATTAGATCAGCATATAGATTACTTTCGCCTTCTGTAAAGGTGCCTTCTGCAATCTATGCTATAAGTTTTGTTAAATATGTTTTTGAATCTGCTTCTCTTACTCCAAACACCTACTATAAATAAATTTTGATGGCTTTGTCCAATTATCAGGTTCAACTGTTGATATATTTCATGCTTAAATACGTTATGGAGGTTTTACTAGCAGAATCCAGCGTTGTTAGACTTACTACTTTGGTTGGTCCACGAGTGCAGTGGCAATTTTTCTTGCATGCATTGGCTTCACTGTTCTCCTAGTGAATATTGTTGTTGGAAGCTACATTAGCAACATGTTTGAAGACAGGTAAATCAATCAACAACGTGTTTATACTCTTTTCCACTTAATTTTTTTTAATAATTGTTCTTGAATAACAACTCTGGAAAAACTATACAAAATCTCTATGCTTATTATTACCTTGTTAAACTCTTGCAGGCAAATATTGTAGACATATTTGAAATTTTTTTTCAATGTTTTCAACCATTTTTAATGTTGCCCTCATATTTTCTACTTCTTATGAGTTGCTGATAGTTTGTCAGATGTATTCTTTTGAATTTTTTTGAGCTACTTTAATCCTAAATTGTGCTGTAGTTTTGCTTCTCTTTGTGTTGAAGAAAAGTATTACCCGAATTCTATATTCTTTTTAGAAACAATGTGTTAAATTAATGTAAAATGCACAAAAGAAACTGAGGATAATAAATTCTCTAGCAAAATGTAAATCAATGCTACATTAAAGTCCAGTCATGTACATACAATGGGAAGGTACACAAGAAAAAGGATATAATTGACCTAAGTTCTATGCAAAAGATAACTTTAAAGAAGACATGTTTTCTTTATTGATCTTTTTCAACATATGCAGACTGATCAAGTCGATACCAGAATTAAAGCTGTTGTTATAATTGGCAAGCTGTTAGCGGTGCCTGAGGGACTTATTGGACGAAACAACCATGATCTTTTCATGGAGTTCTTGAAAAGATTCTCTGATAAATCTCCAGAAGTGAGAATCAGTTCCATACTATGTGCTAAAGCTTGTTTTATGACCAATCCTTCTGGGAAAGATTCACAAGAAGTCATTAGTAAGAAATTGTCATCTTATTTGTGCTTTAAGATGCCATCTCTTGTGATTCAATGATTATTTGGAAAATCTGATCTTATATGGTTAAACATCAGGTTGGTAAAGCTTGGTATATCTCTTGGTCTTTTAGCAGAAAATCTGATCTTATATGGTTAAACATCAGGTTGGTAACTAGAACCGACCAGAACTGGAACCGAAACTGAGTTCGGTTCTGGTTCCGGTACTGGTTTCGTACTTTCGGAACCGAGAACCGAATGGTCGGTTCCGAGAGGTCTAGAACCGAGAACCGATTTGCCCACCCCTACACAAGATTCTAAAAGATATCCCAAAATATTCAAATATTTCTGCCATAACAAATCAAATCAAATTTAATCGTCAAATAATCGTATATATCACAAAATTCAAACATCATTTGAATTTCAACTGAAAATAATCTCCAAAATTGAGATATTCCTACGATTCTAGATCTGCCATAAATCATCAAGTTTACTCTCCTAAAAATCTTCCAAAAAATTTCAATGATTTTCAACAATTTTTGTATTTAGTAAAAAATCCAACTTTATTGTAATACCCCGACTTTTTATATCGAAATTTAATAAGGATAAATTGGAAAGTAATTAGCGGTATTTAGTTTAATTGAATAATTATCGGGGTATTACCGAGGAAGTAATCGATAGGTTACCATTTAAGAAATTTATCGGATGATAATTGAGATTTATTTGGATAAGAGAATTATTAAGGGATATTAGATTAAACGAAAAATGAGAAATAAATTATGGTTGATTTTAAAAAAAATGATTTATTAAGTAGATGAAGAGAAGAAAAATTAAATTAATGGGAAAGAAATAAGAGATCAATTGGAATAATTGATTGGGGAAATTAAAGAAATAAAAGAAATGAATTAGGAGAAAATGGAAGGAAGAATCGGTTAAAGAAAATGGGTAAGAGTTGAACTGGTTCGGTTCAAACCGGTTCTCTCTGAACCATAATCAAATTTGGCCTTCGGCCATTTGCGGGAGAAACATAGACGAAAGGGAGAGACTGAGAGGGCGATGTGAGTGGGGGAGGCGACGAACGACGACGACAGAGGCTTGGGCTTGGGCTCGGTGCGCCGGCGGACTGGCGTGCTCCGTGCAACATCATTGTGCAGCGGGTGCGACGAATTGTGAACTAGGGCTCGGTGCGCCATGACTGACAGGATCGAATTTGGAGCTGTGAATCGTTGGTGGAGGTATGTTGGTGGTTTTGATTTCGTATTCTTCTCCCTGGTGTTTCGCAATGGGGGTATTCGGCATCTCAGTGTGGCTTTTTGTTGCTTGTGATCGGCGATGGTGAGGGCAGGGCTTGGTTCACTGGGGTGTGACTGGTTCGGCCTGAGCCAGTTCGTGTTGTTGGCCCTTATTTGGCAAGCTTTCCACGCGAAGTCTGGGCATTGGACCACCCTTCCTTGAAGTGTGCAATTATCCTCTAACCTTGCATCACTGGAGGTCCTCTCTTGACTATAAATCAACTGGTGCATAGGAGCTCGGGTGAATGGTGAACAAAGGAGGTGAGAGTGTGCTGGTGCGAGTGGAAAATGAGGGAGCTTTCTCTCAGGTTCTGTAAAGTCAGCTACTCTGGATTGCAACAGTGAAGGACTCGGAGGTTGTGGTGTTGACTGGTGCGATATTTAGGTAAGTTTGATTCCTCTCCTTGCTGTTCGAGTATGGAGTCTTGAATGTTGAGGGTATTGACAGCCTCTGTTGGATAATTGTATTGGATAATCTGTTGTGTTGGTCGGTCTTGGGTTGTGACAAATTGTCTTGTTTTCTGTTTGAGAGTTGCTGCAAATTGTATAATGGACGAAGAGCTTCTGGTGGATGGCCGAACTGATGACAACTTCTAAGGGTTGTGATGAGATGTGCTACTGCTTTTGGGCATGCTTCAGGTAACGAGGTCATTCTCTATTTGATGTTGGTTTGAAGCATGTTAAGAGGAAATATTTTGGATATTGGGTTGTCCTTGTTTTGGATGTCTGTTATTTGCCAAGTTGAACTGTTGTTAATCAGATTGTGGCTATTAGAAACTGTTAAATAGTTTAGCCTTTTAATTGTTGTTTGGATTTTATGCTTGGCACGAAAATGATAAAGTTAAGCAGTGAAGCGTTGCACTAATGAGTTCCGTTTTGATAGAGATAAAAGATTATGCCATGTAGTTTAGGAATGAGTTTCCATGTATTTACCGCTTGGATTGATATGCTTTGTGGGTTGAAGAATTTAAGCTACCAGAATATGGTCTCGATAATAAGAATAATGGGATGGATATGTTGAAAAGAACTATAATGTATATGTACGTTATTGAGTGAAATGGTTCTTTACTCTGGTTGGGAAATAAGTTATGGTGATACTTTATTTTCAAGGAATATTGTCATGGTTTATAGGGATTGTTATGTGAATTAGAGTATTTGGATCATGATATGCTGTTGCGAAATGAATAAGGAATAATGGTATAGATAAAGTTGAGATTGTTAGGTTGTGGATGTTGAAGCCCGTAAGTGTTATTAAATTCTGTAAGCAGTTAATGAGAAAATGAATATTAATGATAAATGTTATTGAATTGTGAAGGTATTGAAGAGGAAGAACTTACGTGCTAAACGCGATAAGAACGCTAGGTAAGTTGATACTTACTATACTTTGGTCTTCGGACCCTACATCGCAAGAATAAGGATTGTATGCTGTATGTTTACTAGATTTAGGTTCTTTTAATGATATGTTTATTAGACATTTATACAATCATATAAGACTGTATATATTCACGAGCATATTACATGACATACATAATATATGTAAATAGGCATGTGGGGGTTCGGGAGAATTGGTGACTGTCTATCGGTGGTGACACCCCTATTGGAGTACCAACTCCCACGTAGGGGGCGGTGAGGTACGGTTAAGCCACATAGACTCCATAGTTCATCCTTTCTCTGGTACTGAAATCCCCAATGTCTTCAACAAAAGTGAATGGGTATGGCACGTGGTGACACCCCTATCGGTATGTTTTCTCATTGAAAATACGGTTAAGCCACGTGCCCAATTGACGTATCCATCGCCCCCGTTAACAAACAAGATATGGTTCTTCTCTATAATGCATCGCATGATCATGCATCATATCTGCATTTCATTTTCTTATATCACTTACTGAGCGTTAGACTCATTAGTTAGACCTTGTGATTTAGGCATGTACGAGAAACAGGAGAACTGTCAAAGACAGTTGATGAAGGATTTGCACGGGTGGATCTTGTGGCTGGTTGGGCTAAAGAATTTAAAAAGAAATTATTTGAAAAAGGGTTTGTAAATTACTTAATGTTCTTTAACGTTTTGTTTTAATTCCGCTGCGTTTCATAAAAGAATTTTATTACTTCTGCTGAAATTGATAAGTGTTTTAAGTAAAGAGTTTTAATGATCGAGTTTTATAAAGGAAGAATACTCTGATGTTTTTATAAGAGAAAAGAAAAGCTTTAAATTTCACGTCATTTTAAAGTAAATAAAAACCGGGTCGTTACATTTACAGAGAACACTCTCGTGGTAATCCCAATTAAAATGACTTGATAGAGAGAATAGAGAACAACAATACAGATCTATAGCGACTGATGATGAATAGATACCCTCCAATGATGAACACAAACTCAAAAGCATAGAAATATCGGAGTTTTCATGATGGATATGATAATAGTTTCTGATGGCGGTTGGACAACAAAGAAGACCAAATATTCACAAACAAGACAAACGGCAGAGGAACGATTTTCATTTTTTTTTCAAAAAATATAATTTTCTGAAAAAATTACACAATCATTGATCGATACGAAACGATCGGAGAGAATCCTTCTCAACACATTTCGAAACACGAACTCTCAAAACCAAAACTCTGATGCCACTTGTTAGAAATCGAGCTATAATTAGAAAAAGAAAATATGACGTGAGATACTAGATTTACGTAGAAAAACTCTTTCAGGAAAAAACTACTAGGAAAAGAATAAATCTACTATGAAGATCGAAATATAACCGTAAATTTTATGACTCTAGTATACATGAATTTATAGAGAAAACAAAATCCTAAATAAGATCTATATTGTGAGCCCACCAACCTAGCCAATAGAATTTGGGTCACACTTAATTCTAACACTTTTCAATGAAACTCTTTTATTGGTTCGTATATACTCCTTTTAATGGTTTCTCGTGACGACAGACTAAAAGTTGGATTGCTAAAAAGAAACCATAAATTTTTTATTTTTCCACTTTCTAAGTTTATTTATATCAATTATAATATCTAAACTTAATTCAAATGTATTATCCCAAATAATTGACTTGAACCATGGTTCACCTACTATGGAGATCCAATGGATATTCGAATCTTCATTTTGTATAATGATGAATAAAAATAATACAAATATTTGTCAAATGGTTGAAATATTGTACAATACAGTAATCAAATCACCGCTAACGCCTCTGGAAATTTAGCATCTTGATCGAAAAGGCGAAGATGAAAGCAAAAAGCACAGCAAAACCCACGACCACAACAGCAACCACTCCCAGAAAATCATGTTTTAGTCCCAAGTAGTTCCTCACAAAACCCTCCACCGTCCCACTCTGGTCATCAAACTCTTTTTGAACATCTCCGAATTGCGACGCAATCAATCCGTACAACGTCCAAGCAACTGGGCAGCCCCAATAGTACCATCTCCACCATATAGGAATTCTCTGCCATCGCAAGATCATAAAAGAAGGAAGAAGCCATATGGAGGTTTATCAACTGAACAGGGAAGAAGAGAACTTACAGTTCTTGGGATTATAAAACCAGAGAAGAGGTTCCAAAGGGCGTAGAATGCAGAAGAAAAAATGGCAGCAACATGGTAGTTTGGAGTCACAGCCACAGTCATCATCCCATAGAAGGTGAAATATAATAAGGTGAAGAACATGAAGAAGAGATACCATAAGAATTTAGCAGCCGTCCATTCAAATCCAATCATTGCATAAACTATGACACCATAAACCACTGATTGAACAAGAATGTAAGGAATCTCGATAACAACCTGAAAAACCCCGCAAAAAAAAAAAAAAAACAATGAATGGTTGAATATTTGCTTTTATGTGGATGAAATTTGAAGCATTTAACAGAATTCTCATTAAACCTGTCCAAATGCATATGGCAACGCCGAATACATCCCAGCTGCTCTTTCGCGATAAAAGACGGTCCGTTCGACCGAAACGACAGGCTGCACAGATGAAGCATTTTGGACTCCGATGAAGAAAACAGCTCCATACATGGATCCCATTGCATTTAACACATCTTGCTCACTTCTCCTGTAATATGCATGCGAAAATCACATTAAACGTACTTTTTTTTTTGATAAAAAATGGAATATATTAAAATAAAGAAGATACAATAGAAAAATGAAAATACCCTTTACTTAGAAAGAACGACATTTAATTTAAAGTAATTTCTCTCGAATTTGAGAAAACTATAATAAAATAATAGATCTTAAAAAACTTGATTAAATCCACTTAGTAATAGTAAAATTTATAATTAACTTTTGTCATCAAAGTTAATAACATTGTAATATAGTTAGATAACTCAAAAAACTGTCACAATACTTAATCTTATTATTAGCTTCCATTTTTAGACATTTTTCCCCCTATTAAAAATCTCAATAAGAAAACTTTTAAATATTAAAATGCATCGCCACAGTTTGATTCCATAGAAAAAAAAATGCATCCAAATGTTTCTAAAAAACTCACTATTAATCATAATGTGAGTGTTTAAACACCCTTGCAATACAAAACTCAACCAACTATGGTTTAACTTTTAAAATCGACCAAATATTACCTTTTCGAGCCAAGATTCCAGAACATGGTCCCAAACATCAATGCAATAAAAGTAGTGAACAAGAATCTCACAGCAGTGTATGATGGGTTACGCCAGTAAGACCAGTGTTGTTTCCATAGGCAAGCCATGCATTGAAAGTAAAATGATTGTGCATATTGTGTTGGGAAATAGAGGTCTTTCGTGTCAGGCGGAGGAACACTTAGTTCTTTAATAAGCATCTTGTTTCTCCTGCATTATAAACTCGTAGGATAAGTTTTCATTGAGAATTTAAAGCTATATAATCACAGGTCTTTGTCTAGATCGTTAGACTACCTGTACAGCTCTGAATTTTTATAGGAACTTGCAAAGTCGACCCCCAAAGCTAGCTCTTGAGCTGGAACAGTTACTTCCAACATCCATGTTGCTGGGTTGTAACCATCTTTAATTTTACTGGCTCCAATTCCCTTCATCATTAAAACATTACACACTGTCCTCAAATGTCCATGGTTAATATGGGAAACATTCTTGTTCATGCAACTTGTTCAGAGTTATCGAACCTCAAAGTACTTAATTAAATGGTGAGAATGGCGGCCCAATGGGCCGACATATAATTCTTCTCCTCCGCGCTTTAGTAGAAATAGCTGCAAATTCAAGTTATCCGTTCAGCCAGAGTCATTACAAAAGAACCAAGCTATGATAGTTTATCATCCCATTGGGCGTCTCATGCATTTATATTTCTGACCTCATCAAAAGCTTCAAAGATGTCAATGCTCGGCTGATGAATGGTGCAGACGACTGTTCTTCCGGTATCGACGGTGTTACGGACAGTTCTCATGACAATTGCAGCAGCTCTAGCATCAAGTCCTGAAGTTGGCTCATCCATGAATATAATAGATGGATTTGCAACAAGTTCTACTGCAATGGTAAGTCTTTTACGCTGCTCAGTGGAGAGACCACTCTCCCCTGGAAATCCAACCAATGCTTGCCTCAATGGAATCAGTTCCACAAGTTCCATCACTTCCTCAATGAACATCTAAAGATAAAATGGATTAAAGCCACAAATTTTGATCTTTTATTGATTCTTTTAAACAGCTAAATATGAGGAAATAATAGAATAAATATAGATCGGTTGACGATTCAGGTTTACGATACCAACCTCTCTGGTTTTTTTGTCAACTTCAGCGGGTAGGCGGAGCCAGGCTGAGTAGAGTAAGGACTCATAAACAGTAACATTAGGTGAGTGGATGTCATTTTGCTCGCAATAACCTGAAATCCGTGTAAATGTCTCTTGCTTCTTTGGATATCCAGATATAGTGATGTTTCCATCAATATATCCACCAGTTTTCCGACCGGCAAGCACATCCATGAGAGTGGTCTTACCAGCCCCACTGACGCCCATTAGGGCAGTCAAGACGCCTGGCCTGAAAGCACCGCTCACACACTTTAGAAGCACTAGTTTATCTTCGGCGAAACCCTGAGACTTCATTTCCTGCATGTCCATCACCAGTAAGGATATCTCAAATTTGTTTTTCAGAAAATCAAACTTTCTGGAAGGAGAAAGAAATACCGGTGGCATGTCGACTGAGTATGAGATATCATCAAAGGTAATAGAGTGTTGAGTAAAAGGAAGAATCATTCCCTTCCTCGTTTTACCATTGTTAAGCACGGACCCGGATGTAACGCTTTTTATTTCACCTTCACCATCTGCATCTCAATTCAACTTGGTTAATGATTTGCCAAACTAAGAAAATTGTATACACAAACACATTATAGTTCACCTAAAATGCTTGAGTTTCTTGAGCGACTCCCTCTTTGAGATAACTGAATGGCTTCCCCTCTGCCATTATTGCCATTGCTTTCTTCGTTTTCAGATTTAACAGTATGTGGCTTCCCAAATGCTGCCAGATAATTTGAAAAAATTTCAATAAAATAAACCTCTTTTGATCATAAAGATTGACAAGAAGAGAGAGATACCCACGGTTAATGTATGTGAGAGCCAAAGCAAAAAGGGCATTGAACAGGATTGTGAAGCCTATTAACGCACCAATGCCAATCCAGTACCAATACGCATGAGGAAAGAATCCCCGGGATTCCAGAAACACGACTCCTAACGATTTGCTTGAGTTTGGAGAAACCTTTAAATGGTAAGAAAGTTAGCCAGGATAAGTTCATCGTAAAAAGGTAAAAGATGCAAAATGTTCAGCTAAATTCAAAATTTTACATGACTCCAACTATGCCCCAAAAATTCGTTCACTTGTATAGCATTTTGCGCATACATTAGAGGAGAAATCCAGTAACCCCAAATCCACCAGTCCTTAATATCATCTGCAAAAGCATGAAACAATTAAGAGCCACAAAAAGGATATAACTATGAGAGTGATCGACTTCATAAGTATGTACTTCTAGAGATGACAACACCCCCCAATGCAAAAAGTGCTAGAAGAGCGAATGAACCAAATGTGCTGGCAACAATCATATTCCTGCCTATTGAGCCGATAAATTTGAATAATCCAGACGCCATTTGACTAACTAGAAAAAGCAGAAAGTATTGTCTAAGGAACCTGCAATTAGTCCATGGCCAGTAACAAATGAGATTTGATTTCCAAAGTTGACTGAAAAATATCATGACAGTTTGCTGATTTACCTTGTAATATTTGAATCTAGTCCAGTGACATAGTATGTGATGCCAACCCACAGTGCAACTTCAAAAAATGACAAAGGGAGCTTGAGAATCCATTTAGGAATAGAATATGCCCATGGAGGGAAGAACAAAAGGTCCCTCTGCTTGTAGAAAACAGGTAGCTTTGCAACAGTTAAGGAAATTTCTACCATGCTATTAAACATAAGCATAAGAACTGAGTAGAACAAAGAACCCGTGAATATTCCACCATCAGTTAAAGTATCACGATGCATCTCAGTGCGTAAAAAAACAGTCATTGCAATGAATGCCATTATTGAAAGCTGCAAGAAACAAAAGAGAGGCTAGTTATCGTTTATCATACATCTAACAACTCAAAATTGAAAGTTCAAGTATATTCAAAACCCACTTGAGTGAATTTGAAGATGTAAACAAACGAATTCCTCTTCATAAGCAGAAGTTCTCTGTCAAAGCAAGTTTTAAGCAATTCCCCTTTCTTAACACCATATTTTTTGGTGGTCAAAGCAGCTGGGTGACTTTTAGTCCTGTCAAACGGCGTTGCAAGTTCATCTTCAAGCTTTCGACCCATGTGGAATGATTGGAATGCTTCACAAAACTCCTTGGCCGAGACAAAACTATAAGGCTGGTCTCTTTGTGCCCAGTATTGCCTTTGATCTTTCCTAGAAGTGACCTGCAAAAGTTCCATAAAAAAAGAAAGTACAAAGTCAACATTATTTCCTGGAAAGAAGCTGCAAAAATTTCACAAATTTGCTTATTACCTCTTGAAGGAAATCGGCGACACCCTTTCTCTCAGGGCATTTGAAGCCCATTGATTCAAAAAACTCGAGCACATGCTCACGAGGACCCTGATACACAATACGGCCGTCAGAGAGGAGAATGATGTCGTGGAAAAGATCATAAGTTTCTGGTGCTGGTTGAAGGAGTGAAATGAGAGCAGTTGCATTAAGAATATGAACAGAATTCTTTATCGAATTCACAATCTGAAATGTAGTTGAGGTGTCTAAACCAGTCGATATTTCATCCATGAATAGAGCTCTAGCTGGTCCAACTAGCATCTCACCTGAAAATTCCATCACAGTAACTGCGTATGCAACTTTAGAAGAAGAATGACATTCTCAAATACTTTAAAGTTAAGTCCATTTACCAGTTGTAACACGTTTCCTTTGTCCCCCGGAGATACCTCTAATCATTTCATTACCTACTAAGGTGTCAGCACAGACTTCCAATCCCAAAATCTACATATTACGAAACAATTGGGGAAAGTAACAGATCAACAAGTTTTATTCAATCATTTTGAACTTTATTCTCATGAAACATGTTGGAGATATTACCTTTACAACATAGTCCGTCATGACATTAGCCTCGTTGCCTATCGATGAAACTGCCTGAAAAGTCAAAAGTCAAAGAAAAAGGCATAACAATCACTTCTTAATTTGTACCTCGAGAAAATAATCTCAATCGTTACCTTCATGAAAATATCAACATCAGGATCAGGCTTTATATTTGCCACAATCTCTCTTCTTGAAAGCTCTGCCAGCATGTCTGTAGAAAAATCATTACAGAAGACCATGGTTTATAATTTGAGACCAAAAGACATAGAGAAGATGGAAAGAAAGATGAACTAACCATAACGCGATCCAACGCCTTGGCATCTTGCAGAGAAAGCCAAGGTTTCTCTTACAGTCATTTCAGCAATATGGGTATCCTGTTGGCTGATATAGGCAGCAGTTCTCTGGGGTACGAACTCGTTCATTCCATGGCCATTGTAACTCACCCTCCCCGAAACCTAGATACAAGTTAATCATCTTCAATTAGAGGTAAAACCAAAGAGAATATCTATAGAAAATGATAAATCTCATTCATAATTGAAGCATAGCAGATGAATAATTCTTACTTTAAGATCAGGATCAAGCTTTCCAGCCAGTGCTAATAAGAATGTGGTTTTTCCAGAAGCTGGAGGACCCAAAAGTAGTGTCATTCTGTCACAATAATGAAAGTAATTAGCAGAAGGGACCTAAATAAATATGAAATGGGATAATTCAAAATTAGAGAGAGAGCTTTTACCTTCTAGGCTTGATAATTCCACTGATATCTTCAAGGATTGATATTTGTTTCTTCCTACTTTTGGTTACATGAAGGCAATTCAAGAAGCCCTTCAAAATCGAAATCAAATAAGTGCCCCAGAAAATACCAAAAGAATAGATGAAATCTTCAGCAAACTACACTTATGAATCCGAGTTACCTCCACTATATTGGCCATAAAGTTAAAAAATGTAGGCAAAGCTCTGCTTCCTACGTAAGCTTCTGCGTCAATGCTTAAATGCTCAAATCGAACTTCAATTGTCGGAAGTTCAATCCCAACTCTATCATGAAAAAAAAGAAAATAAAATAAAAAGGCAGAGGAAAATGATAGTAAATTCAGAACCGATTAAAGAACTATGAATTTCACCTGTCAATACGTTTTTTGAGCTTCAACAAGAGCTGTTGATTGTCGTCGTCATCGATTCTTACTAACCTCTCCAGCAAATTCTTCCTTTCTAAAATCCCAATATGTTGAATATCTACTTCACTGGCCTCTCCTTCAAGAGTTTTGAGTAAGCCTTTCTTCAGACGATTGTAAGTTGGAAGCTTCTCGAGCGCCGCCCATTTCAGAGCCTCCTCGTCGTCTTCATCCCGTGAAGATACTGAAAAAGCATCGTTCCGCCAATTAGAACTTCTTGTTCGTAGACTGTTACTCGGTTTATATATATCAAATCCCTCCATTGAAACACCAAGGATCCTTCAATTTGGGCAATATGTGAGAGACTCAATCCAAAGACAAAATCCCCACAACCCAGAACTTCATCTGTTGCATTTTTCAGCGCAACGACCAGAGATTTCTTTCTCGCACAGTTGAACAGAAGAGCTTCTCCCTTCCTGGAAAAGGAGAGTGAAAACGGAGGGAAGTTTTGCTCTCCTGTTCGTAATAGTGCGAGAGGATGAAAGCATTTTATACACAGAGTTTGGCTTTCTCCTTGAAGGTCTGTCAATACTTTAGGAGTAGACCTTGAGTTTTCTGAGAGCAACAGCAAATACTTTTGGCGCCGATGTTCTTCCCACTCAAACCCATCATTCATTGGTACCGAAGAATAAACAATGTAATTAATAACTCCAAAATTTTATTACCAAGAATAATAGGAACTTAAATAAAGTGATTAGTAAATTAATAACTAAAATAGATTTAAAACCATTGAAAAAACAAACTAATATATTTTACATGTGATTCATTCATACTCCAAATAATAATTCTTAAAAATAAAAAAATAATTTTATAAAAATGTATAATAAATCTGTACTTAGACAATTAATCTTCTAGAATTTTATTGGGTACCGTTGACATCGAAATAAAAAAATTAGTAATATTAAAAAAAGATATGCTAAATTAAAAAAAAAAAGAAAAAAAAAGGCATTAATTAATATTTTGAAAAAAGGAATTGCGTCATTGATGAGCTCTCCAGACACTTTGGTGTTCAACGCCTGACTTAATTGGTGGGGAAAGCTATCCAGGGAAGGTTCTATTTTGGTCGATCCAAATCCAATTCACTATTTTATTTCTGGATTCCCATTTTTGTTCATTTATGTAGCTGGAATCCTGAACTTTGAGATGTAGGTAGTTAGGTTTAGGTTGATTTACACTTAGTAGTTTTGTCTATTTTAGGTGTTTGGACTGATTTTTTTAATTTATTTTTTAGTATAAAAAATTTATATACATAGAAAAACGAATTGAGAAAATCATTTCTAATTGATTTTGTTCTAAAATTGTTTTTTCAAAGGTCACAATCCAAGGGAATCAAGAGAACTTTAAATTCACTTCCCTCCATTCCATCCCTACTCTCCAACTTTAAATTCACTTCCGTCCATTCCATCCCTACTCTCTCTCTCTCTCTCTCTCTCATATTATAGACTTAGTACACCTACAAATCATCAAAATTTAGAAACTACATTACTAAAATTAACCAATCAAAAATTGAGCTTGCATCAACAGATAACTCTTGAAAAAGAGTTATTGGGCATGTATATTTAATATAAATATTATTTAAAATTAGTGATGTAATAAATACAAATCGTATTTTTGTTATGATGATAACAACATACTGTAACATTATATTTATATATAAAAAAATATATTTTTATGTAATTTTCATGATAAAACTTATTTACACAATACTTTATGCAAATTCATAATAGAAAGAATATTTAAATACATAAAATAAAGATGAGGATTATGAAGACAAAGAATAGGATTTAAATTTTTCAACAAAGAGAAGATTTTATAGATAAAAGAGAAAAGAGATTGTTGCACAAATAAGGAATAAATCTATGACAGTTGAGGGAGAAACAAGCGAGGAAACCCCTTAGGCGATGATTTATAATAGGAATGGAGCAGGTTCTTCCTACTGTAACCAATGGAGGAAGTTCAAAGACAAAACTGTTTATTTCTCAATTTCAGAGCATCATTTCAAGTTCTTCACAGCAGTCATTCTAGTGCAGAATTTGCTGCAACATGGAATAGTATCGCATCGAAAGAAAATATTATTTATATTTTTCCTGTTTTTGATATGCTGATTTTTATGATGAATATAATAATCTTTTCTTCTTTTATGAGCTAAGTTTCAAGTGACTAAGAGGAGAAAATACTTGATTTTTGTGAAATTCTTATTTATATTGTGTTTTGTTACTTAAATAAGTTAGATAGTTCAATATGTTTTTAATATTTATTTTATTCATTTTTCGAAAGACATGGATAAATATTTGAATTCTTATTCAACAGTAAATAGAAATTAAGACCAGTATTGAATTGTGTGAAAATATTGACTTCATATTTATTATGTTGTTAATTTTAAATATTTACATGTTGTTTTGTTTAAATCATATTACTTATTTAGAATTGTCTTTAATTGAATTCCATACGTATTTGTCTTTCATAAATATGAAGAAAATATTATATGAATTAATCAAGTAACTTTAACTAGCCTTGTATGTAAATAAAAATTCTATGTTGTCTGACTTGTTTTGTTGTAGCATATTCACAACATTTGCAATAATATTCACTTAAAAAGAAAATTCAAATCTAAGTCATGTTTTCATTATTTGAATTTATCATCTTATTGTTTGTGCTCTAATTTAATTAAAACTCAATTCACTATTTTAAATTAGTTTTCACTTTTAATCAACTTGTTCTACTTAAATTTAAACTGTGACAATTTTGTCCTTATGAAATCTACTTTACTTATCATTATTATTTGAATGCGACACGTGCATTTGCATAGTGTATTGTTTTTGCATAACACCTACTTCCATCTTGAAAGGCTATAGAGCTACACATAACTCAGTATAAGATTAATATAACATAATTTATCTAGTTGTTAAGTAACTTGTTGAAGATCATTAAAAAGAACCAAAAAATATATTAGAAGAGTGAGTTTCGTGTTTCCTTACCCAAGAAGAGAAGAGCCAAGAGAAGAAGAAAATGATTCAAAAGAAGGGTGCTTCTTAGGTGCAACAAATTACCCCGCTTTAAATTTACTTCTTGAGTCTTAAAAGTATCTGTAATACCCTGATTTCCTATAAAAGAATTTCGTAAAGATAATTAACAAATTAATTGTTTGTATTAGGATTATTGAGATAATTATTGATGAAGAAATTAATTTAGAAAACCGAATCGAATAATTTAAATTGGTTTGATAATCATAGTCAAGCAATATTCAGAATAAATCAAAATTTAGAAATTAGGTATTTTAAATAAATTAAAATGAAAATAAAAAAGAATTAATAAAAGAAGAATGTAATTAAAAAGAAGCATGAGATTAAATAAGGAAGAATTGTGCATTAAAAACCAGTTTTCTTTCTAAAAGCAATCATTGGTCTGGTTTTCGACAAAAGAGGGAAGGAGATTTGAAGAAACAAATTACAGCCAAATTTTAGCAAAGAGAGTGAGAGACGAAGAGAGGGCTCGGGCTTGGGCTCGATGATTCTGCGGGGAGAAATGTCCTTCACAGCCGATGCTGCTTTGCGAGTGAGGAATCATTCATAGGTGAGGAGTGGATGCAAACTCGGACGGAAACACGGCGTTGGAAACTCGGGCATTTCGTACGAGGGTCAGCTGAGCGCGGGTTGGGGTTGCGAAATTCATCGTCGGGCCGAGCTAAGTCATTATGTGTTCTTCTCCCTGGTGTTTCGTGATGGGGTTGTTTGCCATTTTGGTGTGGCGTGAATGGAAGAGGGGAAGGGCAATGGGTGCGGCTGGAGCGGTTCTCAGTCATCGAGATGGAAATGTGTGAACCTGATTCCACTTGGTTCTCTTGCCCATGAAGAATTGTGCAGATCCCTTGGTGGCCTATCCCAATGACTTCACGTGATTCTCCAGAGATGGTATGACACACTCCATGTGGCGGGGACGAATTGGACCTCCTCTCTAGGGATGATGTCTGCCCATCCTCTGTTGCTCATCGTAAGCTCCTTCTCTGTCTATAAAGCAAAGGCAACAGTAAAGTGTTATTTTTCTCACATAGAGAATTGAGAGGGAATTCTAAGGTGATGAAGAAAAAGGTTGTGTGTGCCTCTAGAAGACAAGAGGAACAGTGAAGGGAAAAACTGTGTGAAGGAGTTCAGTGGTATCTCTCGGGTGTTCTTGAGGTAAGAATTTCCTCCCTGTTTGTTTACGATTTTTATCAAGTTATGCTCTCTGCTTGTCATTGGTTTATAGATTTTATCGATTAAAGTATGTTATAAGTAGAAGATAAATGATGAGTTTCCTTGTGTTGGTTCACTTCTTTGAAGATTAGTGGATGTTATACTCTTCTAATAGACGTTTGATTCCTTATTTTGGTTATTGCCTCTGAACTTTGGAGAAATGAGATAAGTAGTAATGGACGATTTATGTTGGATGATGCTTCTTGTTGATAGCCTTGCTGATTGTTTGAATCTGTTAAGGTTAAATTTGTTTAATATTATATATCACAGTTTTTGAAGAATTGTTGTTAGAGATAGGCTAGTATTTTGGAATTATGCTCTACTGAATAATACTTCATGTGATTTGCTGCATCTTGGTTCATTGTTTAGGAATTCATGTTCTGCAAGATAAATTATAGATTTTTGGATAATGATTGGATATATGCCCTCTGTAATTAGTTGAAGTTGTAAATCTATGATGTTCATTGTATAAATGCTAAGTAAAGGAAAATGTCGATTTATGGAATATGTTATATTCTCTAGATAATGGAAGTTGGATTCTCTGTTTAATTACTGCATTGGTGGAAATCAATAAGGATATGTTACGCATTGCTTTGGATAGGGATCAGTGAGTTTGGAGCTATCGTGTTTTGTGAGAATGAGTCTGAAAAATTGGTTAGTGATTAGTTATTGATGATTATATGTTTTATTATTTTGAAGGTAAAGGAAGGAGAACGTAAGTGCTTAACGCTATATGAACTGCAGATAAGTGATACTGCATGTGCTTTGGTCTTTAGGGCCTTACATCGCAAAAATAGGATATGCATATTTGATTGTTTACCGCTCTATGAGTATGTCTATAGTTTTAATAGCATGTCTATAGTTTTAATAGCATGTCTTCAGTTTTATAAGCTCATCTATTATTTTATAAGCATGTCTACCATTTTAAATAGCATGTCTACCGTTTTATGAAGCATGATGTTGTGTTTATTAGAATTTGGTTCTTTTAATTACATGTTTATTAGATTTTAAATGAGATTGATAATGATCATTTTTGAGGATATAGGATGTTTATAATGATCATGTCTCGAAGATTTTACAGATCATATAGAACTGCATGCATTCACGAGTATCATGGTTTTTAAAACGATACAAAAATAATTTTTATGCATGGTTTTGAAAAGAGAACGGAAACGAATATTAAACAATAATGGTAAAGTTTTAAGTAAAGAAAGAATAATGGATACGTTGAGGCAACTCATAAATAGAGGTTAGATAGGTGTGGTCCCTATGTATAGAGGCTTTGGGCAGACTAATCCCCCAATGGTTGAGTTGCATTTCAATGGTAACCAGTTAAGGCTTTGGCATGTAACTCATAACGAGAGGCTTGGTAGACGTGGTCCCCATGGTTAGAGCCTTTGGGTGGATTAGTCCCCTAATGGTTGAGTTACATTCCAATGTTAGACGATTAAGACTTTGGTGTTGGACTCAAACGCATGAATAGATGTTTGGTGGTCTTGGTTCCTATGGTTAGAGGATTTGGGTGGACTAGTCCCCCAATGATTGAGGTTTGAGTTGAATATCAAAAGCAGAATAGTAAAGTAAAGTTAAGGTCAAGAAAACGGTAGAAGAAAAGTAAAGGAAAGACAAAAAAGAAACAAAAACAAAAACAGAAAATGAAAAGAGATTTTAAAAGCTGCATGACATGTGCATTGTACAGTTTTATTTTATATCACTTATTGAGCGTTAGACTCATTAGTTTATGTCTTGCGATGTAGGTACACACACGAGAACAAAAGAATAGATTAAGGAACTGTTGATGAAGGATTTGCAGGTGCGGATCTTGTGGCTGATTAGGCTAAAGAGATTTGCAAGAAATAGTTTGTAAATAATTTTGTAAAGGGTTTGTAAAATATTAAATTGTAAAAGAAAATAATGGTATTTTTTTAATACTTTGTTTTAATTATATTTCGCTGCATTTCATAAAATATTTTAAGAAAAGAATTTTATTATTGTCTTTTAATTGAGTTTATGTTTTATAAAATGTTTAAGAAAAAGAGTTTAATTATCGTATTTTAATTGGTTTATGAAAGAAGAATCTTTCACTATTTTTATAAAAAGAAAAATTTTAAATTTTATGCTATTTTAAAAAGTAATAAAAACTGGGGTGTTACAATGTTAATTTCTCAAGTCAAACTCAAAGAACATAATAAATTTCTACCACATTTTTTATGTAAAATGTTAATAGATAAGTTTGTTTCCTCATTTTGTGAAATCATCATGTCTTTGATTATTATGAATGTTTCTTCATAAAAATTGATTATTATTAGGAAGAAAATGAATGCTTCCATATCTAGGCTTATCCATGTAATAAAAGTGCTTATTGGAGATATTCATTCTTATAGTAGTGAACAATTAGAAATAATAATTATTGAGGATTTTGTTTTTGGAACCTTGAACTTGGTTTGATAATAGAACACTTTGTTAAGTACTAAGTACAATGGAATGTATTAACCATGGAACTATTATTGTAGTCATTGTCTTTGCATCACCAAATATATCGAATAAAGTGTGCATTAAATAACAAGTTGCTAGTTATTTATGCAACATTGGAGATTGACTTATGTGTTGTTACGTCAATATGCATTAAAAATGTTACTCTCTTAAATGTAAGAAGATATATGCATGTGCCTAAATATACACAAATATCAGTTATTGAAATATGTGTGAACATGTGCAAAGTCAAGGTGATAATGCTAAGAGTGCTATAATCCTACCACAAAAAGACCAAAATATTATATGTATGTTGGAAGTTAAACATATGATTGAATTATATGATTTTTTTATTCTCCTATGAGAATATTATATTTATAATTTATTGCATTACATTATGAAATTATTTGTTAAAAGATTATGATATGATATGATTTGATTGTGTGGTCTGTATTTCTTTATTAGGAGAATGTGATATGTTATGTGAGATTCCATAACATATGATTGTGAGAGTATGTTGTGTGAAATTTAGTTGCTATGTATGATTTTGTTTTTATCAAATTTATATCTTTTAGATTTTGCAATAAATCTAAGGAAGTAAAGTTAAAAAAAAGCATCAAGAAACATAATGACAAGAACTCAACAATTATGGAGTTGTTAATGTTATAAATTTTATTCCTGTGTTTATTATATAAAGATTTATATATTCTCATAATTTTTCTAGAGAATATGTCTATCTCCACATTCAAGTTTTATATTTCACGAACGGATATTTTCAATTCATTTTGTTGTAACCACAACAAAATTTAATATAAGAATATTTAAATTTTAAATTTCATTTAATCACTCCATTATTATGGAGCAATTATAGATTACGGGGAGTCTCTTTTCCTTTATTTCCAGTGTCATTCCCCTTATTCTCACAAAGGAAATTCTCTCTCTCTTTGTGAGTAAGACTTTCTCTCTACAAATAATGTGGTTAGGTTGTGAGAGAATTATTAGGAGAAGCGAAATTCTGCCTTTGAGTCAATAAAATATTAGGCTGTATTTGAAGGTTTCAAGGTACGACAACCAAGTCTTTCTCTTTGGCTATTATTTCTAGTTAGGTTCTTGGGGGGTTTGTAATTGAAGTTTTGATCCGTGGATTAAAGGTTGGTTAATATATCTAGCATTTGATCGGGTTATGAAAAAGAAAACTAGAAGAGAGAAAATGTTGAGTTTTCATAGGTACGAAAATTTAATCATTTTATTTCGGGAATTTTGTTAAAGCATGAAAAATTTAGAATTTGTACATGGAATTGAAATGGATTAAGTTTTGGATCATTCTGAAATGTCTAAAGATGAAAATTTTGGGATAAAAATTAGATTTTCTTTTATAGAAAAGATGTAATTTTTTCAAAAATTTCAGACGTCTCTATGTTGCAACAGTCGATTGAGATTGGAAACCAATCGACCGAACATCTCCAGGGTTGTCCGGACTAAGGTTTAAAGATTGGTCTTTCGTGGGATTATTTCGTAAATTCTCAAAGTTGGTGTCTATTCTGGTCATGGATTCCAACGAGTTTTTCAAGGTTTAGTAAAGTAAAGTTATTTGGTTATATATACTTTAATAGGTTCAAAAGATTAACGTGGAGATTGGACTCTTGGTTATTAGGGTGTGACTTTGGTAAACCCGATTTGAGGTAGGAGTTTATTTTTATATCCAACATTTGCATCATTTTTAAATTTTTATTTTGATACATATTGTCATATCTCGGAGGGGACCCGAGACAGAACAGGGAGCAACTTGACCCAAACCTGGACTAAACCTCTCAACCCTTTAGCTTTTTATTTAGTTACTTATTTACTTAGGCAGTGGAAGACTTTAGTGAATTATAATGTTTGCTAGGGCCCACCCAAATGGGCTATCGAATGTCCAAAAGTGGCATTGAAATAAATTGATAATATATGTCCAAAATAAAAGTGCCAACAATTCCTAAAAAGTAATACAAATATTATTACAAATTTTAAATAAAGGAGTTCAACCTTACCAAGACTCTCAAAATAAAATACTTAAATAATAAGATAAATGTCGGCTTAATCATGTGCCGCCAACCGGTGATTGTCCAAAGTAATATCTGAATATATGCCGTTAGGATGAGTCGACTAAACTCAATAGGGGAATGATTTTATATGCAATAATTAGAATTTTATTAAATAAATAAGGGAGCATGTCATAAATAAAACATGTAAATAAAAAAGAGCAGAATTGGCTAGTGAAGCAAGAGTGGAAAACGTCCACTATAGTATGGTATGTACGAAAAATAGGCCCCACAAAATCTCAGTGAAAATGGAGTCACTCACGGCTCCAAGCATACAATGCCATAGACACATAGAACAATGAGATACTCGGTGATCGCTAAAGCCATAATAATAAGTTCTGATCAGGTTTAAGGTTTTGTGTCCACGGACATGGCACAATCAGCTGCTTCATTACTCTATTTAACACAACAAACACATCATCCAACTATCGAATGTGAGTACATAAAACATGACCCCTTCATGGGTCAATCAAACTTGGTGCATTCAACCAAAGTGATCAATAAATGATATGTATGCTCGAAATAAACACATGTCCAGCGAAAATCGTACATATAATACTGTAAAAAAAAGATGATTATTGCAAAACTTGCTATTTTGTAAAGATAATTTCATGTGTAAAATTTTTTCCCGTATTGTACAGACAATGCAATGAAAGATTGACTGGTTTTGTTACATTGCGGCCACATTAATATTTTCGGTCAATTGGTCAAAATCGGTAAATGTTGATGTTATCGAACGGTAAATAATTGATTGAAATAGAGTTTGGTAAAGAATTTTGGCAATAAAGTCATTGTCTGATAGCATTCGAAACGAATAAAAAATTTGATTGAATTTATTTAATATACAAAATATATATTTTATATATATAAAATTAAATTAATTAAATATATTATATATATATATAATTAAATTAATTTAAAAAATTATATTTAAGAAGAAGAACAGAAGAACAAAGCCTTATGTTATCTAATCTTCTTCACGAAGAGAAAGGCCACGCGCAGGAAGAAGAAAAGGAGAGGAGAGGAGGAGATTTGGTGGTAGGATTCTCATCGTTTCTTCGCCAGATCTGCATTCACGTTGTCCTGTTCTCCGTCTTTCGTAAAGACTTTTTGCTGGTAAATCAATTTCTAGCGTCGTTTTTAACGTTTAAAGCTTTAAATTTTATTGGCTTTGGATTCGAGTTTGGAAACTCGACTTCGAGGGAAATTTTTGGTTTATATTGATAGAATAGAAGTTTATGCAGGGTTATTTCTTGTTGGAAGTCAAAACATCAGACGAAAACAGAGTGTTTTTCTTTGAAAAGTGGGGACAGGGGTACTGTTCATGCGGTAGTACTGTTCACTCATGCGACAGTATTCACATCAGCCAAAAAATGGGTAGATTATCCCAATTTTGTTCTTAGTTTGTTCTGGTGTTGGGCTGGTTGTTTGGACTGTAACTGTTTCTTGTCGATCCCAAGAGACCCCAGATGACCTATCAATGTGTTTTCTTGTTTAAAAGTCATTTTCGTGCGTTGAATCAGTCTTATCAACCTTTGTTGAGTCTTGGGTAGCTGATAACTAGTCTTATGGATTGCTATGAGGTCCCGGTTGACCTCTGCTTGTCTTGTTGACCGTTGGTGGTCCTGGTTGACCATCGATGTTTCTGGTAGACCAAAAGTAGTTTTGATTCACCCTAGTTGGGTTGAATTCATTTCAGTTAAGTCTCGTTGACTGCGGAGTCATTAAATTGGGCTGTTGTATTCTGTTGACCGTCATTGTGTCTTTTCGACCAGTGAGTCTTTTTGGTTGTTTCTAGGAGTTCGAGATTAGTGAACTTCATTTGGCTTCGTCAGCCAATTCTGGTTTTCGGTCTAGTTCTAGTATTCTAATCTAGGACTTTTGTTACCCCTAGTTTTGGTTTGGGGTTTTGACATTAGCTTGGTTTTAGGTTATAGCGATGTACTTGATTCTGGTTGCCTGCACCTGGCTGCACATGCAGTTGGAGACAGTTGGGTCTTCTTTGTCGTCATCGAGGTAGGGATTTTATACTTAGTTGCATTGCATTGCATCATAGTTGTCAAAACGTAATTTTGGGTTGCCACATATGAAAACACGACGGGGACTATTTGACAGCACGTCAGTTTTTATACTTTGTATATACATGAGATTTACATGTTTACTTTTCGTGCATGGTTTTCATGGTGTGATATGGACCTGATATGGTATGTTGAATCCTCTGGGCGCTTTGGACGGTTTTAGTACCAAAGTATCATGAAGATATCCCGATACATCTTCTACTGCGTGAAGATATCTTGTTTGCGCGTTGTATGGAAAATGGATAGGAAGGTGATAACGCTTCCTTGGGTTTCGAGTACCTAAACCTGATCAGGGCGGCTATGTATTGGGATGTGTCGTCCCTGACTGGTTTGCCGCCAACCCCTGTGAGAGGCTAGATCTTCAGATCATACTCACTGTATCTTCCTCCGGGCTCATGAGGCATTGCCATTCTAACTTGCCTTTCTGTGGTTTGTTCGGAGGGGTCCTTGTGTGACCCTCCTTTCTCACGAATCCTTGTTTTTTTAGCCTAAGTGTGTTAGGTATATTTATATTTTGATAATGAACAATATTATTTGAGTTTATGAATTGTTTATTAGCTGAATTTATAAAACTCTTGTATTACGCTTAAATTGGAAATACCCTTCATAAGGGTATTATAATTGTCTGATGAGCTTTTCTAAGTCCTTGCAGCGAGTAGAATATATCGTGTGACTTAGAGAATTCAAGATGTGTGCCATGAAATGAGAAGACTCATCTAAGGATAATTTCGGACATAAGTGGACGCCATTGAGGACGATGTATATCGTCCGCATTCCAGGTGGTTTTGCATCCCAATCTGCAGTTTGACATTTTCAGACGATAGCGGATGCCAGCGGACGAACGCGGAGGAGACTATTTTGAATCTGTAATATTCAGAGACATTTTCAGACGCTTGCGGATGAGACTGAGGATAAAGGATGCGTCCGAATTCCTAAAGAAAACTGACGCTTGAGTTTTGGGACAAGATTGAGGACGAGGCTAAGCATCCCAATACATTGTCTGGAGTTTTCGGACGCACGTGGATGCACGCGGACGAAAGCGAACATTCTGAGTTTGAATCTGTACAATTCTGGACAACTCTGTCTGGAGTTTTCAGACGCCAGCGGGCGCAAGTGGACTAACGCAGATGTTCTGTGTTTGAATCTATACAAGTCTGGACAAACACTGTTTGGAGTTTTCGGATGAGCACGGATGGACCAGCACGAAGGTCTACTTCTGAAATCTCCAGATTTTGTGCAACGACTATATTTCAACGGTCGGATGAGGACGTCAAAAAAGCTTTTGGACGTCCGAAATCTCCAACTTTATAAATACTTGGCTTCGAGGATGGAGGACACCAAGCCATACTAAGCGAAGCTCTGCCGAATTTCTGACTTAACTTTTGTACACGAATTCGAGTAGCAAACACATCCTCCAAAGAAATTGCGTGTGATTATTTGTTTTGGGAGGATTGTTGTATTTGAGAGTTTGAGAATTTTCCAAGTGAAAATTCGTGAAATAGAGAAAAGGGTAATGCATTAAAATAGTTGTAACGGTACGATTGACACCTTAGAAGCTCAATCATTTGTAACCCAGAGCGGTTGGGGAATACATCTTCAAGGGAGGACCTTGAAACGCAGACGTAGGCATGCTTGGCCGAACCGCGTTAACAACTCGATGTCGAAATCTCTAACCCTATCTCTTATAGCTATTTATTATTGTGATTAATTAATCTCAGTGTTGTGATAAATTAGCTATTAGTTAGAAAATACATAATCGCACGAAAAAGTTAATAAACCTAATTCACCCTCCTAGGTTAATTTCGATCCTTCAATTAGTATAAGAGCAGGTTAGGATACTTTCATTGCGATTATTTGTGAATTTGTTGAATTTATAATATAAAACGATATGGCATCTAACTCAAATAGTGTAAATATGAAAGGACGATCTTCAACTAGGCCACCTTTCTTTAATGGTGATAATTATGTGCATTGGACGACTAGAATAAAAATTTATATTCAATCCATTGATTATGAAATGTGTAAGATTATATTGAATGGACTTTAGGTCCCTACTAAAGATGAAAATGGATTGAAAGTGCTAAAGTTAGAAAATGAATTTAATGAGGTGGATTATCGTAAATTGAGTTTAAATGCTAAAGCTGTTAATCAACTATATTGTGCTTTGAGTAGTAACGAATTTAATAGAATTCAAAGTTGTGAAAATGAGTGTGACATTTGGAAACTACCCGAGGTCACATACGAAGGCACAAATCAAGTTAAAAAAAATAAGTTAAATATGGTCGTACATGAATATGAAATGTTTAAAATAGAAAAAGATGAAACTATTACACAAATGTTTACACGTTTTACTAATATTACTAATAGCTTGAAAGTGCTTGGAAAGGTTATTACAGATGGAGAACTTTGTAGTAAGGTGCTCCGAAGTCTTCCTAGAAGTTATACACCAAAAATGACGGCAATCCTTGAGGCCTAGGATCTCTTGGTGGTGAAAATGGACGAGCTCATCAGATCTCTCATAACACACATGATCACGATGAAGGCGAATGAGGAGGAGAAACAAAAAGAAAAGGAGATTCTGAAAAAGAAGGTGATTGCTCTTAAAGCCTCCTCAAGCAAGGAAGAAGAATCAGAGGGCGAAGATGACAATGACAATGAGATAGCTCTCATCACCCGAAAAATCAAGCTTCTCCAGCGGAGAAAACAACTAGGGAGAAACAAATATAAGGGAGAGAAGTCTCACCATGAGAAGGAGTGGAAATGCTACAGTTGTGGAAAATAGGGGCATGTGAAAGTGGACTAACTTCTTGAAAAGAATAAGAATACTAAAGGGTTCAAGAAGAAGGCACTCAAAGCCACTTGGGATGATAGTGAAGAGGAACCCTCATCCGAAACGGAAGAAGTGGCCAACATGTATCCTCACTGTAATGAAAGGAGATCTTCAAAATGGCCTCTATGTACTCCAAGGAAAAACCATAACAGGTGAGGTAGCACGAGTAAGTGGTGATCAAGCTAGTAGTGGTGATCTCTTGCACAAGAGATTGGGTCACGTCAGTGAAAGAGGGCTGATTGAATTACAAAAACAACAGTTACTGAATGAAATTTAAATTTCAAGTCTGCAATTTTGTGAAACATGTATCCTTGGTAAAAGTACTCGGGTCAGTTTCAACAAAGCTATTCATAGTTCAAAGGCTGTTCTAGAATATATTCACTTCGATGTATGGGGTCTAGAAAGAATTGCTTCAAAAGGTGGGTCTCCCTATTTCTTGTCTCTAATAGATGATTACTCAAGAAGACTGTGAGTGTATTGTTTGAAGACCAAATATCAAGTTTTTAAAATCTTTAAACAATGGAAAGCAATGGTTGAAAATCAGACAAATGCTAAAGTCAAGAAATTGAGGACATATTATGGGATGAGTTCATAATCCGCCACCATACTGTCAGTCATACTCCCCATCAAAATGGCCTAGTAGAACGCATGAATAAGACCATACAAGAAAGAGTGAGGTGTATGTTAATCACAACTGGATTGTTGAGAATGTTCTGGGCAAAAGCGAATGTTACTGCAACACATCTCATTAATTTGTGTCCCCCATCAGCTCTGAATTTCAAGACACCATTTGAGGTATGACATAAATATCCTATAAAGTTTGACATTTTGAAAACCTTTGGGTGTGCTGCTTATGCATAATGTAAATAGGACAAGCTACAACCCCATGCCAAGAAATGTATTTTCTTAGGTTATTAGGAAGGAATAAAAGGATATAGATTATGGTCTCTAGAACCTGGACAACAATGAGTAATCATTTGTCAAATGTAATCTTTAATGAAATGAAATTTCTATTTAAACAGTCTGCTGCTATATCACCCAATATTCATCAGAGTGCACAACATGGAACTCAGGTTGAGATGGAGTATGATGAGGACGAAACAGATAATGTACATGAAAAAGATCAACCAGAAATCGATATTCAACAAGAGGGTGAAACAGAAAGGTCTAATGAGGATCAACCGATAGACTACCAGTTAACAAGAAACAGAACTAGAAGAACAGTAAAACCTGTATAGAGGTTGGGATATGCTGATTTAATTGCATGTGCTCTTCTAGTTTCTACAGACTTGAATCATTCTGAACTAACAAACTTTTCAGAAGCAATGTGTAACAGCCCGACTTTTTTTTAAGTGGGATAATTATCGGGGTATTACCAAGGCATTTTGGAGAGTTACGTCTAGGGATAATTCCATTACGTTTTCCCCGTATACGTGATGTAATCAAGTTTTGGGGATGTTGGGGTATTACATCGCGTATTTATACGTGTCATTATGACGTGTAACTATGGGGAAAGTGTTATGGGATAAGGGTTAAGTGAGAAAAAAGAGAGGAAATGTTGTTCTGGGTGTTTGCGGATGCCTGCGGACGATATGCGGAAGAGAGGTGTCGTCCGCATATGCATTTCACGCAGCACCTTGAGCCTTGGGACGACTCAGGACGCGATTTCACATCCTGACTTCTCTGTGCTATGAAGTTGTAGACGAGTCAGGACGACACTGGATGGGATGTATCGTCTGCAAATACATTGCAATCATAATGAATGGGTTGGGACGACTCAGGATGTGATTCTACGTCATGACTGCACTGTGTCTCGGACTTTCGGATGAGTTTGAACCAATGCGAATGTGGAGTAGCCACGTCTGATTTGCCTCTGTCCAAATCCTGGGCATTTTCGGACGCTATGCGGACGTGTAGTGGCCTCGTTCGATTGGACCGCTACATCTAGGGGTAATTCTATAACGTTTTTCCCGTATACGTGATGTTATCAAGTGTTGGGGATGTTGGGGTATTACATCGCGTATTTATACGTGTCATTTATGATGTTTAACTATGGGGAAAGTGTTATGGGATAAGGGTTAAGTGAGAAAAGGAGAGGAAATGCTGTTCTGGGTGTTTGCAGACGCCTGCGGACAATATGTGGATGAGAGGTGTAGTTCGCATATGCATTTCAGGCAGCGCCCAGAGCCTTGGGATGACTCAGGACACGATTTCACATCCTAACTTCACTGTGCTGTGAAGTTGTAGACGAGTCCGGATGACACTGTGGACAGGATGTATTGTCCGCAAATGCATTGTACACACAATGAATGGGTTGGGATGACTCAGGACGTGATTCTACGTCCTTATTACACTGTGTCTTGGACTTTCGAACGAGTCTGGACTAGTGCGGACGTAGAGTAGCCACGTCCGATTTGCCTCTGTCCAAATTCTAGGCACTTTCGGACGCTATGCGGATGAGTAGTGGCCTCGTCCGATTTGCCTGTCCATTTTCTGGACATATTCGGACGCTTGTGAATGCGTTATGCGGACACCATCTCGCGTCTGAACCCTGAATTCGGACGGTACAGACTGGATTGAGGATGCCAGTTCTCATCCGAGGAAATGTTTTCGCCTGAGAGATTTTACTCTTGCGGACGAATGCGGACGAGACCAATGCATCTGCACTCATCCGAAATAGCCCAGTTCAATGTCAATTTAGGCATTCAAAATCTGGTTTCTTGTCATCTAATCATTAATTGACAACAAGAATCGACCCCTCCCCCTCCATGGACGAAGAAGTCGCCTTCCCCATGCCAGGAGCCATCCCCTCCTCCCAGCTACGCTGTCCCCTCCTCTCTAGGTAATAGCCTCCTCTCTCCATTTCATTATGCATTTTTCTCTCTTCTTGGGATGAGCTCTCCCTCCCCTGCATGAGAGCTCTGCCTACGTGAGTGTGTGAGCTGAGAGTTCTAGTGAGTGAGAGGAAATTGTCTGGGTGTGTGGTTAGCTATTGAGAGATGAGTGTTACGTGAGTGAAGTTTGTGAGGTGAAGCTCTGTGAGCTACGTTGCTGTTGGCTGCCGTTAAGGCTAGAGCTTGAAGTGTTGTCCCTATTAGTGTTCTTCAGCCTAGGTAAGGAATTAGGGGCGTTTTGGCCATTTGGAGGCCCTGCACCACAAGTAGGTGTGCGTGAGTTTTGGTGTTAGTGTTCCTAAAATGCCTACTACTAGTTGTTGAGTAGTTGTTTGTTAGATGCTAATTTCTTGAAAGAGTTACCGTGAATATTTTCCCTTGTTGATGCTCTATAGAATTATAGCGCTCTATGATTCCTTGTGGTTACTAATGTTATTTAACTGTTAGTTGATATTTTTAGGTGATAGTTCCTCGGTAGTTATTTTCTTTGTTATTATTAGTTCTGTGATTTTCTTTGTTGTGAATTTACTACATTTGATAGTGATAATGGCGAGTGAAATGAAAGTGGAACGAGTGAATGATAAATGGTTATGTGAAGTCTGAAAATGAGTTAAGAGTCCTATGTTGTGTTTAAATGTTCACTTGCTATTAGTTATCAAGCTGTTATATTTTCATTATTGTTTACTTGTTGATTAGTTATTAACTACAAGCATGTTTAATTAACTAAGTAGACTTGAGCACGTTTAATTAACTAATTAATTTACTAGTCCTTAAATAACTGAGTCGAGCATGTTTAGCTAGGTGTTTAAGTAATAACTAATCCTGGAGCATGTTAATTAACTAATCTGATTAATTAACCGTTAATCACTTTCTAATAATCGTAGCATGTTTAATTAATTGGTGAACATAATGTTAGTATGTCAGTTAACTAGATTATACCATGTTTGATTGGCGGGTGTAATTGGCATGTTTAAATTAGTTTGTAGTAGGTTCGTTAATTAACTATGTTACGCCATGTAATTGTAATTAGCATGAAATTAATAATGTTAGCATGTGAATTAACTAAGCATGTAAATAGGCTAATAACTAACTAGAATAATAATTGTAATTCTCTTTGAGTATGTTAACCAATCTAAGCATGTTAACTAACTAACTTGTTTGATTAACTAATTAGTGATTATAGAATGTGCTTAGATAAGTGTTGTTATTTCTCGAGCATATAAATTTTCTAATATGTAACTACTAGCATGTTTAACTAATTAACTAGCATGTTAGATTGATTAACTAGCTAGATTAATTAGCATGTATAAATCAATGAGTAGCATGTTAATTTACTAGGGTAATTAACTTTAATTAGACTTGAACATGCTAATTAACTGGTGTAATTAACTTAACTAGACATTGAGCATATTAATCGACTAGAGTAGTTAACTGAATTAGAAATTGAGCATGATAATCTGTTAGAATAACTAATTAGAATTATAACCAAATTCTTCACTTGAGCATGTAATTTATTAAGGATATCTAACTATAATTTAGTTAACTAGGCTAAAAGAATGAAATAAACTCTCAAGCATGTTAATTAAATTATGCTTTACATTTATATGCATGTCGCTTGTTGATCCATTATGCTTCCTCTATTAATTCTATGATTTGCGTCCTTCATATGCTGTACCTTATTGGGTGCTCCCTTGCTATTTCTTGCCCTTATGTGCACAGTTATATCCTTTTATTATATGCTTTACTTCTTTATATGCGCTTTCAAATTTAGTTTGCTTTTAATTCCTGTTATACAGTTACTTTATTTATACGCACTTCAATTCTTATGAATGTTATGTTATAACGCATCATGCATCATATTAGGTTGAGAATGTATGGTCATGCATCATGTTAATAGAAATCATAGGAAGTGTCACCTTGGTGGTGGTATGCAAGCATGCATAAGTGAGCTAAAATGTTAAGAAAAAGAAGGAGAAAGGGGAATTGGGAGAGGATGGGTAGCGGAGCTAGTTTGTAACTAGGCAAAGCCCCTCCCTCATAGGGTACTGGAGTTCTAGCTTGCAAGAAAAAGGTTAGATCCGATCACTATGCCATTGCACGAGAAAAACTGCTCAATTTCAGCTCGAAGTACGAGTAAGAAATAAATGGATTAAAGTAAAAGTAAAGGAATAAACAAACAAACGTAATGAAATGATTGGTTTGGGTGACCCACATTCCAAAATGGACTAAAGAGTGGCATTTAAGTTGCATTAAACCATTTTTCTTTACTAAGCCTTTGGGCTTACAATTACTTGTGGTGTAGGTGTAGGTAATGCATACGTAAAAACAAATGCACAAACTTAGGAGTAACGAAAAGACGAACAAACATTAAAGTAGGGATGACGAATTTGCACGCACGAGGGAGGCCGTGGCTGGCCAGACATAAAAAGGGTAAAAGATAAACAGTTGTAATTAAATTAAGTTTTTCCAAATTGTATTTAATTGTCTGAATTCATTTCTAGAGCACAGTATTTAACTATTTAGTTCTTTCATTAAAATGTTTACGCTTTCGCAATGTTTTAAATAATCCGCAATGTTTTAAACAAATGATTTATTTTATAACGCTTCCGCATATTTTTATTAACGGGATTTCTAATACGAGTTTAAAGAATGGTCAGTAGTGATCCGGTTTAGCGTTGTGCTCTAATTTGTTTTAAAAAGAAATTTCAAATTTTCATGTATTTTAAAGGATTTACAAAAACCGGGTTGTTACACAATGTCTAGAAGTGACAGTGATTTGTAGTGATTGCAATGCAAGAAGAGATGGAGTCTCTAAACAAAAATAAAACTTGGACATTGGTTAAGAAACCAGTATCATAGAAAATCATTGGATACAAGTGGATATATAAATTCAAGGAGGGGACAGGTGATGGAGAAAAACCGAGATACAAGGCCAGACTTGTTGTAAAAGGCTTTTCTCAACAAAAAGGAGTTGATTTTAATGAAAACTTTTCACCTATTGTTAAGCAAACCTCAATAAGGATGTTAGTATCTCTGATTGCCGTACAAAATTTAGAATTGGAGCAAATGGATGTAAAGATAGCCTTCTTACATGGGAGTATAGATGAATAGATTTATATTTGCAAACCAGAAGATTTTCAGGTTGATGACACCAATAAGGTTTGTATATTGCACAAATCCTTGTACAAGTTAAAACAATCTCCACAACAGTGCAACAAAAGATTTAATGCATTTATCACTACTATTGATTTTATTAGAAGCTAGTATGGTCACTGCGTATACAAGAGAGGTGTTACAGATGAATTAAGAATCTTCATATTACTCTATGTTGATGGTATTCTCATAGCAGGAAGGAGTGACTCTGAAATATCAAGTTTAAAACATGAATTGGGAAAGGAATTTGATATGAAAGACATGGAAAAATCCAAGAAGATTCTCAGGACTTAAATTTCTATAGACAGAAAAGAAAATATCATCTCTTTGTCTCAGAAAAGTTACTTACATAAGGTGTTAATGAGGTTTGATTTCACAAATATGAAATTTGTTTTAACACCCCCTAAGAGCTCATTTCAAACTAAGTCACAAACAAAGTCCAAAAACAGCAGATGAAAGAAAATTGATGGATTGAATACCATATTCAAATGTGCTTGGGAGTCTCATGTATGCAATGAGTAGATATTAATTAAGGTATTAATGTTGAGTAACAAGTTTATCTAAGTCCTTGTAGTGAGTAGATATTATATTGAGACTTAGAGAATTCAAGGAATGCAAATCGAATAGACGAAATTCACTCTGGAAGTTTTCGGATGCACTGCGGTTGAATGTGCGGTCGCTAGTTTTGTCCAAAAAAGAATACAGATTGCACTGGAAGATTTCGGTCGAAGTTGCGGTCAAAGATCACGACCAAAAACATATACATATTGCTCCTTGAGTTTTCAGACGCAGAAGCGGTCGAAGCCACGGTTAAAGATCACGACCGAAAACATAAACATATTATGTAACGACCTGGTTTTTATTACCTTTTGAAAATGCGTGAAATCTAAAACTTTTCTTTTCCGTTTATAAAACATTAGCGGAAGTCTTTCCTTAAAAACCATTTAAATTAAAATCAGGGTTCTTTTCTTAAAAACCAGATCGTTAAAATATTTTACTTAAAACTCATTACTTAAATCTTTATTAACAGCAGAAGACTTTATTTATAAAATCTCTTTTTCTCATTTTACAGCGGAAGCATAAATAAAAAATGGAAGCATAAATAATTCATTTAAAAGACAATAAACACATTGTTACTTTATGTTTACAAAATCCTTTTCTCTTTAATACCATTAGCCTCGCCAACCACAAGTCTCGCCCATGGAAATCCTTCATCGACTGCTTCTTAATTTGTTCGTCATTTTCTCTCGTGCTTGTACCTACATTGCAAGACCAAGCTATGAGCCTAATGCTCAGTAAGTGATAGAACTTAATATGCGAGATGTACATGCTGTGCCATTTTAAAAATGTATGCAATTTCTCGTGTCTTTTTCTTTCTTTTATCCTTTATCTTTTTATACTTTCGTAGTTTTTTTCTATTTCTGTTTCCGTTCCCGTTTCTGTATCCATTTTGGTATTCATGATCGTACGTGTTTCCGTGTCTGTTTCTGTATCCATATCCATATCTGTATCTGTATCCATTTCCATTTCTGGAAACTCATTTTCGTTTGCATTTCCATTTCCCCTTCTATTTCTGTTTCTATTTTTGTTTCGGTATCTGTGCGCATTTCCGTATCGTTTCCATTTCAATTCACGTATTTGTATCCGTTTCTCTTTTCAAGTTCTTTACTTTATTTTTCTTTTCTTCTCTTTTTCTTTTGTCTCTGTGTCGGGCTTGACCTACCAGACCATAGAAACATTTATCTTTTGTTCATGTGCCGGCTTGATCTATCGGACCACAAGAACTTTTATCTTTTATTACTTGGGTTGCCGAGCATTACTTATCTAGATCAACCCATTTTCTTTATCTTTCTTAATTCTTCGTTCGTACTTTCTTTTCGTTTTCCATTTCTTTTTCAAAACCATGTATGAAAACCATTTTTGTAATCTTTAAAAAACGTGATGCATGATGCTTGTGAATGCATACAATCTTTAATATATAATTAAGAGAATATAAATAAACACACAATTCACAAATCATACTTCATAAAACAGTAGACATGCTAGTTAAAATAGTAGATATTCTGAGAAAGAGATAGACATGCTTATAAAACGTGCTTATAAAATAGTAGACATGCTTTTAAAGCAGTAGACATGCTATTAAAACTGCTAGACATGCTCGTAAAGCTGTAGATATGCTTAATAATCTACTAATCTAATAAAGCGGTAAACAACAAAACGTCATATCCTATTCTTGCGATATATGGACCTAAGGACCAAAGCACATGCAGTATCACTTACTTGTTGTCCTTAGCAAACTTTAACACTTAATGTTGTCTTTCACCATAACTATTCCAATTTAAACTCATACAAGTATCAATAATTACTTTCCAACAATAGAGTCCTCAACTTCTAATTACAAGCCGAGAGTGATCCAATACCCAACGTAGCATAATAATAATCCAAATTATTAAACCAACTTATCTTCACAAGTCTCGTCAATAACTCAAACGAGATATCCATCAACATAATTTTCTTAGGCAACAAGATCAATCAAAAAGATTAAATCTTGTTAACTCGAGTCAATTTCCCAATTAAATAATCGTTGAAGTATAAATTTACATGGAAATTATTGAACTAAGTCTACTTATCCTTAACAACAATCACCAATAGATAAGAAAATCCCAACAAGACCTAATAACAAAGCAACCAAAACAATCCCTCATCACTTAACAGAAATCTTCAAAAAATCTAGGAAGCATTCTTAATCATAACACATCATGTATAAATTAATCCAACTGAGATACACAATCTTCATGGTCAAACATAAAGTCCTTAATCAACAATGCATACTTACCAATCAATAGAGTAACCGTCCAAGCCCAACAGACTTAATCTTTTATCTTCTTACTTTAATACATTTCAGCCTAAACTCTACAATTAATCAAAAGCAATAATCCACACATATGACAGTTAAAATCCAGCTATATATAAAATCACATATTAAGATCCTCAACAGAACAACCCAAATCGACCAAGTAGTAACAGCGACAGGAAATCAAATATGCTGCAGTATTAAAATAAGGGATCAATTTCCATAACAGAGTTCAACACTCTATCAACAGATCATAGACATGGACAACAATCAAGAGCAGCAATCAAACCCCAAAGACAGAACACAACTTCTTACAACAATCATCATATAATCCATGAAACTGGGAAGGAAGCCAATACCTGAAGCTCACTCGTGAAGAACCCGAGAAGCATTACTCCTTCCAATTTTATCCCTTAAATTTCTAATTCCATTTAATTATTTTACTTTCTTAATAAATCTATAATTATTAAATATACCAATAGTATATTAATTGACCCAATTTAAATTCTTGATTTATTTTGAATATTTATTGACCATAATTACGAGTACAACTTAATATTTCCAATTTTGAACGTAGCTTGATAATAATTTCTGATTACGTCATTGGTAATACCCTGATAATTATCTAATTAATTCGATTACCCATAATTACTTTCCAATTATCCCTATTAAATTTTGATATGAAAAGTCAGGGTATTACATTCCTCCTTCCTTATATAAATGTCGTCCTCAAAATTTGCTCAATGTAAACGTTTTCCTTGGCTCAACGATCAAATCACAACTACGTCCAAATGAAACTTGTTTAAATAACACTTGCATTACATTCTTAATGGTTTCAAACACCAAATCCTGATCCAAAATTGGATACAATAACAGAAATTACAGACACTGCGTAACACGCCACACACTCATACGACCCTAGAAACTCACTTTTCACTCGCATCCACCGAGGTTGATGTCACTTTGCTACATTTTTTGCTGCTTTCCAAACCAACATTGGACAGTTCTTGACCAAATGTCTCATTTTGCTGCATTTGAAACACTGTCTGGTACCGACTTTGCACTTCCTAAAATGCTTTTTCTGACAATTCGAACATGATCTAACATGAAGAACCTTAACCAAAGTAGTCTCACTCATTTCACGCATGCTTACCCTTTGCATACTGGTCTTGTCAAGCATCCTCTTAATTCCACTGGATGTACCCACTTCATTCCATTCATGTAACTGAATTCTTGCAACAGAGTCATCCTGTTTCGAGATCCAATTATTAATTTCTTCGACGTCCAAAGCTTTTGATACCACATCCGAGTAATCCACATCTTGAGTTCCTGATATTATAACACCTTTGAGAGTTTCTGTCTTAAGTCATTGAACAAAGCTCACTAGATGTGAGGCAAACCATGATAACGCCTCAAACTTGCGCACATATTCCGAAATTGATCCCTCTTGTCGTAGTTGAGTAAACTCCACCAATTTCCTTGTCCTCGTTGAGCGGTTGAAATACTTGTCGTAGAAAATCTTCTTGAACTCACTCCACATCATTGCAGCCATGTCCTTGGTTATCTTGATTGAGTCCCACCAAACCTCGTATCCTTAACTGACATATAAACACGACACATGCTACCCTTTCCTCTTCATTTATCTTGGCATATGCAAACATGTCCTACAAAGTCCTGATCCATTCTTCGGCACCATCAGGGTCAGTAGTATCTCCATCAAACTGAGGTGGTCATAGCCGTTGCAATTTCTCCTAGCTTACATCCTGCTGCTCAATCACTTGTTGTTCAGCAACCCGTTCATTTCCACGCACAATTATTTTCATAAGTTTCTCTAATTTTTGAGACTGTCATTCCGATTGATGAGATTGTCATACCACTAATATAGTCAATCAATTGATCGCTTCATCCACAACACTCGCATCTCTTTCTTACCCAATCGTTCATCATCCTCTAGCCATGATACTTTACGTTGCAGGATAAAATAAATTTTAACTTAGAAAAATAAATCTAGTAACTTACTTACAGTTGATGGAGTATTTTTACATCGAAGCTTGTGCTAGTAGGCAGTCTACAGAACTGATTTTAATATCCAAGCGCTCTGATACCAATTGTAATGACCCATTTTTTATTACCTTTTGAAAATGCATGAAATTTAAAACTTTTCTTTTCTGTTTATAAAACATTAACGAAAATATTTCTTTAAAAAACTTTTAAAGTAAAATTAGAGTTCTTTTCTTAAAAACCCGATTGTTAAAACAACTTACTTAAAACTCGTTACTTAAATCTTTATTAATAGCAGAAAATTTTATTTATAAAATCATTTTTTCTCATTTTACAACGGAAGGATAAATAAATAAGGGAAGCATAAATAATTCATTTAAAAGACAATAAACACGCTGTTACTTTATATTTACAAAATCATTTTCTCTATAATACCATTAGCCTAGACAGCTACAAGTCTCGCTCGTGCAAATTCTTCATTGACTGCTCCTTAATTTGTTCGTCATTTTCTCTTGTACTTGTACCTACATCGCAAGACCAAGCTAAGAGCCTTACGCTCAGTAAGTGATAGAACCTAATATGCTAGATGCACATGTTGTACCATTTTAAAAATGTATGCAAATTCTCTTTTCGATATCTTTTATCTTTTCTTACTTACATACTTTCTTTCTGTTTCTGTTTTCGTTCCTGTTTCTATATCCGTGATCGTACGCATTTCCGTATCCATTCTCATGTCTGTTTCTATATCCGTATTCGTATCTGTATTTGTATCTGTTTTCGTTTTTAGAAACTCGTTTCCATTTTTGTTTCTACTTCTATTTCTGTTCCTGTTTCTATTTCGGTATCTGTACTCGTACCGTTTCCGTATCTGTTTTCGTTTTCGTTTCCTTTCCCGTATCCGTATCCATTTCTCTTTTCATGATCTTTACTTTACTTTTCTTTTCTTCTCTTTTTCTTTTGTCCCTGTGGCGGGCTTGACCTACCAGACCACAAAAGCCTTAATCTTTTCTTTATCTTTTGTTCATGTGCTGGCTTGACCTACCGAACCACAAGAACCTTTATCTTTTATTACTTAGGTTGCCGAACATTACTTATCTGGACCAACACTTTTCTTTATCTTTCTTAATTATTCGTTCGTACTTTCTTTTCATTTTCCATTTCCTTTTCAAAAACATGCATGAAAACCATTTTCGTAATCTTTGAAAAACGTGATGCATAATGCTCGTGAATGCCTACAATCTTTAACATATAATTAAGATAATATAAATAAACACACAATTCACAGATCATACTTCATAAAACGGTAGACATGCTATTTAAAACAGTAGACATGTTGAGAAAGCGATAGACATGCTTATAAAACGTGCTTATAAAATAGTAGACATGCTTTTAAAGCAGTAGACATGCTATTAAAACTATAGACATGCTCGAAAAGCTGTAGAGATGCTCAATAATATACTAATCTAATAAAGCGATAAACAACAAAACGTGCATATTCTATTCTTGCAATGTAGGGCCCTAGGGACCAAAACACATGTAGTATCACTTACCTGTTGTCCTTAGCAAACTTTAAAATTTAATGTTGTCTTTCACCATACCTATTCCAATTTAAACTCATACAAGTATCAATAATTACTTTCCAACAATAGAGTCCCCAACTTCTAATTACAAGCCGAGAGTGATCCAATACCCAACATAGAATAATAATAATCCAGATTATTAAACCAACTTATCTTCACAAGGCCCGCCAATAACTCAAACCAGATATCCATCAACACAATTTTCTTAGGCAACAAGATCAATCAAAAAGATTAAATCTCATTAACTCATGTCAATTTCCCAATTCAATAATCATTGAAATATAAATTCGCATGACAATTATTGAACTAAGTCTATTTATCCTTAACAACAATCACCAACAAATAACAAAATCCCAACAAGACCTAATAACAAAGCAACCAAAACAATTCCTCATCACTTAACAGAAATCCTCACAATATCCAGGAAGCATCCTTAATCATAACATATTATGCATAAATTAATCCAACCGACATACACAATCTTCATGGTCAAGCATAAAGTCCTTAATCAACAAAGCATACTTACCAAGCAACAGAGTACCCGTCCAAGCCCAACAGACTTAATCTTTTATCTTCCTTTAATACATTTCAGCCTAAACTCTACAATTAATCAGAAGCAATAATCCACACATATGAGAGTTAAAGTCCAGCTACATATAAAATCACATATTAAGATCCTCAACAGAACCGACCCCCCACAAAACAACCCAAATCTACTGAGCAATAACAGCGACAGAAAATCAAATATGCTGCAATAATAAAACAGGGGATCAATTTCCATAACAGAGTCCAACACTCTATCGACAGATCATAGACATGGACGACAATCAACAGCAGCAATCAAAGTCCAAAGATAGAACACAACTTCCCACAACAATTATCATATAATCCATAAAACTGGGATGCATTTCTCCTCCCAATTTTATCCTTTAAATTTCTAATTCCATTTAATTATTTTACTTTCTTAATAAATATATAATTATTAAATATACCCATCGTATATTAATTGACAAAATTTCAAATTCTTGATTTATTCTGAATATTTATTGACCATAATTATGAGTCCAACTTAAATTTTTCAATTTTGAATGTCACTTGATAATAATTGTCGATTACGTCTTTGGTAATACCCCGATAATTATCCAATAAATCTGATTACCCACAATTACTTTTCAATTATCCCTATTAAATCTGATATGAAAAGTTGGGGTATTACATATTAATCCTTGGAGTTTTGGATGAAGTCGAGGATGAAAAGCTGCGATCGAATGTATTTGCTTGCAGTGCACTCCGTGATGTTTCAGTCGAGTCAGTAGTCGAAGCCCCGGTCGAAGAATGCGACTAAAATGGTATACAGATTACTCTAAAGTTTTTTGGACACAGAAGCGGTTGAGTGCCAGGTTGAAGAGTGCGACTAAAAAAGTGCAGAACAACACAACAACTAATTTTCAACAGTCAGATGATGTCGACCAAATAAGAAGTGGTTGACCGAAAGCAAGAAAATCTATAAATTGAAGACACTCTTTAGATGGAGTAACCAAGTGAGAAAGCACCGAAACTCTATCTAATTTTTTACTCGAATTCTAGCTTACAAAAAGAGTACAAAACTTAACCCTTACACACCTATTGAAATAAGCTATTTCAGAGGTTGATTGTAAAAAGTGAGAGCTCTTTATTTACGAGATTTTTGTAATCGAACGGGAAAGATAGCGTCCTACAAATTAGTTGTAAAAGGTTTGTTTGACACCTAGAAGTCCAACTTGGCCAATCGGTGAGATTGAGATAGTAAGGGTCTCCAAGAGGAAAGCTTGGAGAGTGGACATAAGCCAGATTTGCCGAACTGCGTAAACACATCAGTGTCAATTCTCTAACTCCCTCTCTTGACTCTTGTGCTTTATTTGCTTGCATAATTGTGATAAATCATGTACGATTTAAGAAACTAATAATCGCACAAAAAAGTTTAAAAACCCAATTCACCCCACTTTTATGTTATTTACGATCTTTCAATTAGATGTTACACTGATCCTTGGAAGATAGCAATCTAGCAAGGATATTATAGCCGGTTATGTTGATGTAGATTTTGTTGTATGTATCGATTCTAAGAAATCAATTTGTGGTTATATCTTTAGTGTTTTTGGAGGTGATGTAAGTTGAAAAGCATGTCTTCAAAAGATTGTATCATTACCTACAACTGAATCTAAGTATCTGTCAGTGTGTGAAGGAGTGAAAGAAGCATTATGGTTAAAAGGATTGGCAAACAATTTTGGAATAGATAGTTCTGGATTAACTATCTACTGTGACAACCAAAACGCATTACATCTTATGAAAAATCTGACTTTCCATGACAGAACAAAACACATTAATGTGAAGTATCACTTTATAAGAGAAGTGATTGCATAAGATCAAATTAAAATGCAGAAAGTTGATACAGAAGATAACCCTGCTGATATGCTCACGAAGTTTCTAACAGTAACTAAGTTTAGGCATTGCTTAAACTTAGTGAGCGTACAAGGTTGAAAGTAAAGGTGTTGTGATGGTATGAGTGTTTGAGTTCTTTCTAATAATGATTAAAGGTAGAGAATTGTTAATATTGACTCAATTATTAGAAAATTCTTCTGGGTCTTGTGACAGTTATTGTCAGTTACTCCTCCTGATGAGTATAAGTATTGTTGTAGCTTTAACATGTCTTCTTCTTTTGATCGATAATTGTTTTGTTATCGGAGAAAGAAATAGAGGTGAACAAAGAATGAAGAAAGTGAGAAACGTATGAGAGATATTGAGAATAATGCATTCTTATTGTATGTCTTCAGGTTAGTTTTTCATGTGAATGCTGTATAATAAAAGATTGTTGTAATACTCCTTGTAATCTTGATTTGTATATGAAAGAGGATCAACGCTTATACCCATGGACGCAAGATGATTTTGTCCGAATCATGTAAACTCTAGTGTTTTGTTTTCTGCTTTTATTGTTTTTCTTCATCATTGATCATTGCTTAATAATCACAACAATGACATTAACTCTAATTAAACATAACCCATGTTAAAAACCGTTTTACAAAAGTTACTTTATGTTTGTTAATTAATTGAATAATCAATAATTCAAATATTTTATTTAATATAATATAACAAACATATTAACTATGACAATTTTTGTCATTGTGTCTTAATCAATAATTCAATTACTCTATCTAATGGAAAATCATAAACTTATTGTTGAGTGCATTAAATAATTAATTATTTAATCTTCATTGTTCATTTTTCTATTATTTAAATACTTAGAGTTGCACTTTCAAAAATTATAAAGTATATTTACTCAAAGTACTGTCCATTGATATAGTTATTATATATGTATTAACTGTAACAACTCGGTTTTCTTTACTTTAAAAATACGTTAAATTTAAAACTTTTCTTTTCTGTTTATAAAACATTAGCAGAAGTCTTTCTTTAAAACCTTTTAAATTAAAATCAGAGTTCTTTTATTAAAAGCCCGATCGTTAAAACATCTTATTTAAAACTCGTTACTTAAATCTTTATTAGCAGCAGAAGACTTTATTTATAAAATCATTTTTTCTCATTTTACAGCAGAAGCATACATAAAATTCATGAAAGAACAATAAACAAATAGTTTTCTTATTATTTACAAAATTCTTTTCTCTTTAATACCATTAGCCTATCTAGCCATAAGTTTCGCCCATGCAAATCTTTCATCAACTACTTCTTAATTTGTTCATCATTTTCTCTCGTGCTTGTACCTACATCGCAAGACCAAGCTATGAGTCTAACGCTCTGTAATTGATAGAACCTAATATGCTAGATGCGCATGCTGTGTCATTTGAAAAATGTATGCAATTTCTCTTTTCGATTTCTTTCTTTTATCTTTTATTTTTTCTTGCTTACGTACTTTCTTTCTGTTTTTGTTTCCATTCCTGTTTCTGTATCTGTTTCGGTATCTGTGATCGTATGCGTTTCTGTATCCGTTCTCGTGTCTGTTTCTGTATCCGTATTTGTATCTGTATCTGTATTTGTTCTGTTTTTGGAAACTCGTTTTCATTTTCGTTTTTGTTTCCGTTTCTATTTTTGTTCCCATTTTCGTATCCGTATATGTTTCTTCTTTTACATTCTTTTCTTTACTTTTCTTTTCTTTTGTTCCTATGCCGGGCTTGACCTACCGGTCCACAAAAACCTTTATCTTTTCTTTATCTTTTGTCCATGTGCTGGGCTTGACCTACCGGCCCACAAGAACCTTTTTCTTTATCTTTCTAAATCGTTCGTTTGTACTTTGTTTCATTTTCGTTTTCCGTTTCCTTTTCAAAACCGTGCATTAAAACTGTTTTCGTATACTTTGAAAATCATGATGCATGATGCTCGTAAATGCATACAATTTCTAACCTATATTTAAGGGAATCTAAATAAACAAACAATTCACAGAACATGCTATAAAAACTGTTAATAACAAAACGTGCATATCCTATTCTTGCGATGTAGGGCTCTAAGGACCAAAACACACACGTATCACTTACCTCGTTTCCTTAAAGCATTCAACACTTAATCGTTATCATTCTTTCCTTCTTTAGTATTTTCACAATTAATAACATTTATCATTAATCTAATAAATTATTCAACTTATTAATCTCAACGTCTTTTCCTATCCTTAATTCTTATACATCACTTACTAGAGTTTCCTAAACGAAACCGCTTCATTAATATAACTTAGCTTAATTAATTAATCCTGATTGATAGCGTTTAGAAACTAAGTTCAACACACAGCGAAGACCAACATGGTTCCATCCATGAATTATAGGCCCATAAATCAATGCCCATTAACAATATCTGAATCGAGACATTAATCTACAACCCAATTTCCATAATATATCTATTCCGATTAGTGAACCGAATCCAAAACCAACGGATAACCGAATAATTCACATAACAGAACTGAGCAGCAGAACAATTAACTCACTTCTTGAACATGTTTATCCATAGTGACTGACATGAGTAGCTAGATACGATTAACAGAACAATATCTCTCAACACTGTCACTGAAGCTATAACCAAATTATAGATTAACAACTTATTTCACAGGACAACAACAAGTTTTCATAGTACATCCAAACGTATAGGGTATATGCTTTATAACTCATCCAGACAATAACCAACAGAAGCATATATTCATCAACTAAACATTTCAAACTATTAATCTGAGCAACATAGTGTCGATCTTGATTTAAATCCAATGCACATAACATTTTTACTTCACAAAATTGAACCGTATTCCACAACTTAATAACCAATTCCAACAGAATACTCTTCAGCACAAAATATCAATTACAAAACTTAATCTTAAACTAAGAAGGCAATACTAGAAACTCAACACAAAACGCAGAATCAAGTCCCATCAGCATATCAATATTTTCTCATTATTTTCCACTTATCAAATTAACTTATAGCTTAACCAAAAATCGACATTTCCTCACCAGAAAAGAGGAGGAGACCCGAAGCAATCCAGGAGCTTCACCTTCTCAGCCAACACCTCATCTCCAACTCTAGAAAGCTCCACACTTTCCTTCTCCTTCTTCTTCTTCTCACCAGTTCTCAGCTTCATTAATAGGGGAGTGCCACCCACGCTATGCCTTGACATCACCTCCGCCATGCCTTCCACGAGAGGCTGTCTCCCACATTCTCCATTATTTCATGATATCATCCGAGTGGATGCCAGCTGGAAGAAACGTGAAGACTTGTTTTCACAACCAGAACCAAAATGAACAGGGCTCACCTCCACCGAATTGGTTCACGCAAGGTGCAGGGCCGTCGATAGTGGCTCATCCAAAACCCCCTGCCCTTCACCACTTTGTCCTTGCATTTTGTCATTGGACTACACCTCGCCCAAAGTTAGAAATTGCCGACAGTGGAAGCTCCGATCTAGAGCCCTAGCTGTGACTCACCTCTTCGTTCTATCGCAGCCGTTCGCCTGGACGTCGCCATGCTGCAAGAGAGCTCCGGCCGAGCCTAAGTTTGCCTTCTCCCTTCGTCCTCCTCTAGCCCGAGAGCTCCCTCTCCCTCTTTCATTTCCTACTCTCTTTCCTTTCGGTTCTCTTTCACAAAATGGCCGAAGGCCAAATCTATTTCTTCCCCCCTTTCCTTCTAATTTCTAAACCGAACGGGCCAGCCATCAACATAACACGAACCAGTTCTCCTGCTGAACCAGTTCTCCTCTCCCAATCTCCATTAAATTTCCTTTTATCTATTTTATCCCTTGAAATTCTAATTCCATTTAATTATCCATCTAACTAATAATTCACATTTTCATTCTAATTGATCCTTCATTTCTTTTTCCTTCTTTTTAACTAAAACTGAGCCACATAATTGTTTCCAGACCGACCCGAACCAAACTAGTTCAGTCCATAAATCTCCTTCAATTTAAACCTATTTTTCGGTCAAACAATTCTGATTGTACATCAACCGCTAATCGACCGAAAACCCAATTTATACTCTATAACATATTTTCGGTCAAACCATCCCGTCCGCACTTCGACCACGCATCGACCGAAAGACTATAAAAATTTGACATATTCAAACTCGCCTCGACTGTACTCGACCGCATCCGACCACAATCGCGTCCAAAAACCATAAAATGTAATCCATAGCGTTTTCGGACGCCAACCATGACTGCACTTCAACCGAAACGTCCCTAAACACTTTTCCCACATATTTTCCATCCTTAATTTAATCATCCAATATAATACTCTTTGCCAATTAATCCTAATTATCATCCAATAAATTCTTATAAATTATAATATAACGAATATGTATTTCGTAATACCCCGATACTTATCCAAATTCCAAATACCCTCAATTACTTTCTAATTGTTCTTATTAAATTCCATTACAAAAAGTCGGGTATTACATTAACCCTCCATTTAGATTCGTAATAGAGCTAAATATATAATCTGTTAACATTCATATTACGTTTTTATCTTTGACTACCAATAGTTCTTAATCAAATAATTAATTCATAACGATTATAAATTGTGCTAATTATTCGATCCCTAAACTAACAAACAAATGAATCTATAGAAATGGATTTCATTATTTTGGTGTTAACATTCTCAGCTATTCATTTTAATTCACTTTCAATATACAAGGTATATGAATCGTAACTCATACAAAATTTTACCAAGTAAATCAAATAATAAATTAAAATAAAATAGAAGTTTGTTAAATACAATGAATTAAGATCATGCATATATGACCATCATTTTGATAAAATTAATTATTCTATATTTAACAGAAATTATCAAAACAATATAATTTTATTTGGTCCAGTCTTATATAAAACATATTTATCTTTTGTCACTACATATATAGTTGGGATATGACTATACATTCTTAATGAGATAAACTATATTTATGACTACGAACTATTTGAAGATTTCATACTTCAAATATAAGTTACAGACTCATTTTGTTTATTACTCTTTATATTTTATCTCATATATATACAATATGTATGTTAATATAAAGTTAGCATAAATAACCAAAAAAATTTCTATGAATTTTGTAACACATAATGTAAAATGTTAATATAATATTAATCAATATAAATTTATTCATATCTTACAAAATTGTTCTATTACATTTGCTTGTTGGATACATTAGTCTCAACAATTTTGGCATCGAGGTTTTAAACTGAAAAACACTTTCAACATAAACTCATGTGGTTAGAGTTCTCACTCCCCCAATGGCATTTTCGACCTTGGGCTCACTCGAATCTCTTCCTTCTTCCCTAAACTCATGTGGTCAGAAGGCTTCACCATTGTTGGATCACCTGTCGAACATTTTCAATAGCTTTTGCCACATAATCTGTAACAACTCGATCCTAACTTTTCTAGATAAACGATGTAATTAAAATGTTGGGAATAAAATGGGTTTGATATCTATATAATACATTGTTCTATGGACGTTAAGTTATGACGTATAACTTCATAGGCGTTTAAATTGGGCAAGACTTAGAAGAAAATATGAAAAAGGATAGATTTAAGGACTTTAGGACGCCTGCGGATGGTGGTGCGGATGTGACATGTCGTCTGTAACACGTCTGGAGCGTTTCTCAGGAGTGGGGACGACTCGGGACGCCAATTTGCGTCATAAAAATCACTATACAGTGATGTTGCGGACGCATGATATGTATGTGTGGACGATGGAGATGACTCAAGGTAGCGTTCGAATGAATCTGTTTCAAAACTGGTGAGTTACAGACGATAGCGGACGACTGCAGACAACTAGATTCAGCGTCTGAATGAATCTGTCCAATTTTTAGGACAATTCGGACGACACATTGCGAATGATGCGGACGACAGCATGGTGTCCGCAACATGGCTGCGGACGGTACGGACACAGTGAGGATGCCATTTTTCCGTCCGAAGCCATGTATTTGCTGTGTGATTTTTGGTCTTGCGGACAACAGTACGGCAGCCGCAACCATCTGAAAGTTAGCAGATCTACGAAAAATCAGGAAATAAAAGTAAGAAACTTTGACGAAACTCGACATTTAGCGAGTTAATACTCGCACTTTCAGCAAAAAATTTCTTCCTCCAGACAGGGAGCCTCCCTAGAAGCATGCTTTGTCTCCCTCTTGTCTCCTTAAGTCTTCTATATCCCTCTATTTCATCTTCTTGCATTCTTCGTTTCTACTTCATTTTCTACTTAAGGGGGGACTCTGCTGGAACGAGGAGTTGCTGGATGAACAAGGAGCTGCCATACAGGTAATTCCACGTCAAGGGTAAGGAAATGGGTCGTCTTGGCCATTTGGAGGCCCCACACCCAAGTATTTTGTGAGTGTGTGTATGTTTGGTAATTATTTCTGTTATAGTTGAGAAGATATAGAAACTTCGTGATGAATTCTATTATTTTCTTCTGAAATGCTGCTGTTACACTTTCAAAATTCATGTTCTTCATTTGATTAGCAATTAGTTTATAGAACATGCAAAGTCTTAACGAACCATGTTGTTTCTTGAGATGTTGCTAAGGCCTTCACTTAGCACTTGGTAGATATTCTTTTCTTGGTAAAATTCTATTGATGATTGACAAACAAAAATGAGAAGCAAATAGAAGGATAAGACACGTCTACGTCTAAAGGAAAAAGGAACGAAAATGAGAACTATGAATGAAAGGAAAGATGAAAAGGAGTTAATGATTTTGAAAGGACACTAGTTGATTTGCTATGATTTAGTTTCTATGCTTCATGCTGTTATTGCTTACGGATTTCTTCGCTGTGAATTTTTATCAGTTGTTATTGTACATAGAAAGTTTAACGGTTCGGTTTTGGAAACACTGCTGTATACAAATATCTAATGCATATGTTTATTTTTCTGAATTCATTACTGCCCAAAGCATGATTAGTAATAGATTTTAGTGAACCTATGCTCTATGCTACCTCTAGTTAGAGTATGATATTTATACGTCGTCTTTACGTTCATTACTAATATGTTCGTTGTATGATTATCAGTAATTTCCTATGAAAACAAGCATGTTCCTTGAGTTGTCGCTATTTCTTTATAAAGCATGTTTAGTTGCTAGACCTTTTTGTTGAAAGCGAGGAATGTTGAATATATATTTATGTTGAATAGTCGATTTGAAAAATGTTTCGACTGCCGCATAGTAAACTAAAAGCATGTTTGTCATTTGAATTCTTTGTAATTTCACTGCTAATCTTCTTAGGTTTACAAAGCATGATTGTTACTTGAAATTCATGGTTTTATGTTGCCTTTAAATTCCTTATATATATGGAAGCATGTTCTGTTTTGCTGTAGTAATTACTTTTGAATGGGAAGCATGTCCTTGTATTCGTTTATGTATAGTTTACTATGGATTTTCCTAAGTATTGATTATTGTTGCTCAAATATGTGTTGTTTGTTTAGGAAGAAGTTAGATCGAGTTCATGATAATAGAAACCAAGTAGGGGATAACGTTCGGGATTGTACCCACACGCATGAGTGAGGAAAAATGCTATGAAAACGAAATGTTCGGGATGAGCGGGACACGTTCATTACCAAAGAACTCTAAAGGCGGGATACGCCGGAAAAAGAAAGAACCCTAAAGGTGGGTATATGCCAGAAATAGGGAGTTAAGGTAGATGGGTAGTCTGGATCTAGCCTAGCTGCTAGGATACACCCTTACCAAGTCGGGAAAGGGACTAGTATGCACACAGGAGGTTAGAATCCGATCGACTAGGTCATCTTAAAGGAAAACTCTCAATCTCCAGCTCGATGTACGAGTTTAAAGAACGAACAAAGAAAATGAACGTAATGAAAGAATTTGGTTTGGGTGGCCCCCATTCCAAGAAGAACTAAAGAGAGATATGCATAATTGTTTTCCCCATCTCCTTACTGGGCGTAAGCGCACGTCCTTACTTGTGGTGTAGGTAACGATGGAAATATACAAGAAGTTAAAGAAGAGGTCATTCCGGTGGAGCTTGCGGTTGGTTCGATAAAGACGCAAATGGAGTAGTAGTACGGTATGTGTAAAGGAAGGAAAAAGAAAAATAAATAAGAATTAAGGTTGAAAAGTTATCCTTTATGAAAGTTACATTTTCCTCTTTATTTCTTTATCCTTTATGAACGTTACATTTCCCTCTTTATTTCTTTTACTTGGATTTGAAATCGTATGTAAGTTTTATTTGGACACTAAACCTTGGATTTATGTTTTAAAAAACGTTTTCAGACAACTATCACTCATCATTCTATGTTATTCAGTGAAGAAATAATTTCTAGTTTAATTATGCTTCTGCAAATTTTTATGAACGAATTTTGAAGAATAATAGTTTTCTTCTCTTTAATGGCGAAGTAAGAATGAGTTTTTACTAACGATCGGATTTTATGCACTCTGATAAACTATTTTCTTTAGAAATGATTTTTATCTTGTCAAATTAGTAAGGATAATAAGATTATAAGACAGTAAAAAAATCCAAGTCGTTACATGATCACCTCAAAATTTGGTAATTAATCCCCTTATTTTCTCATGCACATCCATTTTTCATGAGAATTTGGCAATGTTGTTGCATTTAAATAAACCTTTGTTTTCATTGCTACAAAATGGTGTCTAAAACGATTAGAAATCACTGTCGTTAAAACACACTAGGTTTATTTTGTTCGAGAGTGCATAGAATACGATGAGACCAACACACCCAGAAAATATGGCTTCATTTGTTGAAAAGATAAACTCCTAATAATTATTAATCTCTGTTTTGTTTTATTAGATTGATCTTAACAACAATCAAATCTTAAATGTCTATCTTTTTAGTGACATCAGTTAAAAATATAAGCATGAGATGAAGAGACTCGGAAGGAGGCTGATGTGGTTAATGTTTGGTTCTCTAGGCATCTCCAAAGATGAAATTGACATCAAGTGGACTACTTCAAATGGTGATTTCAAAGGTGAAGTTGTCGCCTTACAACTGAATTCTTACCATATTTGTCTCAAACCAAATCGAGCCATGGGTCTACCCCACAATCCTCCATCAAAACAACACAAGTGGCTTACAGGTCCTCCGAGACAAAATTGGGTGGTCACGGTCCCTCCAATCCATGGAGCGATGGTTGCCCACTGCAAGTGACCTTCTCCACATTTTATCAAACAGATCGTATCCAAAAAGTGCTCTGCTGGGCTATCGTAAACTAGACCTGATAAACCTAACCTACTTGTATGGACCCCCAACTAGTGTACAAAACTCTCTCCTTCCCAAACTCATCACCCACATTCATCCACCTCTTTACTAACTTCTAAGTTGGAATGAATATCTTATGACAAAGGCTAAGCTTATTGTTAGAAATCGAATGATAACCGAAAAAAAAAATGTGAGACACTAGATTTACGTGGAAAAACCCTTTCTGAAAAAAATCATGGGTAGAGTAATAAATTTACTACAAAGATCGAAATAGAACTGCTAGTTTTGCGACTCTAACTTATATGAATTAAAAAAAAAAAAACCCTAATAAGATCTATAATACGAGTGAATTAGCCTGACCCAATAGAATTCGGGTCATACCAAACTCTAATAATCTTCACTTTGACATGAATTCTATGAAAGAGATCTATAGCAAGCACTCGTCAGCTCTGCCCAACAAAATAAATTCAAAACTCTAAATTCTGACAATTTCTATCTCAAAATGAATCTGGTGCAAGGAATCAATTTTAAATCTTCAAAATTTTCTCTTCTACACACTTAAAGAAGATTTGTAACGAGTGTCCACTTGCCTGCCTGCTCATTTCAAAGAAATATATAGATCACCAATATAAAAATTTTCAAGGGTAAATTCAACAACTAATGTTGATCAGGTTTAAGAAACACTTAAACCACAGTGATGACATTTTCAAATCCCACAAAATTTTATCAAAATCTATGCAAATATATATCGCATCTTGACCTACCATATCAAAACTGTCATTCAAAATCTTTTATAATTTCACTATCGTTTTCTTACCATAACAAAATATCAAATCTCAATTCAAAATCTTCAAATAGCTCATTGCCCCAAAAACATAATCTTCAACAAAATATATGACCTTACAAATCAATGACTTCAATAAAATAGTCACCTCAAAAATTGAAGTAGAAAATTATGAATATTACAAGATTCTAAAAGATATCCCAAAATATTCAAATATTTCTGTCATAACAAATCGTCCACAAAATAAAATCAAATTTAATCGTTAGAATAATTGCATATATCACAAAATTCAAACCTCGTTTGAATTTTAACTGAAAATAATATCCAAAATTGAGATATTCGTACGATTCCATATTGTCATAAATCATCAAACTTAATCTCCTAAAAATCTTCTAAAAATCTCAATAATTTTCAACAATTTTTATCTCTAGCAAAAAATCCAACTTTATAGAGGACACTCTTGTGGTAATTCCAATAGAAATGACTTGATAGCGAAAGTGGAGAACAACGATGCAGATCTATGACGACTGATGATGAATAGATACCCTCCAATGATGAAGTTGTTGCTCGGAGGTACAACGCCTTTGACAAACTCAAAAGTAGGGAAAGGTCGTAGCTTTCATAATAGAAATGGTAATAGTTTCTTATGACAGTTGGACGATAGAGAAAAAAAATATTCACAAACAAGGCGAATGGTAAGGGGAACAATTTTTCTTTTTTTTTTTTTCCAAAAAATGTAATTTTCTGAAAACAAATTACACAAACATTGTTCGATGAGAAACGGCTGGAGAGAATTTTTTTCAACACACTTGAAAACACGAACTCTCAAAACCAAATCTTTGATGCCATATGTTAGAAATTGAGCAATAACTAGAAAAAGAAAATATGACGTGAGACACTAGATTTACGTGGAAAAACTCTTTCGGAAAAAAACCACGAGCAGAAGAATAAATCTATTATGAATATCGAAATACAATAATAAATTTTGCGACTCTAACTTACATGAATTTATAGAGAAAATAAAACTTTAAATGAGATCTAAAATGTGAGTCCACCAACCCGATTCAATAGAATTCAGATCACACCTAATTCTAATACTTTTCAATGAAACTCTTTTATCGGTTTGGATATGTGCTCCTTTCAATGGTTTCTTGTGACAGCAGAGTAAAAGTTGGGTTGCTAAAAAGAAACACACCATTAATTTTTTATTTTTCCACTTTGTAAGCTTATTTCATGTTAAGATCGATATCAATTATAACATCTAAAGTTAACTCAAATGTATTATTATCCCAAATAATTGACTTGAACCATGTTTCACCTACTTTCGAGACCCAATGGATATTCGAATCTTCATTTTGTATAATGATGAATAAAAATAATATTAAAAGGTTGAAATATTGTACGATACAGTTATCAAATCAACGCTAAAGCCTCTGGAAATTCAGCATCTTGATCGAAAAGGCGAAGATGAAAGCAAAAAGCACAGTGAAACCCGCGACCACAGCAGCAACCACTCCCAGAAAAACGTGTTTTAGTCCCAAATAGTTCCTCACGAAACCCTCCACCGTCCCATTCTGGTCATCGAACTCTATTTGAACGTCTCCGAATTGCGACGCAACCAATCCGTACAACGTCCAAGCAACTGGGCAGCCCCAATAGTACCATCTCCACCATATAGGAATTCTCTGCCATCGCAAGATCATTAAAAGAAGGAAGAAGCCATATGGAAGTTTATCAACTGAACAGAGAAGAAGAGAACTTACAGTTCTTGGGATTATAAAACCAAAGAAGAGGTTCCAAAGGGCGTAGAATGTAGAAGAAAAAATGGCAGCAACATGGTAGTTTGGACTCACAGCCAGAGTCATCATCCCATAGTAGGTGAAATATAATAAGGTGAAGAACATGAAGAAGAGATACCATAAGAATTTAGCAGCCGTCCACTGAAAGCCAATCATTGCATAAACCACTGATTGAACAAGAATGTAAGGAATCTCGATAACAACCTGAAAACCCCCGCAAAAGAAAAAAAAAAAAAAAACAATGAATGGTTGAATATTTGCTTTTATGTGGATGAAATTTGAAGCATTTAACAGAATTCTCATTAAACCTATCCAAATGCATATGGCAACGCAGAATACATCCCAGTAGCCCTTTCGGGATAAAAGACGGTCCGTTCGACCGAAACGACGGGCTGCACAGATGAAGCATTTTGGACTCCTATGAAGAAAACAGCACCATACATGGATCCCATTGCATTTAACACATCTTGCTCACTTCTCCTGTAATATGCATGCGAAAATCACATTAAACATACTGTTTTTTTTTTTATATATAAAAACGAAATATATTGAAAGAATGAAGACACAAGAGAAGAGGAAGAAAAAACTCCTGTATTTAGAAAGAACATATAATTTAAAGTAATTTTTCTCAAATTTGAGAGAACTCACTTTTATCAAAAGATCTTAAAAATCTTAAAAGATTAAGGTCATTTAGCAATAGTAAAGTTAATAATTAACTTTTATCATCAAAGATAATAACGTTACGATATAGTTAGATAGCTCAAAAAATTGTCAAAACGCCTAATCTCATTATTAACTTCCATTTTTAGACCTTTTCCCCTATTAAAAATCAAAGTAAGAAAACTTTAAACGATAGAATGTATGGCCACAGTGTGACTACATAAAGAGAAAAAAGCATTCAAATGTTTCTAAAAAACTCACAATTAATCATAATGTGAGTGTTTAAACACCCTTGCAATACAAAACTCAACCAACTACGGTTTAACTTTTAAAATCGACCACATATTACCTTTTCGAGCCAAGATTCCAGAACATGGTCCCAAACATCAATGCAATAAAAGTTGTGAACAAGAATCTCACAGCAGTGTATGGTGGGTTACGCCAGTAAAACCAGTGTTTTTTCCATAGGCGCGCCATGCATTGAGTGTAAAATGATTGTGCATACTGTGTTGGGAAATAGATGTCTTTCGAGCCAGGTGGAGGAACACTTATTTCTTTAATTAGCATCTTGTTTCTTCTGCATTATAAACTCGTAGGATAAGTTTTCATTGAGAATTTAAAGCTATATAATCACAGGTCTTTGTCTAGATCGTTAGACTACCTGTACAGCTCTGAATTCTTTTAGGAACTTGCAAAGTCGACGCCCAAAGCTAGCTCTTGAGGTGGAACATTTACTTCCAACATCCATGTTGCTGGGTTGTAACCATCTTTAATTTTATTGGCTCCAATTCCCTTCATCATCAAAACATTACACACTGTCTTCAAATGTCTATAGTTAAGATCGGAAACATTCTTGTTCATACAATTTGATCAGAGTCATCGAACCTCAAAGTACTTAATTAAATGGTGAGAATGGTGGCCCAATGGGCCGACATATACTTCTTCTCCTCCGCGTTTTAGTAGAAATAGCTGCAAATTCAAGTTATTCATTCAGATAGAGTCATTACAAAAGAAACAAGCTATGATAGTTTATCATTCCATTGGGCGTCTCATGCATTTATATTTCTGACCTCATCAAAAGCTTCAAAGATGTCAATGCTCGGCTGATGAATGGTGCAGACGACTGTTCTTCCAGTATCGACGGTGTTACGGACAGTTCTCATGACAATTGCAGCAGCTCTAGCATCAAGCCCTAAAGTTGGCTCATCCATGAATATAATAGATGGATTTGCCACGAGTTCTACTGCAATGGTAAGTCTTTTACGCTGCTCAGTGGAGAGACCACTCTCCCCTGGAAGTCCAACCAATGCTTGCCTCAGTGGAATCAGTTCCACAAGTTCCATCACTTCCTCAATGAACATCTAAACATAAAAGGGATTAAAGCCACAAATTTTGAACTTTTATTGATTCTTTTAAACAGCTAAATATGAGGAAATAATAGAATAAAATATCGATCGGTTGATGATTCAGGTTTACGATACCAACCTCTCTGGTTTTTTTGTCAACTTCGGCGGGTAGGCGGAGCCAGGCTGAGTAGAGTAAGGACTCATAAACACTAACATTAGGTGAGTGGATGTCATTTTGCTCGCAATAACCTGAAATCCGTGCAAATGTCTCTTGCTTCTTTGGATATCCACATATAGTGATTTTTCCATCAATATATCCACCAGTTTTCCGACCGGCAAGCACATCCATGAGAGTGGTCTTACCAGCCCCACTGACACCATTAGGGCAGTCAAGACGCCTGGCCTGAAAGCACCGCTCACACACTTTAGAAGCACTAGTTTATCTTCGGCGAAACCCTGAGACTTCATTTCCTGCATGTTCATCACTAGTAAGGATATCTCAAATTTGTTTTTAAGAAAATCAAACTTTCTGGAAGGAGAAAGAAATACCGGTGGCATGTCGACTGAGTATGAGATATCATCAAAGGTAATAGAGTGTTGAGTAAAAGGAAGAATCATTCCCTTCCTCGTTTTACCATTGTTAAGCAAGGACCCGGATGTAACAATTTTTATTTCACCTTCACCATCTGCATCTCAATTCAACTTGGTTAATGATTTGACAAACTAAGAAAATTGTATACACAAACACATTATAGTTCACCTAAAATGCTTGAGTTTCTTGAGCGACTCCCTCTTTGAGATAACTGAATGGCTTCCCCTCTGTCATTATTGCCATTGCTTTCTTCGTTTTCTGATTTAACAGTCTATGGCTTCCCAAATGCTGCCAGATTATTTAAAAAAATTTCAACAAAATAAACCTCTTTTGATCGTAAAGATTAAAAAAAAGAGAGATACCCACGATTAAAGTATGTGAGAGCCAAAGCGAAAAGGGCATTGAACAGGATTGTGAAGCCTATTAACGCACCAATGCCAATCCAGTACCAATACGCATTAGGAAAGAATCCCCGGGATTCCAGAAACACGACTCCTAACGATTTACTTGAGTTTGGATAAACCTTTAATGGTAAGAAAGTTAGCCAGCATAAGTTCATCGTAAAAGGGTAAAAGATGCAAAAGTTTCAGCTAAATTGAAAAATTTACATGGCTCCAACTATGCCCCAAAAATTCGTTCACTTGTATTGCATTTTGCGCATACATCAGAGGAGAAATCCAGTAACCCCAAATCCACCAGTCCTTAATATCATCTGCAAAAGCATGAAACAATTAAGAGCCACAAAAAGGATATAACTATGAGAGAGATCGACTTCATAAGTACGTACTTCTAGAGATGAGGACACCCCCTAATGCAAAAAGTGCTAGAAGAGCGAATGAACCAATTGTGCTGGCAACAATCATATTCCTGCCTATTGAGCCGATAAATTTGAATAATCCAGACACCATTTGGCTAACTAGAAAAAGCAGAAAGTATTGTCTAAGGAACCTGCAATTAGTCCATGGCCAGTAACAGATGAGATTTGATTTCCAAAGTTGACTGAAAAATATCATGACAGATTGCTGATTTACCTTGTAATACTTGAATCTAGTCCAGTGACATAGTATGTGATGCCAACCCACACTGCAACTTCAGAAAATGACAAAGGGAGCTTGAGAATCCATTTAGGAATAGAATATGCCCACGGAGGGAAGAACAAAAGGTCCCTCTGCTTGTAGAAAACAGGTAGCTTTGCAACTGTTAAGGAAATCTCTGGCATGCTATTAACTGTAAGTAGAAGAACTGAGTAGAACAAAGAACCCGTGAATATTCCACCATCAGTTATGTGGTGTTCACGTTCAAAATAAAACCAGTACAGATACCAACAACTCAAAAGAAAATGCAGCAAGAAAACAATACACGAAGGATTTACGTGGTTCGGACTTTAAAGTCCTACATCCACGGATGAACGCGTCGAGCAGCTTCTTATTGATATCAAAGTTACAATTTACAGAAGTAGATTTAGATGACAGCAGAACAATCAAGAAAACAACTTTACAGACATACAGAACAAGACGAGAACCACCGCCAGCTTCCTTCACCTCTCAGATGAACAGTATCCCTCTGTTTGTCTCTGTTTTCTCTCTTCTTAACAGAGTGATCTTTCTTGATGAAGAACAGTATCTTCTCTTCAGCCAGTCCTTCGATATATATACAACATGCAGATTTTATTTTTAACTCCACGTCACTGCAGTTCAAGAATATAACGAAATTTAACTGTCCCACCACGTGTAATGCTGAGTCACCCTCACACTTCTCCACCTCGAACACTTGTATCATCATAATATCAGGAACTCATCTTTCCATAACGTTTACTAAACTCAAGCAGTGCTTGAATTTAGCAATTGGTAAGATTTTTGTGAACATGTCTGCTGCATTATTTTCCGTTCCAATTTTCTGTAACTTCACAAGACCACGAGATACCACCTCTCTAATGAAATGGTACTTTACGTCGATATGCTTAGTTCTGTCATGAAAGATTGGATTTTTTGCCAAATGCAAAGCACTTTCATTATCACAGAACACTACCAAATTCGAGCTGTCCATATCAAAATCTTGCAGCAGACCCTGTAACCATAATGCTTCTTTAATTCCTTCACATGCTGATAGATACTCTGACTCAGTAGTAGACAAGGCTACTACTTTTTGTAAACATGCTTTCCAACTAATTGCACCACCAAACATTGTTAAAACATAGCCAGATATCGATTTCTTTGAATCAGCACACCCTGCAAAGTCAGCATCTACATACCCAACCAAGATATTACTACTTGATTGTCCTCCCAAACATAACTCCATGTTTAGTGACCCTGAAATGTATCTCATGATCCATTTTAATGCCAGCCAGTGGTTCTTCCCTGGATTAGACATGTATCTACTGGTTATACTTACAGCATATGCAAGATATGGCCTAGTGCAGATCATTGCATACATAATACTTCCCAGCATATTGGAGTATGGAATCCTCTCCATCCATGTTCGTTCTTCTTCTGTAGTAGGACACTGACTTTTGCTCAATTTAAAATGAGCTCCAAGTGGAGTGAGCACTGGTTTTGCCTCAGAGAAGTCGAATCTACTCAAAACTCTTTTTAGATAATGTTGTTGTGACAAACTTATTTTCTTCTGCTTTCTGTTTCTGGAAATATCTATTCCCAAAATACGTTTGGCCTGCCCCAAGTCCTTCATCTCCAATTCTCTTCCAAGTTGAACTTTGAGTTTAGAGATTGTTCTAGCATTTTTTCCTGCAATAAGTATGTCATCAACATACAATAACATGAAGATTACTTCAGATTTACCATCTGCCCTTTTATATACGCAGTGATCAAATTTGCTTCTTGCAAAACCGATTTCAGAGACAAATGAATCAAATCGTTTGTTCCACTGCCGAGGGGATTGTTTGAGGCCATATAGAGACTTATGCAATAAGCATACTTTGCTAGCATCAGAAGAAATAAATCCCTCTGGTTGAGTTAGAAAAATCTTCTCTTCTAGGTTTCCATGTAAAAATGCTGTTTTTACATCCATTTGCTCCAATTCCATATCTTGGACAGCAACCATGGATAAGAATACTCGAATGGACATTTGCTTGACTACAGGGGAGAAGATTTCAGTGTAATCAATCCCCTTTCTCTGAGTAAATCCCTTTGCAACAAGCCTGGCTTTGTATCTTTTATTGTCAGTTGGATTTACACCATTCTTTACTTTGTAAATCCATTTCCAGCCTATTATCTTCTGCAGTGGGGGTCTGTCAACAAGAGTCTAAGTCTTGTTTTGTTTTAATGACTCCATTTCCTCTTCCATTGCTTTAATCCACATATGAGAGTCAGGTCGGGTGATTGCTTCCTGGAAAGATGTAGGCTCATTGTTTTCCAGATCAGTTGACACAAGCAAGGCATAAGCTATTAAGTCAGCATAACCCAGTCTTTGAACTGGTCTAATCACCCTTTTGGACCTATCTCTAGTTAATTGATAGTCCAATGGTTCATCATCTAGATTTTCTGTTGTTGACTCCCCTTGATAATCATCAGGTTCTGTTTGTATTTGCTGCAATGAGGAACCTTCTGGTTCATTGTTAAGCTCCACCTCAAAATGATTTTTTGGTGAGGGTTCCTGCTGTTTTTCACTACTTACCTCAGATGTTGTTCTTAAAGGAAATTCAGTCTCATTGAACACAACATCTCTACTAATGATCACTTTTTGTTGTCCAAGTGTTAGAGACCACAATCTGTATCCTTTAACTCCTTCTTGGTATCCCAAGAAAATGCACTTTTGAGATCTTGGTAGGAGTTTATCTTGCTTACAGTGAGCATAAGCAGAGCAGTCAAATACTCGTAGGATGTTGTAATCTGCCTGATAACCATGCCACACCTCAAATGGAGTTTTAAAATTCAGGGCAGAGGAGGGACACAGATTTATGAGATATGCAGCTGTCTTCACCGCTTCTGCCCAGAAGCTTCGAGGCATTCCTCCTGTGAGTAGCAAACATCTAACCCTGTCCAGGATTGTTCGATTCATCCTCTCAGCCAAACCGTTTTGTTGTGGCGTGTAAGGGACAGTATGATGTCTGATAATTCCTTCCTCCTTGCAGTACTCATCAAATCTCCGGGAACAAAATTTCATTCCATTATCGGTTCTGAGTTTCTTCACCCGTTTAGAAGTCTGATTTTCCACCATGGTTTTCCAAGTCTTAAAGGTATCAAATACCTGATCCTTAGACTTAAGGCAATAAACCCACAACTTTCTAGAGTAGTCATCAATAATTGATAGAAAGTATAATGCACCTCCCTTTGATGCAGTTTTCTCTGGCCCCCACATATCAGAGTGGATGTACTCAAGAATTCCTTGTGATTTATACACTGATCTGTTGAACTTCACTCTGCAGCTCTTTGCCAGGATACAATTTTCACAGAATTTCAATTCTGCATTGTCAGCAAATTTTGTTTGTTTAACTCATGTAATCCTTTATCACTTACATGACCCAACCTTAAGTGCCATAATTCAGCATTACTTTGGTTGTATTTGGTGACAGTAGAAGCTTCCCCAGTGATTGTTTTTCCTTGAAGAACATAGAGCCCATTTTGTAAGCTACCCTTCATCACTATCATTGCTCCTTTCATGATCTTCATTGCACCATTTTCTATCCGGACCACACATCCAGATTTATCTAACATGCCTATTGACAATAGATTTCTTTTTAATTGAGGAACAAACCTGACCTGTTGTAATATTCTAACAGAGCCATCATGCATCAATAGTCGGAGATATCCTTCTCCTTCAATCTCACATGATTTGTTATTACCGAGCAACACTTTTCCTCCTGCAGAATTTGTGAATCCTTGTAACCATTCCCTGCGAGGTGTCATGTGAAAGGAGCACCCAGAATCCAGTGCCCACATGTCACTCATTTCAGTAGATGAGGCTACCAGGACTTCAGATGAATCATAACCATCTGACGCAACTGCAACGTCCCCCTTTTCAGGCTTCTTTTCACTCAATTTCCTTTTTCTTTCATAGCAGTCCCTTTTTAGATGTCCTTCTTTGTGACAGAAGTAGCATCTTTTGCTACTTTTTGATTTTGATCTGGATTTTCCTCTTGGAGTTTTGTGATCTCTATTTTGGGATCTTCCACGTGTATATAGTCCCTCACCTTCGGTGTGTTCCCTGATATCAGTGCGTTTCTGCAGCTCTTTGGAGTTTAAGGCTGCCTTCACTTCAGCCATAGTGAGTGTTTGTTTACCATATAACATGGTGTCCACAAAGTGCTCATAGCACTTTGGCAGTGAGCTTAACAGAATTATGGCTTGATCTTCTTCGTCAATCTTTACATCAATACTGCTGAGGTCGAGGATGATTTTATTAAAATCATCCAAATGCTTTCTCATATCTTTTGAATCCTCCATGCTGAGCTTGTAGAGTTTCTTCATTAGGTACAATGTGTTGGCTAGAGAACTCTTCATATAGAGTGCCTCCAATTTCCGCCAAACAGTTAAAGCCTCACTCTCTTCTGTAACTTCGCGCAGAACCTCATCTCCAAGGCTTAAAAGAATGGCACTCTGTGCCTTGGAATCGATGTCTTCGGCCTTAAGTTTATCTGTTTCTTGGAGGAGTTTGATGGCCTTCTCATCAACAGCTTGAGCAAGGCCATGGTGAACCAAGAGTGCCTTCATCTTCACTCTCCAGAGGCAGAAGTCGTTGCAGCCAGTAAACTTATCTACCTCGAACTTTGCCATCTCGTCAAGATCCAATCTTTAGGTTTTGAACGTCGATCCACGCTCACCGCACCAATTGTGGTGTTCACGTTCAAAATAAAACCAGTACAGATACCAACAACTCAAAAGAAAATGCAGCAAGAAAACAATACACGAAGGATTTACGTGGTTCGGACGTTAAAGTCCTACATCCACGGATGAACGCGTCGAGCAGCTTCTTATTGGTATCAAAGTTACAATTTACAGAAGTAGATTTAGATGACAGCAGAACAATCAAGAAAACAACTTTACAGACATACAGAACAAGACGAGAACCACCGCCAGCTTCCTTCACCTCTCAGATGAACAGTATCCCTCTGTTTGTCTCTGTTTTCTCTCTTCTTAACAGAGTGATCTTTCTTGATGAAGAACCGTATCTTCTCTTCAGCCAGTCCTTCGCAATATATACAACATGCAGATTTTATTTTTAACTCCACGTCACTGCAGTTCTAGAATATAACGAACTTTAACTGTCCCTCCACGTTTAAAGCTGAGTCACCCTCACAAGTTAAAGTATCATGGTGCATCTCAGTGCGTAAAAAAACAGTCATTGCAATGAATGCCATTATTGTAAGCTGGAAGAAACAAAAGAGAGGTTAGTTATAGTTTATCATACATCTAACAACTCAAAATTGAAAGTTCAAGTATATTCAAAACCCACTTGAGTGAGTTTGAAGACGTAAACAAACGAATTCCTCTTCATAAGCAGAAGTTCTCTGTCAAAGCAAGTTTTAAGCAATTCCCCTTTCTTAACACCATATTTTTTGGTGGTCAAAGCAGCTGGGTGACTTTTAGTCCTGTCAAACGGCGTAGCAAGTTCATCTTCAAGCTTTCGACCCATGTGGAATGATTGGAATGCTTCACAAAACTCCTTGGCCGAGACAAAACTATAAGGCTGGTCTCTTTGTGCCCAGTATTGCCTTTGATCTTTCCTAGAAGTGACCTGCAAAAGTTCCATAAAAAAACAAAGTACAAAGTCAACATTATTTCCTGGAAAGAAGCTGCAAAAATTTCACAAATTTGCTTATTACCTCTTGAAGGAAATCGGCGACACCCTTTCTCTCAGGGCATTTGAAGCCCATTGATTCAAAAAACTCGAGCACATGCTCACGAGGACCCTGATACACAATACGGCCGTCAGAGAGGAGAATGATGTCGTGGAAAAGATCATAAGTTTCTGGTGCTGGTTGAAGGAGTGAAATGAGAGCAGTTGCATTAAGAATATGAACAGAATTCTTTATCGAATTCACAATCTGAAATGTAGTTGAGGTGTCTAAACCAGTCGATATTTCATCCATGAATAGAGCTCTAGCTGGTCCAACTAGCATCTCACCTGAAAATTCCATCACAGTAACTGCGTATGCAACTTTAGAAGAAGAATGACATTCTCAAATACTTTAAAGTTAAGTCCATTTACCAGTTGTAACACGTTTCCTTTGTCCCCCGGAGATACCTCTAATCATTTCATTACCTACTAAGGTGTCAGCACAGACTTCCAATCCCAAAATCTACATATTACGAAACAATTGGGGAAAGTAACAGATCAACAAGTTTTATTCAATCATTTTGAACTTTATTCTCATGAAACATGTTGGAGATATTACCTTTACAACATAGTCCGTCATGACATTAGCCTCGTTGCCTATCGATGAAACTGCCTGAAAAGTCAAAAGTCAAAGAAAAAGGCATAACAATCACTTCTTAATTTGTACCTCGAGAAAATAATCTCAATCGTTACCTTCATGAAAATATCAACATCAGGATCAGGCTTTATATTTGCCACAATCTCTCTTCTTGAAAGCTCTGCCAGCATGTCTGTAGAAAAATCATTACAGAAGACCATGGTTTATAATTTGAGACCAAAAGACATAGAGAAGATGGAAAGAAAGATGAACTAACCATAACGCGATCCAACGCCTTGGCATCTTGCAGAGAAAGCCAAGGTTTCTCTTACAGTCATTTCAGCAATATGGGTATCCTGTTGGCTGATATAGGCAGCAGTTCTCTGGGGTACGAACTCGTTCATTCCATGGCCATTGTAACTCACCCTCCCCGAAACCTAGATACAAGTTAATCATCTTCAATTAGAGGTAAAACCAAAGAGAATATCTATAGAAAATGATAAATCTCATTCATAATTGAAGTATAGCAGATGAATAATTCTTACTTTAAGATCAGGATCAAGCTTTCCAGCCAGTGCTAATAAGAATGTGGTTTTTCCAGAAGCTGGAGGACCCAAAAGTAGTGTCATTCTGTCACAATAATGAAAGTAATTAGCAGAAGGGACCTAAATAAATATGAAGTGGGATAATTCAAAATTAGAGAGAGAGCTTTTACCTTCTAGGCTTGATAATTCCACTGATATCTTCAAGGATTGATATTTGTTTCTTCCTACTTTTGGTTACATGAAGGCAATTCAAGAAGCCCTTCAAAATCGAAATCAAATAAGTGCCCCAGAAAATACCAAACGAATAGATGAAATCTTCAGCAAACTACACTTATGAATCCGAGTTACCTCCACTATATTAGCCATAAAGTTAAAAAATGTAGGCAAAGCTCTGCTTCCTACGTAAGCTTCTGCGTCAATGCTTAAATGCTCAAATCGAACTTCAATTGTCGGAAGTTCAATCCCAACTCTATCATGAAAAAAAAGAAAATAAAATAAAAAGGCAGAGGAAAATGATAGTAAATTCAGAACCGATTAAAGAACTATGAATTTCACCTGTCAATACGTTTTTTGAGCTTCAACAAGAGCTGTTGATTGTCGTCGTCATCGATTCTTACTAACCTCTCCAGCAAATTCTTCCTTTCTAAAATCCCAATATGTTGAATATCTACTTCACTGGCCTCTCCTTCAAGAGTTTTGAGTAAGCCTTTCTTCAGACGATTGTAAGTTGGAAGCTTCTCGAGCGCCGCCCATTTCAGAGCCTCCTCGTCGTCTTCATCCCGTGAAGATACTGAAAAAGCATCGTTCCTCCAATTAGAACTTCTTGTTCGTAGACTGTTACTCGGTTTATATATATCAAATCCCTCCATTGAAACACCAAGGATCCTTCAATTTGGGCAATATGTGAGAGACTCAATCCAAAGACAAAATCCCCACAACCCAGAACTTCATCTGTTGCATTTTTCAGCGCAACGACCAGAGATTTCTTTCTCGCACAGTTGAACAGAAGAGCTCCTCCCTTCCTGGAAAAGGAGAGTGAAAACGGAGGGAAGTTTTGCTCTCCTGTTCGTAATAGTGCGAGAGGATGAAAGCATTTTATACACAGAGTTTGGCTTTCTCCTTGAAGGTCTGTCAATACGTCAGGAGTTTCTGAGAGCAACAGTAATACTAATGGCGCCAAAGTTCTACACACTCAAACCCATCATTGGTACCGAAGAATAAACAGTGTAATTAATAACTCCAAAATTTTATTACCAAGAATAATAGGAACTTTTAAATAAAGTGATTAGTAAATTTTTCTTTAAAAAATTAATAACAAATAAACCATTGAAAAAACAAACTAATAAATTTTTATATTTTACATGTGATTCATACTCCAAATAATAATTCTTAAAAATAAAAAAATTATAATAAATCTTGACTCAGTCAGTTAATTTTTTAGAATTTTATTGGGTACCGTTGACTTGGGAATAATAAAATTAGCAATATTTAAAAAAAGATATGCTAAATTAAAAAAAAAAAAAAAAACAAGACGAGGTCTCATAAAACATGAATTAATATTTTGAAAAACGGGGATAGCGTCATTGATGAGCTCTCCAAGAAAGACAGCGAAAGACACTATGGTGTTCAAGGCCGGACTTAATTGGGTGGGGAAAGCCGTCCAGGAGGTTCTATTTGGTCAAACCAAATCCAATTCACTATTTTATTTCTACATTTATTTCTGGAAGTTGAGCGTCAATCATTAGCTTACTTTAATATTTGAAAATCATTACTTGATAACTCTTGAAAAAGACTTATTACGTAGGTATATTTTATATGAATACTATTTAAATTAGTAATTTAATAAATAAAAATATTATTTTTGTTAAGAAATGCAACAACACATTATAACATTGTATTTATATATAAAAATATATATTTTTATATAATTTTGATGATAAAACTTATGTATACAGTATTCTATGCTAATTTGTAGCGAAAAAGAAAACTTAAATGTAGAATATAAATAAGAGGATTGTTAAGAAAAATAATAGGATTTAAATTTTTCAACAAAGAGAAGGTTTTATAGATGAAAGAGAAAAGAGATTGTTGCAGAAATAATAAAGAAATCTATGGCCGCTGAGGGAGAAACAAACAAGGAAATCCCTTAAGCGAGGATTTAGAGCAAGCATAGAACAAGTTCTTTCTGCTGTAGCCAGTGGAGGAAGTTCAATGAAAAAGTTGTTTATTCTTTAATTTCATATCGTCATTTCAAGCTCTTTACAACAACCATTATAGTGACAAAATTTGCTATAGCACAGAATAGTATAGCACCGAAAAAAAAAAATTATTTATATTTTTCTTGTTTTCAATATGTTGATTTTATGATGAGTATGATAATTTTTTTTTTCTTTTATGGGCTAAGTTTCAAGTAACTCAGAGGAGAGAGTACTTGATTATGTAAAATTCTTACTTTTATTGTGCTTTGTCGTGTAAATCAGTTAAATAATTCAATATCTTTTTAATATTTATTTTATTCATTGTTCACAAGTGTAATATCACAGCTTTTTTCTTAATACTAAGCATAAGATCGAAGTGACAATATTTGAAGATTTTGGAGATTACGGGATGATTTAATTATAGGAATGTAATACCTTGGATTTTCATAGTACTAAACATAAGAACTAAGAAGTGATTTGAGGACAACTAGAGTTATGTTGAGTAGTTATGATATTGAATTGGTGAATGGTGGTTTAGAAGTTGTTAATTTAGTGAGGGAGTGGTCGATTGACTAAGGGTTTCAGTTGATTAATCATGGCAAAATATTGGAGAAACAAGAAGGGCGGTCGATCACGAATGTTGTAAATTAATATAGATTGCTGTCATTTTTGAAGCGATCGATCAACTAAAGAGGGGTGATCGATAGGCTCCAAAGAGAAATTAATTGTAATACCCCGATTTTCCGTAATGGATTTAAATAAAGATAATTGGAAGATTAATTGGGCATAATTGGTCAATGGAATATATATTTGATGAGAAATTAATTGGGAAACCAAATCGAAGAATTTAAATTGAACCGATAATCATCGTCAAAAAATATTAGGAATAAATCGAGAATCGGAATTGAGTTGAGAGTAATTTAATTTAAGGAAGAATTTAATTAAATTATTAAAGAGGAATTTATTTTGGTAAAAAGATGATGTAAATTAAAAACAAAATTAAATGGATTAGTTGAAATTAAAGAATTAAAAGAAAAATTAAAATGGAGAAGGAGGACTGGTTCGATTCGGTTCAGTTGGAGATTTAGTTGGCCGGTTCACACTAGTTTATGTGGTCCATTTCTTGGTTTGGGGTGAAATCAAATTAACATAGCCTTAAATTTTCTGATGATAACAAAAAAGAAAGAAAAGAGAAGGGGGATGATATGAAATGAGACCATTTTATTATTTATCAAGTCTAAAAAAATATCATGAAGATCACGCATAAGTGGAAGGTCAAGAGAATAATTGAAAATCTTTCCAAAACTGTCTTCATTTTGACCTTTGCCAATGGTTTGACTATTTTGGAAATCAAGACTACGTTTTTTCAAGAAATGTTTTTCATGAAGGTTGTAACCAACTTCCTAAGCTTTCTAACGCATGTTAGATCATTTAATTTGGAATCCATTTGCTATGGTAAAAGCCCAAAGAACAGAGAAAAAAAGTTTAAGGGAAGCCTGAGTTTTCAAACTTGGAGATTAAGAAACTCTAGATGTGGAAGCCATCCAAGTAAATAATTTGAACATGAAAAGAAGCCCAAGAGCAAGCCCAAGAGCAAGCCCATGAAGACAAGCTTGGAGGACAAGAGAGAGAAAGATATTATCTCTAAAAAGATCCACTTATCTAAGAGATCTAGATCCACTTATTTACGTTATTTTTATTTATTTTTTTAATTTATGTTCGTATAAGGCTATATAAAGCCACTTAATTTTATGTTGTAAGAATTGAGAATTGAATACAAATTAAAGCTTTGCTTTGATTCAGAAATTGGAGTAATCCTTTTTCTTCCTTTGGTGAGTGATATCCAAAGACCCTTTGGTGTATAATATCCAAAGTCCCTTTCGTGTGAGTTATATCACGAAAGAACCTTGCATCCGCATCCTTATCCAAGGAGGTGAGAAGTGGTGCATTCATCCATAGTTCATCCGTCGGCATTTCGTGCGTGCATCAGGGGATTGAGGAGAGAGAACCCGAGGGCGTGAGGGAACTCAGGAAGAGGAGGTTATTTTTCGTTGGAGTTTTGCAGATTGTTCGCCTTACGTTGGAATTTCTTTGAAGATGGAGATTGTCAGAGTACAGTGTTATGGATTCGTTTGGGGTGGGCCGTGAAGCCTGCATTGGATCTCTCAGGTGGAATTCGTGTCAAGGTGGGGATTGTTAGAGTTCAGAGTGACCCTAATTCTAGTTGGGCCGGGTTGGGCTGGGTTGGGCCCATATCCAATATTAGGGTTATTTAGTTTCTCTATATATTGATGCTTGAGTCGCAAAACTCATTGTAGCTTGATTTCCAACTTAGTGAGTTCTCCTCTGCCCGTGGTTTTTTCCCGTTAGGGTTTTCCACGTAAATCTTGGTGTCTCTGCTTCTGTAGTTTTCTTTTTCGTTTCGCATTCGATTCTCAACAACATGCTTAGCCGATTTACATGCTCGGACGATTATAATTACAGATTAAGTAGTTTACATGCTTTGATTAAACAATTAATTCGCTAAACTAAATTAACAATAGAATTAATTGACATAAAGTAATAACAGTTCATTTGTACTTTTCATATCGATTATCCTTTCTCTTTCATCATTCACTATCTAAGCATTCCTTCCATTAGGCATTTGTAAGCTAAACATCAATGGGGAAAAATATCACAGATTCAACACTCGTCAAGGAGAATAATAGACAGCAATGTACATCAACCACAAGGAAATACATACAACAGAAGTGACAGGCTATGGAAACACGATAAAAATAAGTATATGGGAAAGTAACTTCATGGACTCATTAGCTCATTTCCAGAATTCACATGACCCTCTATTATTCTTACATTCATCACATTAGAACCTAAATTGTTCATCCCTATTCACCCATCAACACCATTCAAAGTAGATCATTTTAACAGAAACAACAGCAAGAACAAACAAGGGAATCCCAAGACTAGCAGTAAGCATAACATCTAACCGTAAGCAATTTAAAGGCCATACCCTAACTCACACACCCATACTTGTGGTGTAGGGCCTTAATGGCCAAAACACCCCTATTTCCTTACCTAAATCGATGAAGAATACACAAGGACAGCAAAGACTCTAAGTCTCCACGGTTCTTCACAGCAACTAAAGCTCCAGCTTCAAAGGTGGCAACTCCTCCAGCTCACTTACGTAGCTTACCATATGCACAACACTCACCCTTTACACTAGACTCTCCTTCTCCCTTACTGGAATACCCTCCCTCACAGCCCTTCCCTCACACTCTGTAGACTACACACAGGAAATGGGGAGAGGAGAAGGTGAAGATGGAAATGAGAGAGGGAAGGGAGGTATAACCTGGAGAGGGAACAATTTCTGGTTGGAGGGTAGAGGAGTGTCGGCTCGCGTGGGTCTGGAAGGCGATTTGGTGTCGCGGGATTGATTTCTAATTGATTGGGCGTCGTTTTTATTTTGATTTAAAACTTGTTTTGTCGCTGATCTGCGTTGATTCGGACGGATGCAGACGGTATCTTCGTGTCCACATTTGTCCGCAAGACCAGATTCTCTTGGGTAAAAATCGAGTTCGGACGGAAATTGGCTTCCTTACCCCCTTGTACGTACCGTCCACAGTCCAGTTTCGGACGCCAGGCATCGTCCGCATTGTCCGCTTGTATCGTCCCAATTGTCTCAAAATTTGGATAGAGTCGATGCGAACGCTACTTCTCTCGCCCGCATCGTCCGCAACCTATCGTCTGAATTGTCCAGGTTAGAATAGATTCGATGCAGACGCCATTCTTCTCGTTCACATCATCCGGACACTCGTCCGAAAGTCTCCAGTTTGTACAAAGTCGATGCAGACGCTAATTCTCTCATCCGTAACCTGTGGTTCGAAACTGTCCAGACTTGAACAGATTCGATGCGGATGCCATTCTTCTCATCCGCATCATCCGCAACAACATAGTGAAGTTAGGATGATGTATCGCGTCCCCAGTCTCGTCCCAAATGTTGGGGATGCAACGCAATGCACTTACGGACGTCATATCACGTCCGCACGTGTCGTCCGCAGGCGTCTGAAATCGCTCTGGACAGTTTTCTCTCACGTTTCCCTCATTAACTCTTATCTCATAACATCTTCTCCACATCTACACGTCATAAAATGACATGTATAGATACGCCATGCAATATCCTACTAACTTCAACACTTCGATTACATCGCGTCAACGAGGAAACATTAGCGGTATTACACCTAACTTAACGCCCTAGAACATCCTTGGTAATAGCGGCATCCTCCTTCGCACCCAGCTTGTCGCCTCTCTGTCGTTCTCTCTTTGCATCTTCTCTCTCTCTTTCTCTTGGGTTCACTCATGCCAGAACAATAGCCGTATCCCATTGTTTTCATTTCAATCCTTGGATCGATTCAAGGGTGAACCGATAATTCTATGTTCTTCTTTCATTTTAAATCCTATATATTTTAAATCTCTCACTTAATTAATTTTTTCCAATTTTCTTCTTTTTCATTTTAATTCCTCTTTAATTCTAATCCCCTTTATTTTATATTCAAATAGTTCTTTCATATTTTAATCCCAATAAATCCTGATTAATTCCTTAAATTAAAAATCTTACGAATACGTCCTTGGTAATACCCCGATAATTATCCAATTAATCAAAATACCACTAATTACCTTCCAATTATCCTTATTAAATTATGATATAAAAAGTTGGGGTATTACACTCTTACATTCTTACTCTCTTAATTATTTAAGATGTTAAGTTGTTAAGCTGAGAAGTATGTTGGTTGATCTGTGAATGGATGAGTGTTTTTGTATAATGATAACTGGACATTAAAGTTATAGATTATTCTACATTGATGAATTGTTGAAGAATATTTTGGATAATGCTTCCTGTTTCTTGTGTTATTGCGCTGTCAATTGTTGATTGGATAGTTACAATCATGTGGGTACTCTGTTGGTTTAAATTTGACTTACTGTTATTCTGGAAGTTGGGATATATATAGATGAAATGGTTTGATGTCCATGTTTAAATAGATTCAATGTCTGCTAATGGCTAAGCTTAATTGCTTTTCCTTTACGCTTTGAATTTGCTGGAATTGGTGTTAGAGCAATTGGATTTGGTACTCTATTAATTAAAAACGTATAAATTGGATAATTGTAAATTAAGGGAGGGTTACTCTTTTAATTGACTATAAAAATTAATAAAGACAAATTAATAGAAAATCGTTAAGTGGTAATTAAATTATTAAATAATAAACGAGAAATAATGGTATCAAAGCTAAGGTTCATAATTGATAAATATATTAATAAATAAATGTTAATTATTTTGAAGGTATTAACAGGAAAAAGGATAAAGAGTTAAACGCATTAAGAACCCCAGGTAAGTGGATACTTACTGTGCTTTGGTATTCGGACCCTACATCCCAAGAGTTAGGGCTTTGTTTGCGGATTGTTACCACTTTATTGAGCATGTCTACCACTTTGATAGAATAGACAAATATTCAGCATGTTTCGCAAATTGTACTGCTGCTTGCTGACTGTTTATTAGAATTAGGTTCTTTTAATGATATGTTTCATAGATCAGTATGATAGAAATGTATGTATTCACGGGCATCACGCATCATGGTTTTTAAACGATACGAAAATGATTTTTCATGCATAGTTTTGAAAAGAAAACAAATGACAAGAGAAAGATAAAAGTAAATGAAATGAATAAATGATAAATGTAAGGATGTGAGCTGTTAGTTGGTCCTCGATCGACGTCGAGGCTGGCCAACACAACAGTGTATATGAGGCTGTTTAAGCATTGATGCGCACAGCCACTAGTGCGCTACGATTGATGTCGGAGTCGATTGTTGTGCGTTGATGCGTACAACCACTAGCAGAGCTCTCGGTTGATGCCGGAGTTGTTATACTGAGTGTGTGGAGTCACTGTATATTGATGTATATAGTAGCTAACATGCGGGTTGATCGATGTCGAGCCCTTATCACATAGCGGTTACTGATTGACGTCGGAACCGAGCGCATTGATGTGCACAGTTATGACGGTTTGTTGATTGATGTCGGAATCAAGTGAATTGATGTACACTGAGACTGAAAAAGAAAAGAAAAAGAAATGTAAAATGAAAATGGAAAAAGAAAACATAAAGAAAAGAAAAAGAAACAAAAACAGAAAACGAAAAAGGATTTCAAAGATGCATAACATGTTTACGTTTTATTTTATAACACTTACTGTGTGTTAGGATCATTAGTTAAGTTTTGTTGATGTAGGTAGATGTATGAGAATAGATTTGGAGCAGTTGATGAAAGATTTGCACGCGGGAATCTTGTGGCTGTTCGGGCTAAATATTTAAATGGAAATTATTTGTAAAGGTTTTGTAATTTAATTAATTTATATTATTTAATTAATCATAATTACTTCTACTGCATTTTCCCAAAGGTTTTCAAGAAACGAATTTCTAATTATTGTTTTACCAATAAAAGTATTTAATTTTAAATGAAGAGTATTATATTTATTTCCGCTGCAAAAATGTTTTAAATGATTATTATTTCTTAATGTGATAAATTGGAAAAGGATTTGAACTAATGGATTTAACACTCAGTTTTAAAAGAAAAGTCTTACTCTAATTTGATAAAAGAAAAGTTTTAAATTTTACGTGTTTTTCAATGGTAATAAAAATCGGGTCGTTACATTAATACAGAGTGTAGCAATTCTCAAAGCGGTCAATCAGTTGAAGGGGTGTGATCAACTGACTCCAAAGCGAAATGTATACAAAGAGCTGCCATTTTGGAAGTGGTTGATCATCCATTGAGAAGGTGATCAACCAGTGTTTCTAAAGAATCATAATTTATGGTTGATAGTTAAGGAATGGCGATCAGTCGTGGTCACGATATTTGTGAAGCTGATGATTTGCGATCAATCACAAGAAGAAGGTGATCAATTGGAATATCAAGAATCATTTGGAAATCAGGCAAACCGTCATCTAGAAATCAAAGGGATGCCTGGAGAATGAATAGTCATGACCCATCGATTATCCTTGTAACGTTATACACTTAAATATGATAGATTTGGGCAGAAGGGAACATAGAGAGAAAGAGAGAGGGATCTTTTGGTGTTCTCGGGAGATAGCCTTTGTGGTTTTGGTTCTTATGGAGAACGTGATTTTCTGGAGAACATTACTAGACAATTGGTGCAAAGTGAAGCTTCAACAGGAGAGGGAATTGCGAAAAGAGATAAGAGATATTGCATGTGTTTTTCCAGCAATGGTCTACATCTTAAGAATTAGGCATTTTCTGTGTTGTTTGTTGATGGTAAATCTGCTTCAGTAGGAACTTGTCAATAACGTTGTTTTCATTGAATGAAATGCTCTTTGTATGATTATAGGGTAAATAGAATCTCTTGATGATATCTTTTCGTAAGTAGAAATGGTTCTCTGTTCTGTTGGCTGTAGTTTGATGTTAGAAATAAGGTTTGTTTATTGTAGAGAAAATGTGCTCCAATGATACATGTTAGCTAATAATTGTTGATGCTTTGATAATGAGAAATCATGTTGATGGATTAAAAATACCTCCTACTAACTTTAACACTGGTGAAATTGGTTATGATAAGGATGTTTATACATTGCCTATGTGATATACTATCTCTAATAAGTTGATAATGGGTATTGAATAGCCGATTTTAAATGGGTTTTGCATAATTTCTGACCGAGAGGTTGTGTTTAGAGATAAGGTTTTGCCAATCTAATTCCCGGTTATATTTGATATCCTAAAGAAAATGCTAAGGTTTCACATGATGTTGATTTATGTTTAATTCTACAATTATAGTTACTACTATGAAGGGATATGTTGAGGGTAAATTGTTAACTTAAGGTTGTATTATTCTTAAATAGTTGCTGGATTAGAGGTTAAGGGCTGGATATGTTAGTTTTAAATAGGAAAAGTGATTGTGTTAGAAGTTAAGTTAATTATAACTACTTGAGATTGATAATAGGTTAATTGTGTTGTTGTTGGTCCTACCATATTATGCCCTTGGAGATGTATTGTTTAATATGTTGTTTGAATTGCTATTAATGCTTAGTAACTCATGTTTCATAGACTTTAAGATAAAGTTAAAATCATACTCGAGGACAATGTTTTGATGATATGTTAGAATACGCTAATTTGTGTGCAACCATACTCATGCATCATAGTTTTTGAAAACATTATGAAAATGAATTTATGCATGGTTTTGAAGATGGTAAATGGATACTCTTACATTTCAAGTGAATGGTGTTCTAGGTTAGTGGTATGGGACGCTAGCCTAAGAACCAGTCTGGGAGGGTCGATCACTCAAGCAGACAACATTCATTTGGGTTGTATTAGTATCCATTGTATCATAAAATTTAAAAGACTTAAACAAAATAAATGTAAATGGCGTGTGGGGGTTCGGGAGATCGATGGCGGTCATAGGTGGTAATACCCTCGATGAATACAGCTCATTCCCAGTAGTTGATGTGTCCCAAAAACGCACAAAGACAATTCAAGGCTTTTGGGCAATCGGTTAACTTCAATCGATGTGTTTCCAAATAGGGGTTTGGAAGAGTGCGGAAGCGAACAAAGGAACAATAGAGACCCGTGGGGGTGCTTGGACTTATTCTTGATGGAATGGACTTAGCTCGCCTTGCTAATTGTGGAGAGAGGATTAACTTAAGGGATCAAGTTAATTGATGTACACTCACACTTCACTTGGATATGACTCACCAAGAAAAATGGAGGCTAGCTTGGATATGACTCACCAAACTACGGTTTGGATATGACTCACCAAACCTACTAACACTCAATTTGGATATGACTCACCAAAATAAGAGATAGCAAAAAGAGAGTCAAAGAATTTCACAAGAGTTTTTGATTCAAAGTTGATTATTTTTTGAATTACAAAAGGGGATATATATAACCCATCTTGGACACAAGTTCCAATGCAAGTAATAAATAGATGCTAATAACCAACCACCTAGGAAGAGGAAAGGTCATTAGTAAACCAAGACAAACATTAATTACTTAAAAGAAGAGGGATGAGAAAGAGGGAAGATTCATCACCTAGGCAAATGAAAAGAGTCTAGAAAACCACAAGAGTATCTTGGAATATGAATTGCCATCTCTAGATCCTTCTTTGGTGAGACAAGGCTTACCTAGGAAGATGTAAAGTTCTTTTAATAATTTCAAGGTCACCCAATACATTTAAGGTGAGCAATTGGGCCAAGGATGTGTGTGTTTTCTCTTCTTCTCTAATTGGACTTGGTCCCACCCACTTGATTAAGTGTGTGGGCTTATCTAAGTCCATGGTTGTTGGGCCGTTCTCCAAGCCTTCATGGAAGTGAATTCCTAATTGTCCTCGGTCAAAATGTGATTAAATGTTTAGGAGCCTCCTTGTCATCACGTGTTGGTTTGTACTCAAGTTCTTTTAGTTCATTCAATCTTGCAAAAATAGTAACTAATTGTATAAGCAATGAGCCTATTGGCTCGGGTCCAGATGAAAGGATCTTGGGGTGCATCAGTAGTGATGGAGTGACAGTTAAACCCACAGACTATAGGGTTCATCTTTCTTTCGTATCGAAAATCCCCAACGTTTGGACTGATAATTAAAATGTAAACTGAAAACTGAAAACTGAAAATTGAAAAACGAAAACTGTATATGTTTTGTAAAAACTGCATAGCATAAGCATTTGCATATTTACTATCTCTTATTGAGCATTAGACACATAGTTTAAGTCTTGTGATGTAGGTATGCACGGTAACGAGAAAAGGAGCAGTTGATGAGGAATTTGCGCGTTATGAATCTTGTGGTTGGCTAGGCTAACGAATGAAAGAAAAGTGTAAAAAGGTTTTGTAATGGTGTTTTTGAAGAAGAGACTTTTATTTATGATATTTGGTTTATTAAGTTTTCTACTGTGTTTTATATCTTTTGGTTTTAAAATACAAGTCTTTCGGTGTGAAACATTTTAAACTAGAAAATGTGTTTGAAACCTTGACACTAGTTTTCAAATATAAAGTCTTCCTTTGTTTTATGTAAAAGTTTTAAATTTATGTGTTTCACTAAAGGAAAGTGTCTTTCAAAACATAACCTTTTATAAAGGTAGAAAAATGGGATGTTTCAGAAAGATATGGATAAATATTTGAATTATTATTAAACAACAAGAGAACATAAATATTCTGGAGAGAGAAACGAGGAAACCCCTCAGGCGAGGATTCAGAATATGAACGGAGTTGGTTCTTTTTGTTGTAGCTAGTGGAGGAAGTTCAACGACAAAGCTGTTTATTCTTTAATTTCAGAGCGTCATTTCAAGTTCTTCACAGTAACTATTCTTAGTGACAGAATTTGCTACAACACAGAATAGTATCGCACCAAAAGAGAAGATTATTTATATTTTTCTTGTTTTCAATATGCTGATTTTTATGATGTATATGATGATATTTTCTTCTTTTATGGGCTAAGTTTCTAGTGACTAGGAGGATAGATTACTTGATTATATGAAATTCTTACTTTTATTGTGTTTTGTCTCAAATAAGTTAGATAATTCAATATGTTTTTAATATATATTTTATTCATTGTTCGAAAGATATGGATAAGTATTTGAATTCTTATTAAATGTAATAGGAATTAAGACTGTTATTGAATTGTGTGAAAATATTGACTTCATATATGTTATGTTGTTAATTTCAAACATTTACATGTTGTTTTGCTTGAATCATACTACTTATTTAGAATTATCTTTAAGTGAATTCCATATTTATTTGTCTTTCATAAATATAAAAAAAATATTATAGGAATTAATCAAGTAACTCTTGCTAACCTTATATGAAAATAAAAATTTTATGTTATCTAATTTGTTTTGTTGTAGCATATTCACAACACTTGTAATAATATTCACATATAAAGGAAAATCGAATCTAAGTCATGTTTTCATTATTTGAATTTATCATTTTATTGTTTGTGCTCTTATTTAATTATTTAATTAAGACCCAATTCACAATTTTAAATTAATTCACTTTTAATCAACTTGTTTCAATTAAATTTAAATTGTGACAATTTGTCCCTATGAGATCTACTTTTACTTATCATTATTACTTGATTATCACACGTGCATTTATGTAGTGTATTGTTTTTGCATAACACCTACTTCCTTCTGTAAAGGCCATAGAGTTACACATAACTTAATATAAGATTAATATAACATAATGTATCTAGTTGTTAATTTACTTGTAGAAGATCATTGAAAAGAACAAAAAATAGTGAGTTTCGTGTTTCCTTACTGAAGAAGAGAAGAGCTAAGAGAAGAAGAACATGATTCATAAGAAGGATGCTTCTTAGGTGCAACATATTACCCGACTTCAAATTTTCTTCTCAAAGTCTTAAAAGTGTTAATTTCTCAAGTCAAACTCAAAGAACATAATAAATGTCTACCACATTTTGTTTTATGTAAAATGTTAATAGATAAGTTTGTTTCCTCATTTTGTGAAATCATCATGTCTTTGATTATTATGAATGTTTCTTCATAAAAATCGATTATTATTAGGAAGAAAATGAATGGTTCCATATCTAGGCTTATCCATGTAATAAAGTGCTTATTGGAGATATTCATTCTCATAGTAGTGAATAATTAGAAATAATAATTATTGAGGATTTTGTTTTTGGAACCTTGAACTTGGTTTGATAATAGAGCACTTCGTTAAATACTAAGTACAATGGAATGTATTAACCATGAAACTATTATTGTAGTCATTGTCTTTGCATCACCAAATATATCGAATAAAGTGTGCATTAAATAACAAGTTGCTAGTTATTTATGCAACATTGGAGATTGACTTATGTGTTATTACGTCAATATGCATTAAAAATGTTACTCTCTTAAATGCGAGAAGTTATATGCACATCCCTAAATGTACACAGATATGAGTTATTGAAGTATGTGTGAGCATGTGCAAAGTCAGAGTAATAATGCTAAGAGAGCTATAACCCTACCACATAAAGACCAAAATATTATATGTACGTTCAAAGTTAAATATATGATTGAATTATATGATTTTTTTTTTATTGTCTTATGAGAATATTATATTTGTAATTTATTGCATCATATTATGAAATTATTTGTTAAAAGAATATGATATGATTGTGTGGTTTATATTTCTTTATTAGGAGAATGTAATATGTTATGTGAGATTCCATAACATATGATTGTGCGAGTGTGTTCCGTGAAATTTAGTTGCTATGTATTATTTTGTTTTTATCAAATTTATATCTTTTAGACTTTGCAATAAATCTAAGGAGTAAAGTTAAAAAAAAAAAAGCATCAAGAAACATAATGACAAGAACTTAACAATTATGGAGTTTTTAATGTTGTAAATTTTATTCCTGTGTTTATTATATAAAGATTTATATATTCTCATAATTTTTCTAGAAAATATGTCTAGCTCCACATTCAAGTTTTATATTCACAAATGGTTGTTCCCAATTTATTTTCATGGTTAATCTTTGTTGTAACCACAACAAAATTTAAGGTAAGAATGTTTAAATTTTAAATTTCATTTAATCACTCCATTTTTATGGAGCAATTATGGATTATGGGGAGTCTCTTTTCTCTTATTTCCAGTGTCATTTCCCTTATTCTCACAAAGGAAATTCTCTCTCTCTCTCTCTCTTTGTGACTAAGACTTTCTCTCTACAAATAACGTGGTCAGGCCGCGAGAGATTTATTATGAGAAGAGGAATTCTGCCTTTGAGTCGAGAAAATATTAGGCTGTGTTTGAAGGTTTCAAGGTAAGACAACCAAGTCTTTCTCTTTGGCTTTTATTTCTAGTTAGGTTCTTGGGAGTTTGTAATTGAAGTTTTGATCCGTTGATTGAAGGTTGGTTAATCTAGCATTTGATCGGGCTATGAAAAAGGAAATTGGAAGAGGGAAAACATTTTGTTTTCATAGGTACGAAAATTTAATCATTTTATTTCTAGAATTTTTTTAAAGCACGAAAAATTCAAAATTTGTACATAGAATTGAAATGGATTAAGTTTTGAATCATTATGAGATGTCCAAAGATGAAAATTTTGGGATAAAAAATAGATTTTTTTTTTTTATAAAAAAGTTATAATTTTTTCAAAATTTTCGCACATCTCTATGTTACAACAGTCGATCGAGACTAGAAACCAGTTGACCGAATTGATACCCAAGAGGTTGACATCGAGAGATGGTTGACAGACTATTTTTGAGGATGACTAGTCTAGTCGACCGGACATCTCCAGGGTTCTCCGGACTAAGGTTTTAAGATGGATCTGATTATTTCATAAATTTTCTGAGTTAGTGTCTATTCCGGTCATGGGTTGTAACGAGTTTTTAAATGTTTAGAAAAGTAAATTTATTTGGTTATATATACTTTAATATGTTCAAAAGATTAATGAGGAAATTGGACTCTTGGTTATTAGGCTTTGACTTTGGTAAGCCAAATTCGAGGTAAAAGTTTATTTTTATGTCCATCATTTGTATCGTTTTCTAAATTTTTATTTTGATACATATTGTCACACCCCGGAGGGGACTCGAGACAGAACAAAGAGCAACTCGGCCAAAACTCGGACTAAACCGCCCGCTCCTTTAGCTTTTTATTTAGTTACTTATTTACTTAGGTAGCAGAATACTTTAGTGAATTATAATTTTTGTCATGGCCCAGCCAAGTGGACTACCGAAGGTCTAAAAGTGGCATCAAAATAAAGTGATAATATATATCCAAAATAAAAGTTCCAACAATTCTCAAAAATTAATACAAATATTATTACAAATTTTAAATAAAGGAGTTCAACCTCACAAAGACTCTCGAAATAAAATACTTAAATAATAAGATAAATGTTGTCTCAATCATGTGACACCAACCGGTGATTGTCCAAAGTAATGTCTGAATATATGTCGTTAGGGTGAGTCAACTAAACTCAATAGAGAAATAATTTCATATGCAACAATTAGAATTTTATAAAATAAATGGGGGAGCATGTCATAAATACAACTGAGCAGAATCGACTAGTGAGGCAAAAGTGGAAAACGTTCACTATACTGTGGTATGTACGAAAAATAGGTGCCACAAAATCTCAGTGAAAATGGAATCACTCACGGCTTTAGGCGCATAATACCATAGACACATAGAACAAGGCGATACTCAGTGATCGATAAAGCCACAACAAGAAGTCCTGATCAAGTTTAAGGTTTTGTGTCTAGGGACACTGCACAATCAGTTGCCTCATTACTCTAGTTAACAGAACAAACACATCCTTTAACGGTCGAATGTGCGTATATAAAGCATGACCTCTTCATCGATCAATCAAACTTGGTGCACTCAACCAAGGTGATCAATAAATGATATGCATGCTCGAAATAAACACATGTCCAGCGAAAATCGTACATATAATATTGTAAAAACATACGGTCATTGTAAAACCTGCTATTTTGTAATGATAATTCCACGTGTAAAATTTTTTCACGTATTGTGCAGACAATGCATTGAAAGATTGACAAGTTTTGTCGTGTTACGGCCACATTGATGTGTGCCAAAATTGCAATTGGCCCAAAACAGCTAACCAGAAATTTCGGTGTAGTCAATCAAGTTGTCCGCGCAACCTCAATCGGCCGAGATTGGCAAGTTGAATCGGGTCTTCTTCAAAAGAGCCCTTCCACCTTGGTTGTGATGCGTTCTCCTACCTCCTTACGTCAAAGACAACCTCAAGAGAAGCTGTTGGAGAAAGTAGCGCCAATCCTTCCCTAAGAATGAACAAGAAATGAATGGAAGGATTAGTTCGGTGTAGATTGCAAGCAAATCGAGCACCTTAGTTGGAAGAGACAAGCTCCATACGACTTTTGCTTCAGCAAGGAAAGGGTTTCAAAACTTCTTAGGGCTTCCATTAAGGGAGGCTAAATACTCCCTTAAGGGCCAAAAAGGTTAATTACAAAAATGCCACTAGTGTTGGCAAAAATTGGACATGAGGGCTAGGTTTCTAAGCTACTTAAGCACCTCATTCTTCAATCCAAAATACAAAAAAAAATAATAATAATCCCATAATAGTCATAATTCAGCCACATTAAATAAGTACTAACAACAAGAAATTAAACTCGAACATAACTAGAAAGAGTTGTTGTTCTTGATCAAGGCAAGCTCACCAAAATCGTGACAAACATCCTCTAGCAACATCCTCTAGCCGATTTGGGGCTGAACTCTCCCATGTGAGGACATGTTGCGGTGATTATTGATCAATGAGTGAAGGCTCCTCTTCTAAGTCCATCAATTTAGGATTACTTGCAAAATAGTTGCTTGTTAGATAAACAATGAGTTTCCTGGCCCGGGAGCGGATGAGGGGGCCCTGGGGTATATCATCCTCCCGGGGTGATTGAGGATTTGTCCTCAATTCCGGAGGTTGCACTGCACCGTCATTAGTTGGGTGATCATTATCTCCCAAGTATGGTGACAAGTCTTGAACATTAAAAGTGGTGGCAACCCCATAATCTTTCTGAAGTTCCAACCGATAAGCATTGTTGTTGATTCGTTCAAGCACTTTGAATGGTTTGTCTGCTGTCGGAAGCAATTTACATTTTCTTTGCCTCGGAAACATATTCTTCTGCAAATGTAACCACACCATATCTCCTTCTTCAAATATCACCTCTTTATGACCTCGGTTAGCAAATCTAGCATAATCTGAATTTTTCTTCTCAATAGTCTTTCGTATACTTTCATGAAGGTCCTTAACCCTAGCGGCTTTGGAGGCTCCATCCTCACTAATATAATCATCCATTGGAGTGAGAGGATTGAACCCATATACAATTTCGAAGGGAGTATATTGGGTCGTTCGATGCATACTTCTATTGTAGGCGAATTCAATATAAGGTAGCTGCAGATCTCAATCCACTATACGTTTACTCAATATAATTCTAACAACGAACCCAAAATGCGATTCACGACTTCAGTTTGGCCATCGGTCTTGGGGTGGAAGGAGGTACTAAAAAGTAATTTCGTACCTGATTTCCTATAGAGGGTCTTCCAAAAAGCACTAGGAACTTTGTGTCACGGTCGGAGACAATAGATCAGGGAACTCCGTGCAATCTAACCACTTCTCGGAAGAATAATTCTGCAACATGACTAGCATCATCAGTTTTATTACATGCAATGAAATGAGCCACTTTGGAAAAACGATCAACAACCACCATGATAGAATCTTTAGCTCTAGCAGTTTGGGGAATTCCCAAAATGAAGTCAACACTAACTTCCACCCACGGGTGAGTAGCTATGGGTAATGGCATGTATAACCCTTGTGGAAGAACATGACTCTTGGCTTTTTTGCATACAATACAACGCTCAATGATTCTTTGGACATCCCTTCAAAGATGAGGCCAATGAAGGTGTTCTTGTACTGCTTCCAAAGTTTTCATAATTCCAAAATGATTTGCCAAACCTCTGCAATGCGCTTCCCTCACAAGTGTTTCTCTAAGACTGCAAATTGGTATGCAAATTCTTCCACCTTTGAAAAGAATACCGTCCACAATATGGAAGGGGTGCTCAACCTTAGTTATGCACGCTGATAGATTATTCCAAAGTCTTCATCTTTTGCATATAACTCTTTGATCCAATTAAAACCAAAGAGTGTGGTGTTCAATTTAGTCAACAAGGCATCTCTTCTCGAAAGGGCATTTGCGACTAGATTTGTTTCTCCCCGTTTGTACTTGATGATGTAAGGATAACACTCTAAAAATTCCATCCGTTTCCCATGACGACGGTTCAATTTTCCTTGGCTTTGAATGTGTTTCAAGGCTTGATGGTCCGAGTGAATAATAAATTCTTTGGAGATCAAATAGTGTTGCCAAACTTTCAGAGCTCGGATGACTGTATAAAATTCTTTATCATACGTTGAGTAGTTCAAAGTGCCTCCCTTTAACTTTTCGTTGAAATACGCAATTGGTTTGCCTTCTTGCATAAGAACAGCCCCAATTCCCAACCCGGAGGCAACACACTGCACCTCGAAGACTTTAGCAAAATTCGGCAACATTAATAATGGAGCATGACACAATTTTTCTTTAATAGTGTCGAAACTTGTTTGGCAGGCTGTGGACCACATGAATTCTCTACCCTTTTTTGTGCAATCGGTGATGGGGGCCATAATGGTGCTAAATCCTTGGATAAACCGTCGATAAAAAGAAGCCAAACCATGGAAAATTCTTACTTCAGAAGTACTACACGAAATTGGCCATTTCTCAATGGCTTTAATTTTTGCATCATCCACCTCCATTCCTTCCTTAGTAATGATAAACTCCAAGAAATACACCTTTTCTTGAGCAAAGGAGCACTTCTTTAGGTTGCCATAAAGTTGTGCCGATCGTAGAGCCTCAAATAGTGTTTGGAGATGCTCTATATGTGCTGATAAGTCACGGCTATAAACAAGGATATCGTCGAAATAAACCACGATAAACTTTCCCATAAATTCTCGCAAAAGATGGTGCATGGCCCTCATGAATGGGCTAGGAGCATTAGATAGGCCGAAAGGCATAACTAGCCACTCATAAAGACCATACTTGGTCTTAAAAGTCGTCTTCCATTCGTCTCCTTCTCGCATTCGAATTTGATGGTAGCCACTCTTAAGATCCACCTTAGAAAAAATAGAAGCGCCACTGAGCTCGTCTAACATATCTTCCAGACGGGGAATGGGAAACCGATATTTCATCGTGATCTAGTTGATGGCTCTACTATCTATGCACATACGCATAGAATCATCCTTTTTTGGGACTAGCAAAGAAGGTACGGCACATGGGCTGAGCGACTCATGGATATATCCTTTTTCTAGAAGTTCTATGACTTGCTTGTGCAACTCTTTAGATTCCTCTAGATTAATTCTATAAGATGGTCGATTCAGTAATGTGGCTCTAGGTATAAGATCAATCTGATGCTCAATACCCCGTAGTGGTGGTAGACTTTGTGGTAACTCTTATGGGAAAACATCCTCGAACTCATGAAGCACATGTAAGATAGAATCGGGTATGACTCCTAACTCTTCAATTCTTTCTCTAAACACCATTAGAATTACTGGTTCCCCATGCAAAAAAGCTTTGTCTAAACCCTTCTTGGACATGAACAAATTGGCTTTGGCCCTCCCTTTATTTATACTCTCATAGTCACGGGTAATCTGGTCGGGTCGGAGAGGAGCTAGATTAATTGTTTTTCCTTTGAATTTGAACGAATAGAAGTTGGCGAACCCATCATGCACTGTTTTTCTGTCAAATTGCCAAGGTCTTCCCAATAGTAAATGGCTAGCACTCATAGGAACAACATCGAAGAGAGCTTCGTCTTTGTAACCCCCAATAGCAAATTCTAGTCAGACTTGTCTTGTAAGTTTGATTGATTCTTTATCATTCAACCAAATGAGCTTGTATGGATTTAGATGAGGGGTTGTCTCTACTCCCAATTTCTCTATAACATCACGAGAGACAACATTAGTACAACTTCCCCCATCTTTGTGCTTTAATATCCTCCCACCACAGACTCGCATACCCAGATAGTTCCAAAGACACCAATCTGATTTTTGCTTTCTTGGAGTAGTCATAACATTTGAAAACTCGTTCCACTTTCTCAACCCAATCCAAGAAGTCGCTGCCATTTCTAGAACCCTTGAATGGAGGTATGGATACTTTTATATGCCTCAATTCATCTTTGTCTCTTGAACCTCTTTTCGGACTTAATGAATTTTCATCATCGGTTTTTTCATCCATCTCTTTTCGAACAAACTTTCACTTCGACCTCTAGAATCAATAGAAGTGCTAATCCTTCTTCTAGGTTTAGGAGTCCTTCATTCATTTACATATTCATTGGAGGGTCCTTCTCAACTTTGTTGCATTTTCAAGATCATATCTCTCGTCTCATCGAGTTGTAGTTGAACACTCTTCTCGGATATACTACGTTCCCTCTTAGGAGGTGGTGAACTTGTACTTGACATAACTTCTTTACTTTGGTGGTAGTTCACACCACTTCTTGTACTCATTATAATCACCAAATGTAGTCACAATATAGCAGCAAAAGCGGTAAACGGCTCTGATACCATGATGTGAGCCAAAATTGCAATTGGCCCAAAACAGCTAACCAGAAATTTCGGTGTAGTCAATCAAGTTATCCGCGTAACCTCAATCGGCCGAGTTGGCGAGTTGAATCGGGTCTTCTTCAAAAGAGCTCTTCCACCTTGGTTGTGATGCATTCTTCTACCTCCTCACGTCAAAGACAACCTCAAGAGAAGCTGTTGGAGAAAGTAGCGCCAATCCTTCCCCAAGAACGAACAAGAAATGAATGGAAGGATTGGTTCGGTGTAGATTGTAAGCAAATCGAGCACCTTAGTTGGAAGAGACAAGCTCCACACGACTTTTGCTTCAGCAAGGAAAGGGTTTCAAAAACTCCTTAGGGCTTCCATTAAGGGAGGCTAAATACTCCCTTAAGGGCCAAAAAGGTTAATTACAAAAATGCCCTTAGTGTTGGCAAAAATTGGACTTGAGGGCTAGGTTTCTAAGCTACTTGAGCACCTCATTCCTCAATCCAAAATACACAAAACAAAAGATAATCCCACAATAGTCATAATTCAACCACACTAAATAAGTACTAACAACATGAAAATTAAACTCGAACATAACTAGAAAGAGTTGTTGTTCTTGATCAAGGCAAGCTCACCAAAATCGTGACAAACATCCTCTAGCTGATTTGGGGTTGAACTCTCATATGTGAGGATATGTCGCGATGATTCTTTATCAATGAGTGAAGGCTCCTCTTCTAAATCCATCAATTTGGGATTACCTGCAAAATAGTTGCTTGTTAGATAAACAATGAGTTTCCTGCCCCGGGACAGGGTGAGGGGGCCTTGGGGTACATCATACATCAAAATTTTTGGTCAATTGGTCAAAATCAGTAAATGTTGATGTAACCGAACAATAAATAATTGATTCAAATAAAGTTTGATCTAGAATTTTGACAATAAAGTTATTGTTTGGTAGCATTCAAAACGAATCAAAATTTTAATTGGATTTATTTAATATATAAATATATTATATATTTTTTATTATTAAATTAATTAAAAAATTATATTTAAGAAGAAGAATAGAAGAACAGAGCCTTCTGTTCTCTTCTTCTTCACGCAGAGAAAGGCCACATGACGGAGAAGAAAAGGAGAGGAGAGGGGGAGATTCGGTGGTCAGATTCCCATCGTTTCTTCGCCAGATCTGTGTTCGTGTCGTCTTGTTCTCTGTCTTTTATAAAGATGTTTTGCGGGTAAGTTGATTTCTATCGTCCTTTTGAACGTTTAAAGTTTTAAATTTTATTAGCTTCGGATTCGAGCTTAAAAACTCAAATTTGAGGGAAATTTTAGATTTATATTGATAGAAAATAAGTTTATGCTGGGTTATTTGTTGTTAGAAGTCAAAAAATCGAACGAAAACAAAGTGTTTTTCGTTGGAAAGTGGGACGGGGGTACTGTTCACACCGTAATACTGTTCACGCGGTGGTACTATTCACACCAACGACACTATTCATGTCGACCAGAAAATGGGCAGATTGTCCCGATTTTATCCCTGGTTTGTTCTGGTCAACCGCTGGGCTAGCTGTTTGGATTGTAACTATTTCTCGATCCCAAGAGACCCCATATCGATCTAACAATGTGTTTTCTTGTTTAAAAGTCATTTTCGTGCATTGAATCGGTCTTATCAACCTTTATTGAGTCTTGGGTGGCTGATAACTAGTCTTATGGACTGTTGTGAGGTCCCGATTGGCCTCTGCTTGTCTTTTTGACCGTTGATGGTCCTGGTTGACCATCGGTGTGACTTGTCTATAAAAAGTAGTCTCAATCGACCCTGGTTGGGTTGAATTGATTTCAATTAAGTCTCGTTGATTGCTGAGTCGTTAGATTGACATGTTGTATTTCGTTGACTGTCACTGTGTCTTGTCGACCGGTGACTCTTTCTGGTTGTTTCTAAGACTTTTGGATTAGTGAACTTCATTTGGCTTTGTTAGCCAATTCTGGTTGTCGATCTGGTTCTAGTATTCTAGTCTAGGACTTTTGTTTGACTCCTAGTTTTGGTTTGGGATTTTGACATCATCTTGATTTTATTTTTTGGTGAGGTGCCTGCACTCGGCGGCGCTTGCAGCTAGAGATGGTTGGGTCTTTTTTCGTCATCAAGGTATGGATTTTATACTTAGTTGCATTGCATTGCATCATGGTTTTCAAAACGTATTTTGTGGGTTGCCACATATGAAAACACGACGGAGACTGTTTAACAACATGTTAGTTTTTATACTATGTATATACGTGAGTTTTACACGTTTACTTTTCACACATGGTTTTCATGGTGTGATATGGATCTGATATGGGATGTTGAATCCTATGGGCATTTTGGACGATTTCAGTACCAAAGTATCACGAGGATATCCCAATACATCTTCTATTGTGTGAAGATTTCTTGTTTGCGAGCTGTATGGGAAATGGATAGAAAGGTGATGACACTTTCTCGGGTTTCAAGTACCTAAACCTGATCAGGGATGTGTTGTCGCTGACTAGTTCACTGACATCCCCTGTGAGAGGCTGGATCTTTAGATCATACTCATGAGGTGTTGCCATTCTAGACCGCCTTTCTGTGGTTTGTTCGGAAGGGTCCTTGTGTGACCCTCTTTTTTCACAGATCCTTGTTTTGATCGTTGAAAAATGATGGAGGCATATTTTATTATAGTTCATTATGTATCCAACTGAATTTTGATAAATTTCCTCATCTGTGGCTTGTGGAGCCGGTTTTGATGGAAAAACATGTTTTGAAAAATGATTTTATAAATTCATTCACGATTTTGAAATTGAGTATAGGTACGAGTACATGTAAGGGTACAGGTATAAGTACAAGTATAAGTACGATTAATGTATTGTTTTGATCATGTTTTTGATAAGAAAAGATGAAACCTGTTTTATAAGCATTGCATTTAGTATAAGTTTCATACTGAGTGTGTGATTCACCCCTTAGACTATATTTTTCCAGGTATAGGATGTGATGATAAGGTGCGATATCCGAAGCTCCAGTGCTTCGGGTTATCTTCCCTAGGGTCTGGTATAGGATTTAATTCCTTGTTTAGTTTGTTGTTTGTGTTGGATGGTTTAGTTCATGCACAGTGTTTTTATTTGATGTTATTATGTTATCTTATTTTTTATTGATCACTATGTGGATTCTGGCCCAATTGTTTTGGGGTTTGAGCTTAAAATATTGTTTTAAGGTCATGTTTTATCCCTAGCCTTGCCTTAGGCTGGGCGATCAGGTTCTCTCCGAGAATCTGGTCGCATGACCCAGCAATTTTGTTAAGCCCATCTCCTTGTCATGACAGTTATAACAGACTTGTCATTTTATATGAGATCATGCCTCAAAATAATCGTTTGAAAAATAATGCAATGCTGGACATAAAATGAAACCCCTATCTCAGAGGGCCTACTTATAGCTAGGAAAAGTTCAACCAAAGGGGGAAAATAATCAGTCTGAAACCCACGATAATCTAACGGACCTATCAAAATATATGATACCAATTAATTTCTATAAAGAAATCCCTAAAAAAATACGTTGGAACCCACGACCAGGGTAGGAACCAACTCAGGAAAGTTTTGAAACAATTCCCAAAATAAATAAAATATTTAAACTGCCCAGGATGTTTGCGGATCCAAGCCCCGACATCGGCTCCATGTGTCGCACACGAGTGGCCCATAACAGCGGAACAATGCGATTTAAATGTCTAGCACTGTTCATAGCGGAAGCCTAAGTTTTTGTAGAAGCAAAGACTGTTAGCTTAAGTGTCATTAAACTTATTTGTTTTGATGATGAATGTTTTAATTCAAATTATAAGTTATTTAGTGTTAAAGTATGCTCAAGTGTTTTATCTTTATAACTATATTGATCTTAAATGGAAATACTCTTAATACAGATATTAATGTTTACTAATATGTTTATTGAGTCCATGTAGCTTATAGGTTGATTATTGAGACTTAGAAGATTGAATTTGGGCAAAACACGGAGAAGAGGTCGATTAGAGCACTAAGGTGGTTGACCAAATTAGTGAAAAACAGTGGTGGCAGTCAACCAAAATGAAAGTGGTCGACTGGTCATAAAGACAGTGCTGCTCTATAGAAAAACAACATAAAAGCAAACGACCGGCTTGGACGAGGAGATCGACCCAAAATGGACAAAGAGCTCTGTTTTTTTAGCAGTCAAGCTGTTGGGCACTTGATCGACCTTGAAATGGACAAAGTCGGGCGAGGCTTTTGAAATGTGAAGAGGCAATCAACCGGAGTAATGAATTGGGTCAACCAGTCAATCTGTTTAATACAATGGCTAGTTTCCAATGGTCAAATTCTGATTGACCAAAATGGAGGTGGTCGACTGGTCGAGCAGAATCTATAGATACAAGACACTCCGAAGCTCCAATTAACCAAGCGAGAATCGAAGTGAAGCTTTGCTAAATTTTATACTCAATCCCTCAATAAGCATGAAGTGCCAAAACCTAGCTCTCCCATCCTAAAACTTGAGAGTTTACATTCGGAGAGCTTAAGTTATTTTGGTTGTATTTTCTATTTATTCACATTGTACTCAAATCAAGGGTGATGTCCTGCGAATAGTGAAGTGAAAAGGGTGACACCCTGCGAAAGAGTCATTGTAAAGGTTTGGTTGACACCGTGAAGTCAATCATCACTAACCAGGGAGGTTGGGTGATTAAGGATCTCCAAGTCAGAAACTTGGAGGGTGGATGTAGGTCAGAGTTGCTGAACCAGAGAAACATATCGGTGTATTTCTCTACCTTCTTCTGCCTTGTATATTTCGGTGTTATGCACAGGTTGCTTAAATTGTTGCAATGAACATATTAGTTGTTTATTGATAATAAATGAAATGGTTTGAGTCAAAGTATCTTTCGAAAAAATGAAAATTTTACAAGAGTTTCCCTTGTTTTAGTCTATCCCCCATGTGGCAAACTAAACAGAAATCCAAATAGATATCTCAAACAGAAATCCAAACAGATATCCCCATCAGAAATCCAAACAGAATGAGTATATTAATCCAAATAGAAATCCAAACAGAAATCTAAAAAGAAATCCAAAGAGACAATGAATTTTTTATTATGTACAATAAAATGAGTATCTCAATTTGTATCCCTACACATCTCAACTACACTAAGCTGCCTTCTTGCCAGATTTCTTCCGCAAATCCGTGATCACAAATGACAACTACGGGCCCATCCATACATTGGATGCTTTGACAAACAACGGACTCTTATCGGGTAGGGGTGGGACGGTTCAGTTCGGTTTGGTTTTGAATTTTTCAAACCAAAACCGAACCAAGAATAGTGGCGAACCGAACCTCGATTTTGGTTCTAATCGGTTCGTTTTCGGTTTCGGTTAAGTTTTTTCATGGCCTCAATTTTTATGTGTTTAGTTTGGTTTTTCGGTTTTTAAATCGGTTTGGCGATTCACTTATTTTAATTTAATTTAGTAAAAATAATTAAAAATGAATATGCAGCTTCACTCCTCTACAACCATTCAAACGGATGAACAAACCATCATCGGCCATCAATTCAAAGTCATCAGTTCTTCTCCCTCAACATTTATGAGTAGACAAAATCAAGTATTAATGTTTATACCAATATGAAATAGACAAAATCAAGCATTAATGCAACAATACAACTAGATCACCGACTGAATCAGAAGTGATTTAGCCATTCCATTTCGATTACGTATGTGTGTAAACTCATTCGATTATGCGTTCTTAGTTTCCATAAGACAGTACTTTAAATGAATTTAACTCTGTTTGACGATTCAATATCATTTAGATAACCAACCTACAAGAACTACTACAATTGGCATCTTTATAGCAGCAGCCCAATCTTCTCTCTGGAGCAGTCCATTTACTACCTACTAAATTTGTGATACTTGTAAGAACAAAAGCAAGCAATTGAAGCAAAAATAAGCTCTCTCTCTCTCTCTCTCTCTCCCTCCTTATACTATGAAACCTATGATTTCTAAAACAAATTCTAAAAACACTTGTAGAACAGGTAATAGATGACATAACCAGGCTTGATGCATAATCTGATTAGACTACTTATCGAAAAGATCAAAAAAAGTTAAATGACTTACCTCGACCAAGATTCCACACCTGCTGACACACATAAGACCGTCGAACTTCGTAAGATCCAGTTCATAGACAACATCCTGTGTGTGTAGCTGATACTTAGACTCGGAGTAATTACAGAGGAAAGCATAAGAGGAGAAAAATATCAAAAAGATAGAAACGAACACATGAATTCAAATGAAGTCCATACCATACAATGTTATATGAATTTCAGCATCCTTCAGAAGAGGTTTGACCTGATTAACAAAAATCTTAGAACCAGATTTTTTCCCACCAAACGGGTTAACAAAAACAAGTAGCCTCTTTGGTTGGCTTGGAAAAAGAAGAATTAATGTTTATACCAATATGAAATAGACAAAATCAAGCATTAATGCAACAATACAACTGAATAAAAAATAAAGAAACTACAAAGTATTAATCAAAACACCAAACATTTTGCCTTAGGACCAAGTGTTGAATCCAAATACTCCAGCCATTCGTGTTCCTGCATTTTGCAGGAAAAAAATGAGTAAGCACAAACAAACAAATTAAAAAGCAAACAAACAGATTAAAAGACAAATCAAGAAACAAAAGGACAGATCAAAAAGCAAACAAACAGATTAAAAAGAAACAAACGAATAGATCAAAAATAAAAAAAAAAGAAAAGAAACCTAACAGTTCAAAAACAAACAAAAAAAATCGAGAAAGGGCAGTCTTAGATCTAGATACAGATTCTAGATCTAGAAATAGATCTAACCGATGTCCGCCTTCGGCTATGAGAGAGAGGGAAATGTCCCACTAAATTGTTCAAATCGCCGATGTCTAGCTAGAAATTTTGAAACTCCGATGTCCGGCTAGAGTGTTTGACTCTAGGAGAGAGTTCGTCGTTGATGACTCGATGTCTGCCTTCGGCTAGAAATATTGAGAGAAGGCAGAGTTGGCAGGAGACAAAGAGAGGTGCGGGTGCAGCTAGACCTAGAGAAGACAGAGTGGAGAGAAAGGAATCGGGTTTTTGGGGGGGAGGATGGAAGGTCAAGGCTCGAGGAGAAAATTGAGGGAGTGCGGCTGAAAGGCCACGAGTTTTTAGGGATTTTTTTTTTCAAATTTCGGTTTGGTTCTGTTTTACCCGGTTCTTACAACACAAAACCGAGAATCGAACCAAAATTTTCGGTTCGGTTCGGTTCGGTCATATCTTAAATTTTTTCCTGTAATATAACCGAACCGACCGACTAGACTAAAATTGTTCGGTTTGGTTCTGTTCGGTTGGAACCGGACCGATTCCCACCCCTATTATCGGTACATCATCATGATGGTGAAAGTCAGGCTTCTTGCAATCTTGCATCACCCCTAACCCCTCTCTCGTACACCAAAAGATGTCTACATGCTAAAATGAAAGGGAAAAATCAGCACATAAGCGGAAAGCAATATGAATCTATACACGGGAAAAGATATACCACTCTTTGTCTGTTGGTGCTACGATGATTGCAATTGCTTCAGGCAACAATAGCTGGTAAGGTAGTGAGTGTGTAGGTCAACGGATGACAAAAAACACACTTGCTTTAGGTGTGACTGAAATGCAAAGTAAGCACGCATTAGAACTGTTGAAACATGAACGACAAACCAAAAAAGTGAGATGTTTACTTACATGAATCCACCTTAATGTCAATAGCAATTTTTAAATTGAACCTAGAAGTATTCTTCTTTTTTCAATGCAAAGCACTACATACAAAGAACGCAAAGCAAGGATGAGTACTAAGATAACATCTTCTGAACTACTTAGTGTAACAAAATGTAATTCTCACTGTGTTCGCCATCTCTTCTTTCTTCAGGAAGATGATCTCAGTGATGTAGTACTCATCCTAAACCTGAAAATGAAAATAGCATAAGTATGCAGTCCAAAACACTTAATGATACAAAATAAAAAAGTATACTAAAATCCTAGAAAGACTTGCGCACGTCTTCAGGGCGGGCTTGAATGGAGTGTTGCTTACACATATCCCTTCAACTCTACTGATCCCCATTCGGTTCACTTTCAATTTTTTGTAGACATCGGTAGCCTTCTCTTCGATTCTCAGCTTCTCATCCAAGACCAGTACCCCGTAATGCTCAACAATCCTTTGAATGAGACAATTGAATGACAGACGCTTGGCTGGGTTCTTGAGCACCTTTTATGTAATTTCAAAATTTTTTGTTATGCTAAGCATATGACTTAAGTGTTAATTTTGGGATGATAAGAGCTGAATTGGACAAATTAAGATATTGGTCAAGAAAAACATATTAGAAGAAGTGAATTGTGATATCTCGAATGATGTTATATTAATCCTTGGATAATTGAAGGTGTTAGTAAAAGGAAATGTATATGGATAAAGTGAACCATAATACTACAGGTTAAGTAGCTTAAGGAAAGATTAAAGTTATAGAGAATTGTGTGATAGTAATTGGAGTTAGATAGGACAATATGAATTAGACTGATAGTTAGTGGAAATAGTAAAAGAAAATATATTTGTATTTGGATATTGTATGGATATTGTAAGGATTGAGAGCTTGAGAATAATAAGGTTGAAGGTATAACATCTATAATAATTTGGAGTATACCAAATTTAGTAAAGAATAAGGTGGAAAAAGAGTCATGGAGTATACCTTGATTATGGAGAAATAAATTTATGGATAGTTGGATAATAAGACCATTACCAATTAAGAGTATATTGAATCTAGTATTGATTTTGGATATGAGATTTGTTTATGTGATACAAGAATAAATTGGAGAGTTAGATGATGATAGTTAGAGTTAAGAGAAGTAATATTTGAAGTAGTTAATAATGAGAATCTATACATAAGGTTATATACATATAAATATATACTTTAATGAGGATAATATATATATATATTATTTACTTCACTTCACATTACAACAAATATAACTCTGATGAAGAATTTGTCTGCGGTCGCTCGTGGAGGTCGAATGGCGAGGTGTCAATTGACCGGCGTGATCAACCGCCATTATGGAACAAAGGATTTCCATGGTCGATCGATTACATGGTTGTCGATCAGCTACTGAAGAATTTGTTCGACTGCCATTTATGAAGGTCATCTGGAGAGGTTTAGCTTACACCTAAAGATGGAGAGACTGTTGTTTGAAGCGTCTGGATGTTGAAGAGTTGCAAACTCTTGGCCTTCTATCTTCACTCGGACGCTGAGGAGTCGTTGGAAGTGGCCTATATATGGAGGAGCGAAAGAATGAGGTTTTATAGAGAGAAGAAAGTGTGGGTTCACTTTGCTGAATTTTTGAGAGAAGCTGTAATGGTTTCGTGAGAATAGCAGAGTGATGGTTGTGAGGGTCTGTTGCTGTAAAGTTTGGATGGTATGAGGCAGTGAAGTACGAGAGCTTTTGCAAGGTGTGGTACTCTGTGTTTTGAGTGAAAGGAAAACCAAGTGTGGAGCAGTGAGTGAGAAACTATGAATATGGTTGAGTGCTTCTGGAGTTTTTGGTGAGCCGAATGGGTATTGTGTGAGAAGGGGAAATAGTTTGGTGAGTGTAGACTACTAGAGGAAATTACAGAGAAAGGAAACATACAACTTGGAAGGAGAAGTTGCTGTGAAGTGAGGTAGTGAAGGAAAGGCTATGGTGAGAAGAGAGAATGAACAGAGGCAATGAAGGGAAAGATAGCATTGTGTAACTCATAGGAAAGGATTAATAATTGAGGTAAGAAGTTTGATCACAAGAATTAGGTGGTGTTTGCTTGGTTGTTTACTATTTTGATAATATACTCATCATTATGCCTTGTTGTTGATGATTGCTGATAGGTTTTAGACTTATTGTTATTAACAGCATGTTGAAGATGTTCATGTATAGGAGTTCCTTGTTGGATGATTATGGTTTTATTCACTATGAGATAAGGGTTGACCGAGGATTTATTACTTGGTGATGTTAGTTGTTTGGTCATTAAAATACTGAATATGATAATTCTCCATTAGAAGAGTAGTGGGGTTATAAGTGAAATTCATTATGACCATAAAGTTGTAGTGAGGTTCTATAAATAAAATGGAAGGTTGATGTTTATTTGATTGTCATGAGATACTTAAGAACTTGTTATATAGGTTGGTTATTAGATATTAAATTAATCATGTAAATGGTTGAAGATAAATGGTTGATGATAGAGAACATGTAGTTGAAAGTATGGTTAGGTTGCTTGATAAAAGTTACTGTAATTACTTACAGAAGATGGTCTTAGTTATGATAGATAATGTTCATTTGTTTATGAAATAGATGGTAAGTCTAGGGAATAATTAAGGAATATTGTCACACACACACACACACACACACACACACACACACACACACACACATATATATATATATATATTAGTGTAGAATTATTATTGATAATTAAATATGTTTAATTATGAATAGGTTTTGTGAATGACAATTTAAGTGTTAGCTCATTAAAGTTAAGGATTCCAGGTAAGTGGTCTACATGTGTTTTGTCCGAAAGGATTTACATCACGGGAATTAGGTGGTGTTTGTTTGATGTTTGTTTCGTAGATGTATAGGTTATGTTATATTTGAGAGATGTACTGTTGAATGATTGTTGTATGAATTGTATGTTTATTAGATTTAAGTTCAGTTCTTTAGTTAGGAAATTGTGCACATTTCGAGGTTATGATAACAGACACGATAGCTAGAATTGTATGCTTGCACCATTGTTCCTACGATACATGAAATTACAAATGTAACCGAATTAAACATAATAAACAAGCTCATTTGGGTGAGTTTGGAAATTGAAGAGGTTGTTCTCATCAAACGGGAGGGTGAGTTTAGAAACTGAAGAGGTTGCTCTCACCCCAAACTGTAATAAATGTGAAAACAAGCTCGTTTGGGTGAGTTTGGAAATTGAAGAGGTTGCTCTCATCTAACGGATGGGTGAGTTCAGAAACTGAAGAGGTTGCTCTCACCCCAAACTGCAATAAACATGAAAATAAGCTAGTTGAGTGAGTTCGGAAACTAAAGAGGTTGCTCTCATTCAACGGGTGGTGAGTTCAAAAACTAAAGAGGTTGCTCTCACCCAAATGTGATTAAACATGAATATAAAAGATATTTAAAGAAAAACTCAATAGAAAAGGAAAACTCAACGATAAAAGACAGATAAACAAAATAGAAAACTATATGTGTTTGAATAGAATTGCAGGAGCACATTTTACTTTTATACCACTTACTGAGCATCAGGCTCATAGTCAGGTCCTGTGATGTAGGTATGCAAGGGATCAATGATAACAGCAATTGATGAGTCATTTGTACGTTGCAGGGTTGGCGGCTAATTAGGCTAAGAGATTAAAGAAAAAAATATAATGATTGGTAATAACTTTTTTTGAGAGTGAACCTTTGTTATAGTATTTTGTTTTATTAAGAACGTTTTCAAATTGTGTTTAATTCTTTTGGTATTGTAAATACAAATATTTTGCTGTTGTAAATGTTTTAAAACCTTACAGGATGACATGTTTTAAGTAATAATGGTTTAAGAAAAATGAGTTTATTTATGCACTTTTTATTTAAACTAGTTTTCACATGAAAAGTTTTCCACTATGATTTTAAAAGAAAAAGTCTTCAAAATTATAAGTTTTAAATTATAAGAATAACTGGGATGTTACATCGTACATTGATTCCAAATCACATAGCCCATGTTCACTTTTTTCTTATTGAACACCTTCTCTAGGAAATAGAAACTCATGCAGCTAACATGGTCTCGATATCCATCCCGAGGCAAAATGGTGTCCGTCATGATGGTGTGGCTCACTCGAGCTTTGACATTCAAGTTATTGGACTTTGGGTTCTTGAACACTGCGATCTCAGGATCACGGTGTAACAATCTAAGTACTGCCAGTCCTCCTCATCGTTTGATGAAAGGTGGCTCCCGAGACATGTGGTAATAGTGCTCGCTTGGTTCCTCCGTCAAAAATCCAAGCACAAATTAATATCCTTGGGAGTCATTCTCAACTCCCGTCCAAACATGTAAGTCCGGACTATTGGGAGTAATATGCCCAACAAGCAAATGTAATAGAACAATTTTATAATATATGAATAAATTTATATTGATTAATATTATGTTAACATTTTAGATTATGTTTTATAAAATTCATAGAAAATTCTTTGGTTATTTATGCTGACTTTATATTAACATATATATTGTATATATGTGGGATAAAATATAAAGAGTAATAACCAGAATATGTCTATGACTTAAATTTGAAGTATGGAATCTTCAAATAGTTCATAGTCATAAACATAGTTTATCTCATTAAGAATGGGAATAGTCATATCCCAACTACATATGTAGTGACATAAGATAAATATGTTTTATATAATATGATTATATAGGACTGGAGCAGATAAAAATTATATTGTTCTGATAATTTCTGTTAAATATAGAACAATTAATTTTATCATAATGATGGTCATATATGTATGATCTAAATTGGTTGTATTTAATAACCTCCTATATTATTTTGATTTATTCTTTGATTTACTCGGTAAAGTTGTGTACGAGTTACGATTCGCATACATTGTATAGTGAGAGTAAATTAAAATGAATAGCTGAGAATGTTAATATCGATACAATGAAATTCATTTATATAGATTCCCTTGTTTGTTAGTTCAAGGATTAAATAATTAGCGTGCAAATTCATAATTGTTATGAATTAATTATTCAATTAAGAACTAATGGTAGTCAAGGATAAAGACGCAATATGAGAGGTTAACGGATTATAAACCTAGCTCTATTGTGAATCTAAATGGAGGGTTAATACATATGTAATGACTATATTAATGGACATTACTTTAAGTAAATATACTCTCTAGTTTTGAGAGTGCAACTCTAAGTATTTAGTGGAATTACTTTAGAGTTAATAATTATGTTAATTAATATAAAGAGTTTATATTAATTAACGAAATATTATTGGAGCTTAAAACTATAGGTCCATCGGTTCCTTCATCACCTTCTATCATTATTCGAATAATAGAAAAATGAACAAAGAAGATTAAATAATTAATTATGAATTAATTATTTAATACACTCAATAATAAGTTTATTATTATTTTTTCATTAGATGAAATAATTGAATTATTGATTATTCAATTAATTAAGACAAAATGATACAAGTTGTCAAAGTTAATATATTTGTTAAATGAAATAATTGAATTATTGATTATTCAATTAATTAACAAATATAAAGTAACTCTTAAAAATAGTTTTTAAAATAGATTTTGTCAAATTTGAATTAATGTCAAATTTGATTTAATGTCATGACCTTTTGTTTTCCATAACATTTTTGTTATGAATGTGTTATAACTTAAATGTGTCAAGTGTTGAACTATGGTGATAAGACTTTTGATTTCTATAATATTTTATAAATGTATGAAATCAATTATAATTTTAATGAGGAATTTGTAGTGTTTTTTTCTAAATGCCATAATGGTCATTATGGAGCAATACCACTATAAATAGTGGTCCAATCTCATTAAATGAAGGAGAGAGAAAAAGTTGATGAAAATGTTGAAATCTTTGAGATTAAGAAATCTATTTTGAGAGCAAAATTTGTGTCTTCCGTGTTGGCTTTAGAAAAGTGTTTTCTAAATCCAAATAGATTGTCTCACGTGTTGAGAATACGATCTATCATAAATTGAGTGTGATCTTGTTTCCTTCATCACGCCCACACGTGCTTATTCGAGGTGAGGAGGATTGGAGAAGAAGATCGAACGTTGATTTTGTACCCGTGTAAAGTAAACTACAAAGGTAACATTCCTCATCTTTTAGATTAGATCTAAATAGAGATTTTAAATACGTATTATTATAAATATATTATAACAATGATCCATTTTATGTTCATGTTAAAATTGTTTTTCATGAAACATAGGTTACGCACGTTACCGTTGTTATGAAACATTGGTAATTCTGCCGTGCGAGGGAACCTAAAAACCAACACGGACCTCTAATGGTTGAGTGGACACTTCCAAATTGGCATAAAAGAGTTTGACAATCCATTCACAGAAACTTCCACCCAATCTGCACAACCTGGCTAAGCCAACCCCCTCAAACAATTCTTCAATTTCAAATTCAGCCAATGACTCAAAGTCTACTCTTCTAGAAACAGTAATTGAATGGTGTTAAACATCAACTTCATACTGTTACTTCACTTTCGCTATCCTGAAGAGTGGGGAGTGGAACCTCTCTGTAGTAGGTTAGAAATGGACCAATGCACCTGTTGCAGGTCGCTGTCAAGGCTGAGGTTGAGGTTGTGCTTCAACCTCAGATTGTGCTTCAATTCTGCTAACAGGGGCAACCGCAGGTCCTCCATCTTCAACTGCGACTGCTCCAACTTGACCTACGGTTGCTACACCTTCAACTGCGGGTGCTTCACCTTCAACCGTGGTGGATACATTGCGGTGCAACTGACCGACAATGAACTTGGTTGCAAGCCGACTTCGTTCACTCGCAGAGTCCATCGTTTTTGCCCATGGTTGCGGGTGAGGTTACGATAGACCACCCTTTCGCTTGAGCTGTATTTTCTTTGCTCTGGAATCTATTTGTATCGACTAAACAATGAGGAACGAAGGTCTGAGAGTACAAATGCTCACCGAGAATTTTGTGGTTTGTGGTGATCTCGTGGGAGTGCACAGTCGAGTCTTATATATTATGGCACATGAACACAGAACGATGCACAACGTTCCGCGGTGGAACGTTATCATTTCGGGGAGGAAAGTTGACGTTCCACGGTGGAATGTGTCACATTTCACCACGAAATTTTGTAAATTTTAATAAATATTGATGTTCTGCAGCGAAACGTTCATGCTAGAATGTTAATTTTTTAATTTTTGTCTCGTAGCAGAACACTATACGTTCTGTCGTGGAACAAAATCAATACGTTTTATAACAAACGTGACAAAGATATTTTTGGTAACTTTTTTCAATAGTTCAGTGGTTAATTTATTAGAAAAAATACTTTAGTGGTTGACTTGTCATTGATCACAAAATACAATGGTTGATTTATTAATTTCCCTTAATGGGTTGGTGTGAATAATTAATTCATGGAGGGGGAATTAATGAGATTTTAAATTCTTAGCCATTCCTAGTGAGTACAAATTAATGAGTTTTCTTAGTGAAAGGTTTAAAATTTATGACTATTTATTAATGTGTGTGAGACTTAATGGTTTTTACTTGTAAAATAAAATAAGCATTATGTAAATTAATGGGGTTTCACTCGGGATTTAAAATTCATGACCACACGTTAATAGATATGAATTATTGGGATTTCGTGAAGTGGTTTAAAATTTATAATCATTCGTTGGGTGTAAATTGATAGGATTTCGTAAAGAGGTATAAAATTCATAACTATTCATTAATGATATGAATTAATATTATTAATGTAGGATGTTCGATTGATAATAAATGTAGAACATTGGTCATTGATATTTGATAAATGGTTAAAAATAATTATAAGGGATTTGAAAAGGAAAGAGGTTTGAAATTCATAACCATTTGATAATGACTATAAATTAATAGGATTTTCGTAAAGAAGTTTGAAATACTTAAACATTTATTAATGGTGTGAATTAATTGTATGGACGTTGGACGTTCGATTGATCTTTAATGGACATTTAAAAATAATTATGAAATGGTTTGAAAAGAAAAAAAATTTGAGATGTTTGACTGATATTTAATTGACCATTGTTAAAATTCATAGTTAAATAAAGAGTAATTAACAAAAAAAAAACTTTAAATTATAAGATCAGTGATATGTCAAACTTTAAACAAATTTCGCTAACAAATATCTGAACTATGGGAAAGGAGCAAAACAAACATCTTAGTCACATTTTCCGTTAAAAAAACGTCTCATGGACGTCCGCTTCCTCTCATGGACGTCTGTATATATGCCTTTATATAAAAGCGGAGGACTACCCTTATATAACAGGTGTCCGCATATACTCGTTTACAAAGAAGTAGACATTAGAACGTTAAGAACAAACGTCTGCTCTCTTAAATAATTTAATTTTGACCAACTGTACTTAAGTAACAGATGTCCGAGTATTGATTTTAAAGAGTAGCAAATGAATAACAGTAATTTTTGCGTGAACCCTAAATCCTCTACGACCTTAAATCTCTTGACACCATTCAATAGTTAAAGAGTAGCATAAATCAAAATGATTGAGTGTTATACATCAAATGGTGTTGATGAGAGGTAATTTCTATTAGCAATTATTTGTAGCAACTTATTATGTAATGTAATTAGTGTGTGAATGCCTTTTTTTTTTCAGACATAAAAGAAATCAGCAATCAAGAATCTGCTAATTGAGGAATAGAGGTGGAGCTTATTTCGGCATTTCAGGCTAATAAGCTTAATGCATTCAATCATAAAGTTGTTATAGAGGTGTATTCGATCTTGGCATCTCTAGAGGAGATTAATTCATTATGCGACTCAAAAGATAATTATTTGGGTGGGGGATGGAGAGTTAGCCTCCTTAACTAGAATGTTCTTCCTCAAATATTTGTTTGGAGAAGAAGTATGGTTCATTGAACGCAGTTAGAGAAGAAGTCGTGGATTATGCATAGAAGAATGAGTATGGGATCAAGTTCATCAAAATTGAATTTCATCAATTGACATTCGTGTGCAAGGAAGGATGTAATTGACAGATTCATGCTTCAAAAATGCATGTGAGTTTACGTTTCAAATAAAGAGCTATAAAGAGGTTTACTCCTGTTCACGATAGAAGGAAAGCAGACATGCTTCAACCAAATGGGTGGCAAACCAATATTTGGACAGGTATAAAATTCATACCACATGAAACGTTTCTTCTATCATTGAGATAGTCAGGAAGAATATTAATGTCAACATTACCATGAATCTTTCCAAAAGGGCAAGAAATGAAGCTTAAAAACTAAACGAAAGAGATGACAACAAACAATATAAGCAACTAGTATCATACAAAGAAGAGATTCGGAGATCCAATCGTGGCAACATATTGTTTGTTAGCATAGATAGAAATGATCTTATGCTCTATCCTATATTTGAAAGAATGTATATGTGTTGTTAGCCTAAGAGACTTTAGGCTTATTTGTTTTAATGATGAGTGATTTATTTGCTGATAAGTTGTTTATAAATTAAATGAATTTTATATTTTTATCATTATGATTATACATTATCTTTATGGAAATACCCTCTAATAATGGTATTAATATTTACTAATATATTTGTTTAAGTCTATGTAACTTATATGTTGATTATTGAGACTTAGAAGCTTGAAAATGTGCAAAACAAGGAGTATAGGTCGATTAAGCAGTCGACGAGAAATGCTATAAAGAGTCAAACCAGTGGAAGCGGTCGACCAAGGCCTAGATGTAGTCAACCAAAGAAATGATAGACTGTTCAACATATGCTGAAGTGCAGAAGAGCGGTCGACCGGGATGAATGGTGGTCAGCCAGAAATTGGATAGAGTCGAGATAGTTCCTAAGTTGCACTAAAGCGGTCAACCGAAGAAAAGGAAGTAGTCAACCAGATGCACAATGGCTACAATGTAATGTTCAAGAAGCGGTCGACCAAAAATGTCGAGTGGTCGATCGCTGGACAGTTTTTATATATAGAAGCACTTGCCATTGGAATAAATAACGGAGGCAAATTATACAAAACCACTACAAAATTTATTACTCAATTTCTCTAAACAATTAAGTGTTTAGCCTAGCTCTCCCATTCTCAAACTTGAGAGTTTATATTTGAGAGCTTAGGCTATAGAATTTGTATTTTTATTTCAATTTCATTGTACTTATTCGACAATCAAGGGTAACGCCTCGTAATAATCAAGGAGAAAGGGTGACGCCCCATAATGGTCAAGGAGAATAAGGTGATACCTTGGAATAATAAAGACTTGATTGATGCACGTGAAGTTCAATCAACAATAATCAGGGAGGTTATTGAGTTAAGGGATCTTCAAGGGGGAACCTTGAAGCGCAGACGTAAGCATGTTTGCTGAACCGTGATAACAAACTCGGTGTCATCTCTCTTTCTCTTATCTCTTTATTTATGCTCTTCTTTGCATGCATATTTAATTATCTCACTTAGGAATTAGATCATGTTGAAGGCAAATGAGGAAGTGGATCAAAAGGAGAAGGAAATCTCCAAATCAAAGTGCATTGCCCTCAAAGCTTCTTCAAGCAACCAAGGTGATTCTGAAGAAGATGATGAAGAGATTAAATTCATAACTCAGAAATTCAACAAGTTCCTCCAATGAAGAAAGAGGAAAGGAGATAAGGGCATCGTTTGCTTTGGATGTGAAAAACCCGTTCACACTTAAACCGAATGCCCAAAAGTAAAAAGGTCACCTAGAGCCTCTAAGAAGAAGGCATTCAAGGCCATATGGGATGATAGCGATGAGGATTCGTCTTCTGAAAATGAAAAAGTATCTAACTTTTTCTTTATGGTCAAAGAGGATAAGGTACACAATTCATCTATTGATTTAGATGATAATATTCAATGATAATATTGATGATAATGATGAATTGTTTGATGTCTTTAATGAATTATTTGATCAATTCAATTTGCATAAACATAAATATAAATTGTTGAAAAAGGAGAATGACAATTTGATGAAAGAGCATGATAACATAGTTAAATCTTTTGAAAATCAAATTGGTGATTTGAAAAGCATGAATGAAAATTTGAATGCTACTATTAAACCTCTTGAGAATGATATTTGTGAATTGAAAGTAAAAAATGATGATTTGAGTACTATTTGTAATACCGCGACTTTTCATAATGAGATTTAATAAGGATAATTGGAAAGTAATTTGAGGTAATCGGATTAATTAGATATTTATTGGGGTATCACTAAGGACGTAATCATTATAATATAATTTAGAAGAATTATGGGGATAATAATTAGGATTACGTTAGTGGTATAAATAAAAACAGAGAAATAAGATTGGTGGGTTCAGCTTGGTCTAGAAATAAATGAGTGGCCCAGTTCAAAAATTAGGATTAAGTGAAGAAGTAATGTAATGGGAATTAAAATAAATAAAATTAAATTAAATAAAAGGGGATTAGTTAGAAATTAAAAAGGAATAGAATTGGGTCAAAGAGCTGAACCGATTCGGGCTGGCTCGGTTCAGGATGGATGTGGCTTGGTTCAGAAATTTGAAGAAGGGGGAGAATTGTTTGCTTGCCATTTTTGCTAGACAGAACCGAGAAAAGAGAGAGAGAGAGAGAGAGAGAGAGAGAGAGAGAGAGAGATGTAGAGGGTGAACGGCAAATCGTGAGAGGCGAACGGCGAACGGTGAACGGCGAACGCAAGGCAAGCTGTGCAGGGCGGTGTTCGACGATAGATTTATGGCATTTGGCTGTTGCGGTGAGCGGTTGCGGCGTCTAGGACTCGAGTTGTTGCAGCTTGCGGGATGGATTGTTGGGGCTCTGGGTTGAGGTGAGTTGCGATGGTGAGTGTTCTGTCTATGGTGATGATTGGCGACGTCTAGTAGTGATGAAATGATGATGGCGAAGAGGGGCTGTGATCAACGTGAAGGAACGGCTGAGGCAAGTGTCTTCGGTTCGACTGGTCAGCTGTTGGTTTTGTCTGCACTACACGTTGGACCAAACTGGTCCATAGGCTGGTTCTTCCTCTTGAAGACAAGAGTGTGTGGTTTCAAAAGAGGATGAGAAGGAGGATTCGAACGACGAAGATATCGGCTGGAAACGTGGGATAATTTTTTATGCATTCAAATTGCCGTCTGTGTATAAAGTGGGATATAGTGTGTGTGTGTGTGTGTGTGTGTGTGTGTGTGTGTGTGTGTGTGTGTGTGTGTTTATGTTCTGTTGATTTCTCCCTTCGATGATATGTGAGTTGGACAAATAATGAGTGATAGGAGTGTGAAGGAATGAGAGATGGAGTGATGGCCAAAAGGATGATGTTGGCGAGGGGTTGAGCAGGCTGTAGTGCTCCAGTGTCCTCCTCGAGTATTCGGGTGTTCTTCACAGTAAGGTGGAATCCTTGTTGTTCGTTTTGGATAATGTGACCATATACCTGTTTATTGTTCTGCATCTTGTGAAGTTATGGGTTAAAGTCTTTTGGTTGAAGTTACTTCAATGTTAATGAGTTAGAATTGATTTAGGATGTTGGGGAATGGATTTGTAATCCTGCTACATGTATCATATTTATGAATGGGTAAGTTGGATTTATGCTCACTGTGTGTAATTGTGAAGCCATTTCTTTGTCAACTGGTTCAAATGCTAAAGTTAAGAGGAATTTATGTATATGGAATATATTGTTTGCTATGTTGTGGTTACAGTTTACGGGTTATTACTGTTGGAATAATGCTTTGATTTGGTTTTTGTTGATGAAGTTTGTTATCTGCACATGATAGTAATGATAAAATTAGTTGAACATTCTGATGAATGAGATATGAGCTATATTCTTTGTTACTTATAAAATATGATCAAAGAACTTATTGCTCTTATTGAATTCTAGTTGGTACTCTCTAATATATTTTGATGACTTGAGAATAATGAACTGATGACTTGTGTTTTGAACATTGTTGAGAATAAGTTTTAGTTGGTTGCTCTCTCCGTTGGAAGTAATTGGTAGATGATATGTAATAAGAATCTATGCTATGTTAATCAAGTTCATTTCTTATTCACTGAGGGTATTATGCGATGGTTCCCTTTGTTAATTACTGCTTAGTATACGTGATGGTAAAGTGGTATAAATGATGGAATTACACTCTGTTATTGGAAATGCTTTGTTATATACTCTGTTGACTTAAAATGCACTCGATTGGTTGTTAGGCTGTAAGCGATGGAAAATGTTAAGTAATTGGGTATTAACTTGGATTAAATAATTTTATTAAATTTAGGATATTGGAATTGTTAAAGATATGGACAGTAGAGGTAAGGTTAATAATACATAATTTAATGACGAGTTATTTAATAATCTTGAAGGTACTGTGAAGGTATTATGGAAAAATGATAAAGTGGTAAATTGCATTGAAGATTGTCAGGTAAGTGATATGCATGTGTTTTGGTCTTCGGGCCCTACATTGCAAGAATAGGAGATGCATGTTTCGTTGTTTACAGTATTTAATAGCATGTTTCTATGTTTACAGTTTTAATTGCATATTTCGTTGTTTACAGTATTTAATAGCACGTTTCGATGTTTATAGTTTTAAATAGCATGTTTCATTGTTTACTGTTTTTATAACATGTCTATGTTAGATGTTTAATTAGCTTCCTTATTTTGACGTTAGAAGTTGTATGCATTCATGAGCATCATGCATCACGATTTTTATAAGAATACGAAATGATTTTTATACACGATTTTGAAAAGAGAAATGGAAAACGAAAAGAAAGTACGAACGACGATTAAGAAAGATAAAGGATCTTGTAGTCTGGTAGGTCAAGCCCGGTACAAGAATAAAAGATAAAGAAAAGATAAAGAATCTTGTAGTCCTGTAGGTCAAGCCTGGTACAAGAATAAAAGAAACGAAAAGAAAAGAAAAGAAAAGAAAAGATAAGATAAGCTAAGAAAAGAATATGAAAAGAGAAACGGATACGGATACAGATATGGATACAAAAACGGAAAGGGATACGGAAATGGTATGAGCACAGATACTAAAATTGAAATGGGAATAGAAACAGAAACAAAAACGAAAACAGAAATGGAAATGAGTTTCTAGAAATGGAAACAGATACAGATACAAATACGAATACAGATACAAATATAGAAACAGACACGGAAATGGATACGAAAATGTATACAATCATGAATACCAAAACAGATACAGAAACAGGAACGGAAACAGAAATAGAAAGAAAGTACAAAAAAGTGAAAAGATAAAAAATAAAAAGAAAGAGAACGAAAAGAGAAACTGCACAAGGTTTTAAAATGGCACAACATATGCATGTAGCATATTAGGTATTATCACTTACTGAGCGTTAGACTCATAGTTCATGTCTTGTGATGTAGGTACAAGTACGAGAGATATAACGAACAGTTTAAGGAGCAGTCGATGAAGGATTTGCACAAGTGAGACTTGTGGCTGGCCAAACTAAACGAAAGTAAAGAGAAAATGAATTTTTTAAGTGTAAAGTAACACTTTATTCATTTATTGTCTTTTCAAATGAACGATTTATGTTTCCGTTGTAAATTGATAAAAAGAATTTTATAATAAGTCTTTCGTTGTTCATACAAAATTTAAGTAACGAGTTAAAGAAAATGGATTTTAACACTTTGGTTTCCATAAAAGAACTCTGATGTTGATTTTAAAATGTTTTCCGGTATTGTTTTATAAAAGAAAAAGAAAAAATTTTAAATTTCACAAGATTTTAACGATAAGAAAAACCGAGTCGTTACACTATTGTTTTCAAATTCACAAATGGTAGCAAAAACTTTAACTTGCATTTAGGAAAGCAAAGAGTTACATTTGATAAAACCATAATAGACTTTCAACTCTTTGCTAAGAAAAAGACTTATGAAAATTTATTTGTTTGCCCATTGATTTGTAATACATGTAATTGTATAGGGCATAAATCATTTTGTTATCAAATTGATTAGTTTTAAATTGTTTGGGTTCATAAAGGAACCAAACCTAAAACTCAAGAACCCAAAAAGATTTGGGTTCCTAAGAAAGTCAATTGAACATTGTTTTAAGTTGGATGTTCTCCCATTCAAATAAATATTTTTGATATTGAATGATGGGAGACTTCCTAGAGTAAGCATATTAGGTTATTATATCTTTTATACTCTTGATTTATATTGATCTTATAGTATGCATATTGTTTGGTATCATAGAATTTAAATTATTTTAATACTTCCAATTGCATAAATCCTTCAAATGGTATAAATCTTACAATTGGTATCAATCCAATAATTGGTATTATAAAATGTGGTCATTGGATTGATTTGTTGCTTATTTTGATGCTTTTGCTAATCCCCATTGATTGAATTAGTATATTGACATAGGGGGAGAAATATTTTTAAGTTGAATGATATGTTTTCTTGTATTAAAGATTTAGATATTTTCATCCCTACAATTGGTATTCAAAGGGGGAGAGGAAAATGAATTTTTTTTTTAACTTGAGACAGGGAGAGAAATTTTTATTGGATTATTTTGAATTCTCCTACTTGAAACCCCAATTAACTATGTTCGGAAAATGTCAAAGGGGGAGATGCTTGAATGATTTGTTTTGATTTCCTACTTAGTCTCAACTTTTCTATGGATAATGTGAAAGGGGAAGTAATATTTGTTTTAATCTAAATGTGAATTAATATGTTGATTTGATTTGATGATTGGTTATTGCTTTCCCTCCTTGATTTCTTTTTGATATTGTCAAAGGGGGACATGAAAGTAATATTAAGTTAAGTTAGTTGGAATAACATGATTTGCATGAACAAAAGAAAAAATAAATTGCATAAACTAAGCGAAAGATATTATAATATGCAATACATCATACTCATGCTGAGGGAGTATCATAAACAATTTAATATATATTTGTTATCATAAAAAATGGGGAGATTGTTAGCCTAAGAGACTTTAGACTTATTTGTTTTAATGATGAGTGATTTATTTGTTGATAAGTTGTTTATGAATTGAATGAATTTAATATGTTTATCATTACAATTATACATGACCTTTATTGGAAATACCCTCTAACAATGGTATTAATATTTACTAATATGTTTGTCTAAGTCCATTTAGTTTATAAGTTGATTATTGAGACTTAAAAGCTTGAAAATGTGCAAAACACAGAGTATAGGTCGACTAGGCGATCAACCAGAAAGGCTATAGAGAGCCAAACCAGTGGAAGCAGTTGACTAGGGCCTGGATGCGGCGACCGAAGAAATGATAGATTGCTCAACATATGCTGAAGTGCTGAAGAGTAGTCAACTGGGATGAATAGCGGTCGACCAAAATTTGACAGAGTAGAGAAAATTCCTGAGTTGCACTGAAGCGGTCGACTAGAGCGAAAGAAGCCGTCAACTGGATGCACAATGGCTACAATGCAACTGTCAAGAAATGGTCGATCAAAAATGTTGATTGGTCGATCGCTGGACAGTTTTATATATAAAAGCACTTGCCATTAGAAGAAATAACTGAGAGAAATTATACTAAACTGCTACAAAATTTATTACTCAAATTCTCTCAACAATTAAGTGTTTAGCCGAGTTCTCACATTCTCAAACTTAAGAGTTTATATTTGAGAGCATAGACTATAGAATTTGTATTTTTTATTTCCATTTCATTGAACTTAACCGACAATCAAGGGTGACGTCCTGTAATAGTCAAGGAGAAATTGGTGATGCCCCATAATAGTCAAGGAAAAAATGGTGATTCCCTAGAATAGTCTATAAATTCTTGATTGACACCCGTGAAATTCAATCCAAAATAACCAGGGAGGTTATTGAGTTAAGGAATCTTCAAAGGGAGACCTTGAAACACAGACGTAGACGTGTTTGTTGAACTGCGATAACAAACTTGGTGTCATTTCTCTACCCCTCATCTGTTTATTTATGCTCTTCTTTGTATGCATATTTAAAATTATCTCACTTAGGAAATAGAATTGTGGTCCCAATGAGATGGAAATGTATAGAGAAAACCATGGAGAAAAGGAGAAGTTTTACTGTGCACCTATTCTAACTGTAATATCAAGAAACTTTTAGTCTATTAAATATGAATTATGTATGAATATATTTATCAATGATATGATTTTGTAGTTGTTCTGAACGGAAATAATGATTGTGGAATGAAATTTTGTGATGAATTAAGTTGTGTTATGGTTGATGGATAGAGGATATACCTGTGCTTGTAATTATAATTTGTTTTACAAGGGTGCGGCCACTCGCAAGTGTAAACATGCATCTGGAGTGGGCGACCAGGCTTGAAATTTTTTTTAAAAAAATGCAAATGCGGGCTTCCATAATGGAGGCAGACATCCGCATGTGTAAACACACTTCTGGCGTGAACGACCACAAGGCAAAAATGCAGTCTGGAATGGACAACCTGATTGTTAAGAAAATTTAAAGTTTTAACTTGGTAGATTGGGGTTGCCTGGAGCAGTCGTCTGGAATGGAGATTTTGCTGAAGATAAGACTTTCGCAAGAGGTGTCTGTAAGAAGAAGACTTTCTGCAAAAAATGAAAAATGTGTGGATGCAGTCGCCTGGATGTTAAAATGTGGACGACCAAAATTTGAAAGGTCACATTTCATTAAGTGCAATGTTATATTTTGATTATCTAAAACAGTTGTGAATCATCACCACCACCTCCAGTCTGAGGAACATCTCCAGCTTGAGGCTGGAGGGAAGAGTTTTAAGGGATAAAGCTTGGAAAAACATGAGAAATTAAAGAGACAAGTCAAAGGAAACTCTCAAGATATTCTCTCTATCTCCCTCTAGAAAATTTAAACTTATGAAGAGTTCTTATTATGATTTTTAAGACTTCTACTCATTTCTGAAAGTTTTGATGGGAGAAAGATGTGAAAATGGAGAAACTAAACATAATTGGATAGTTGGATTGAAGGTGTAATTAATTGTGAAGGTGTTGTTGTTCAAGAAGATAGTCTAAGTGTTGGAACCACATTACCTACATAAGGTAAGAGATATGCTTGTCTTTGGCCTTTTGGCCTATGACACAAGATGCTAGGGTTGTATTGTTTGATGTTATTTTTGTTTCATTGGATGTAGTGGAATGTTAGGACATTGTGATATTATAAATAATATACTCTCATGTGTTTAATGTACTAAGAGTTATAGAAAGTATGTTCTTAATGGTATGCACTCATGTCATGCATCATGATTTCAAGAAAAGAAATGAAAAATGTTTACATGCATATATGTTGATAATGAAACTGGAAATGGATAGAATAAACGTAAATAGGCATTGTGAGATGTGGTTAAGTGGCAGTTCTGTTTAGGTGAACCCGAGGATGTATCTCTTTCCTAGAGGGATTGAGTGACGGTTTAACCTAAAAGAACTAAATGATGAATTTTTTCCCTTGAACTATGGATCTCCAATGTTTGGATTGTTATGTGACTGAAAAGGAAAAAGAAAAAGGAAAGACTAAAATGAAACTGCATGTTTTAATGAGACTGCATAACATGAGCATCACATCGTTTACATTTGTTTTATCTCTTACTGAGCATTAAGCTCATAGATAAATCTTGTGATGTAGGTGAGGAGTAGCAGTGGGCAGATCGGGTTCGGTTCCGGTTCTGGGCCGGTCGGAACCGAACAATCGGTTCTCGGTTCCGAGAACTTGGGACCGAACCTGGAACCGATGGGTTCCGGAACCGAAACCGGAACCGACCTCGGTTCTCGGTTCCGGAACCGGCGGTTCTCGGTTCCAAGGACATATAAACTTTTTTTTCCATTTCGCTTCTCTTTTTTTAATATCTATGCAAAATCTAAAAATAAGCATAAAATCGTAAAATCTAAAGGCACTAAAATCACTTCCATAAAAAGGGCATTTCACAAGCATGAACAATAAGCAGGTAATAAAAGAACCAACATTGAAATAAGTTAGGGATAAGTTGATCTTTTCTGGTTTATTACCAATAATATCACATATAAAGTTAATTCATTAAACTAAATGCTATGCAGTTGAAGAGATCACCTTTGAGACTAGACTAGTAATAATTGGTCAGGCCAAGAGATCATCTCCTTCTTCGTCATCTTTCTCGTAACCATTAATTGCTGAAAAGAACAGTTATATGATTCATTCAACATTAAAAAGTTTCATGAAATATAGAAAAGTATTTATCAAATGAACACACCTTCATCAATAGTTTCGTAGTCATTTGTTGGTTGCGACGTATGTAAATGACTCTGGGTACGATTACGAATCCAGCTTTGTGAGCAAATTATAGCTTCAACTGTTTCCGGTAGGAGGGCAGTACGTGATGAATCAATAACACGACCCCCACAGCTAAAAGCTGACTCAGAAGGGACAGTAGAAATTGGAATGCTGAATATATCTTTGGCAATTCTGCTTAACACTGGATACTTATGTGTCATTAATTTCCACCACCTTAATAAGTCAAAATTAGGTGCAAACTTCTCAGCTCGCTCACTCAAATATTCCTCCAACTTTGAATTTGCAAACCTCTCCATTGAATTATCATAGAATTGTGCATAAACCATGTCAACCTCATTTGAGGGATTTGCAATATTAATATCATTAAGAATCTCCAGCTCATTAGCCGAATCACCTTTATACTGTAAATATAATCGTTCTAAAACATACTCCGTTGCTTTCACATATTGATCAGCTTTATCGGGTCCCATTAGAATTGAGATACAATGTTTTAGAAACTTTGTTTTGCCTCTGGGGTCAAGAAGGACTGCCACGAATAAAAATGTGTTCATCTTATCGAAATGTCCCCAATACTTTTTCAACTTTGTTATCATTCCAAAAGCCATGCTCATCAACGATACATTGTCACTGTTGGCATACTCATCAATGATCATATTCAAATTGCAAGCTTCCGTGACATATTGGTGAGCTGTAATAGACAAAGATTTCGAAACTTTTATAGTGCTATCGTAAAAGGCCTTTAGAAACTTCACAAATAGTCGAATGTTATTCCAATCTGTACATGTAGGATGACCTTCCTCTTGCATTGCTGTTGCGTAAGTATTATCACATTCTTTCATTTTATCAAACGCTAAAGCATACTTTTCGGCATTATCGAGCATCAAATATGTGGAGTTCCATCTAGTCGGCACATCAAGAGTTATATTGCCTTTAAATGTAATCTTTACACTATCGATGCAGGACTTGAAGAGCCTAAGTCTTTGAGGAGAAGATTTAACGTACTTCACTGTATTTCTGACTCGAACAATGGAATTGTGATGCTCCTTAAGCCCATCAGAAACAATCAAGTTCAAAATATGGGCAAAACATCTAACATGCATATGCTCTCCATTTAAAACCAACCCATCCCAATTTCTTACAGTTCGAACTAAGAAAGAAATAGCAACATCATTGGATGAGGCATTGTCAACTGTTACTGTCAAAACTTTATCAATCTCCCAGCCAAGTAAGCATTTCTCCATTAAGCTACCGATTGTCTCTCCTTTATGGTCAAAGATCTCACAAAAGTTTATTATCTTCTTCTGAAAGTTCCATTCCTCGTCAATCCAATGGGCGGTTATCACCATATAACACTTATTTTGTGCCGACGTCCAAGTGTCTGTAGTCAAACATACTCGTTGATTATTTTCCTTGAAGTATGCTTTCAACTTCTCTTTTTCTTTCTTGTACATCTTCTCTATATCTCTGCTAATAGTTCGACGAGAAGGCATAACAAAATCATTCCTAAAAAATTGAAGTAATTCTCTGAAGCCTTCCCATTCGACCATTCTCATCGGTAATTCATCTTTGATTATCATTCGGGCTATACATTCCCTTGCACCCATATGACTGAATGTTGGCTTATTGGAGCTGGAGCATTGTCCCTCTTCTTTTTTTGTAAATGGCAACTTCCGTTAATTGCTATCTGAATTTGTCACGTGCTTTTTGCAAACTTTTACATGTTTCCACAAACTAGATGTTCCATTCTTTTTTGTATTCGCCGCAAGGATTTGCTGACAATACTTGCATTGTGCTTTACTATTGTCTAGATCATCACCTTCAATGTGGACGAAATGCTCCCAAACATCAGAACTCCTTGTGCGTTTTTTTGAAACATTTTGTGTCATTTCCGCCATTTTGTATGTATCCTGAAAAATCAACGAGCAACAAGTGATCAACATTAAACAACGAAAAAAACAATGTCACTATAAAAGATTGTCAATTTGTGATCAACTATAAAAGATTGTCAATTTGCAACATTAAACAGATTGTCAATTTGCAAACCAGATTGTACAAACAGAACCAGATTGTACAAATAGTACAAACGGCAAAAACATGGCAAAACATTCATCAAACGGCAAAAACATGGCAAAACATTCATCAAACGGCAAAAACATGGCAAAACCAGATTCTAACCAAAATTACTCTCCATGGCAACATTCATCAGATAAATTACGCTACAGCTACTGGATAGTGAGAAAAAATTGTACTTTAATCTCGGATTGAAAGGAGCAAAGCAACCAACTAGACCAGAATCGGGGGAGAAATCAAACTATATTCGAAGTGGTCGACTGGTCGTCGCAAATCTCGGTCGCACAGCTTCACAGTCGTCGCGTCGTCACTGGTTCGCACTGCCCGACGCCCGTCGCAGTTTCGCAGAGTTCGTCGCCTCTTCGCAGTGCTCCTCGCAGTTTCGCATTCGTCGTCTCACCTCGCAGTCGTCGTCGCAGCTTCGATCGGCCGATTGAGTGGTCGTCGCAGATTGGATTCGCCGATCGCTGTGCTCGGTTCCAGTCTCCAGCTCCAGCAGCCTGAAGAGGGGGGGTCGGGGGAGGGGATTTACATCCTAGGTTTACATTTTTTTTAATTTCATCGGTTCTCGGTTCTTGACATATGGAACCGAGAACCGAACCCTATTTCTAATCAGGAACCGAGAACCGATGACCTTTAGCGATTAGAACCAGAACCGCGAACCGAACCGAGAACCGAACTCGGTTCCAGTTCGGTTCTCGGTTCGGTTCGGTTCCTGCCCAGTCCTAGTGAGGAGTATGATTAGAATAAAGAAAATGTAGATTGATAGCATGGACTACAGCTGAAGAATTGTAGCTACATCGAACACTTATGTCACTTGGTGCTTTTGACAGATGAGTTATGACTCACTTAACTTATGAAAACTATTTTAAGTAGCATTGTATAAATTTTTTGTGTTATGTTATGTAAAATAACTTTTAAATGTTTTGAATATCATTGTATATCTTTTAAATAGCATGAATGGTAAAGAAATTCTTCCGCTACATATCGAATACTATTTCTCTCACATTTTAAAAAAAATGGTATGAAAAATGATAAGGAAAATGGGTCATTACACTAGCTTTGTTCAACTTGAACAAATTCTTCAAAATTGATTTTGTTGCTTCATGGTTGGAAAGTAGTACCATCCTAATGCAAGAAGGAAAACCTATTATAGTGGCCAATGCATCCTTTAGAAGGTATGCACCCTTATTCACATTAATTGCTAGGTTACTTGGTTTTCTTTGGATAAAAATAGTTATTTTGATTACAAAGGCCTTGATTATTGGTACATGAATTGTGTTCTAGAAGATGAATACGGTATTCTTGTTGTTGATGGTCAATTATTTCTTAAAGAAACATTATGCATACTTTGTTGTACTCTTCGGAAATCACTAAGTAAAGAGGTCTTGGAGGAGGGTCTATTTTCCATTCTGGGGGGAAGAATAATTATGAAATGGATGAAGAAGCTATCCTAATAGTGGTTGTTAAATTCTCTAAGGTAGCAGACTCCATATTTTGTTGCATAATGGATGAAATTTGTCTTATTGCCCAATCATTTTTCAAGAAAGAAGAGAGTTTGCTTGTGATATGTCACTCCATTGTTTTGGATAGAGATATCAAGTTCTTGAGCTTTGTTGGGAAGACTATTGAGTATGGAGAATTGGCCATTTTGAATGTTCAAGATTTTTCTACTTATCATGAGCAAGAAAGAGAAGAAGAAGTAAAAGACTCGTTGGATTTGTTGTCAAATCCTTTTTTAGCCAGAGAGGATGATGTGTCACGAGGTCCCATCACAAGAACACAAGTTTGACAACTTAATAATCATTATTTAGCTTTTTATTTAGCAGGGACGTCAATCCAAGAAGGGTTAAAAGAATATATCAGGACTAAGGATGAAGATGTGCCCAAACATGTTATTAAATGGGAAGTGGAAGATCTTGGCTCAAATTGAAGAGAACATCATTGGTAGAAGTGCCTAAAGACTTTCTACATGATCATTTTGCGGTATTCATGAATTAAATCATGTTTTAAAGATTTTATTATATTTTGTTTATTTGGGTTGTAAGAATAATTTATAAGTGTTATTCGGTTAGAGTATGTTTTGGTCGAGTATGCAGTAGTTGTTGTTTTTAAGAGTGTTTTTGTACTTTGTTCCTTAGGATCTTTAACCCTCATTTGTATTAATATTTATACATCACTTAGAGATAATGTAAGGTAGTTTTGAATCAAAGAAAACCTAAAGTTAGCTATGGCTAATTGTGCTTGCAATTCTTGCAAGAGTCGGATTTCGATTCAGATTGTTTGCAATTTGATTGAGTGTCTTCAGGAGTTTGAGTGTTAGTGAGTCTTGGCTCAAGCTTCTCTGTACCTATTGCATCATTCTCATCTCATTTCCTGTTAGGTGAATTCTTAGCAAGATTGCACTAACTCATGAATTGTCAAGTTGAAGTGTTCCTTTCCGTTAAAGGTAGCCGTTGAACTTAGAGGTTGTATCAAGTCAACTTTCTAGACCAACTTGGATCTTATTGTGCAATTTAGATCATGCAAAACTAGAGGCAATTTCCATTCATATCTATCCAGATGCAATCCAAGTTTTTGTTTGAAGATTCGATCTTTTGGACGGCCAATTTCTGCATCCAAGTGAAATTGAAGCGATCAAGTCAGTTTCACTATCAAGACCTTGCAATTGTTGTCCGCTATGGCAATCCATGTTTCCCATGTAATTTCGAACTACAGATTTCTGTTGCTAATATCCGATCCTCTCTGGATGTTCGCTCATCTAATTAATAATATGTCACTTGTACATGACTCCACACTTTTCTGGGGAAGTTCACTCAAAGGTTTCTGTTCGCTGCAAATATCCGCTCCTCTTCGAATATCCACTCTCCAAATTAATAGTGTGTGTCGTGCACATAACTTTACGCCTTTTCGAAGAACTTCACTTCTAAGCCCTCTGTCTACTGTGGATATTTACCTCGAATTAAAAGCGTTTGTTGTGCACATGGTTACATTCCTTTCCACAGAAGTACTCTGGAGACCATTTTTCTGATGCGGATTTCCGCTACAAATATCTGCTTCCTATGTTATCAAGAGTAACGTGCACATGGCGTCAGTTACAATTTGCAAACGCTCACTCCCGAGAGTTACTTTCCGTCGCAAATATATGCCCTCCTTGAAGATGCTTGAGTATATCAACACAGCTCCTCTTTTATATTACGCCGTCCGCTTCTTTCTTCCGTTGGCACATCTCCTTAGATTTTTTTTATCAATTTTACTTAAGCATTGACCAATCTTATTGCCAAACAATTTGGCCCAAACCTAGGTTTTCTTTTGAAAATTAACAAATCAACCACTGTACTTTGTGATCAATGACAAATTAACCACTAACGTATTTTTGCTAACAACTTAACCACTCAACTATGGGAAATAGCTGCCACGAACATTACCGTTAACTTTCTGAAAAATCGTAGTGGAAAAAAGTTAATACCCATGAAAAAAAACAGTAAGAACTCGTAATTTTAAAGGCTTTCAATGAAAAAGAGTTAATATCCATGGAGAATAGATTTGAGAAATACGTATAAGGTGATTTTAAATTTTTTTAGTTTTATAATTTAGAAGATTTTGTAAAAGAATGTTAATGTTTTGATTTCAATTGATTTAGAATTGTTTTATTGTCCATGGGAGAATTACAGTTTGTCTGTGTTTTTCTACAAAGATGACAATGATTTTTTTTATTTGCAAACTTTCCTCTGCAGAAAGACAACTTTCCTCTACAGAACGTTGTCTTTTTTGCACCGGAAAGTCATCTTTCCTTTGCGAAAATTTATTTTTCTGCAAAGTAAAGTTGTCTTTTCTCTGCGGAAAAACGACATTCCTCTGTGGAAAGGCAACATTCCTTAATTCTATTTCAAGGACTCACTTTCCGCAGCGGAAAGAGAACGTTCTGCTGTGGAAAGCTAACATTCCGCAGAGGAATGACAACGCTATTTAACAAAAAATGTGGTGTTTACTCTGTTAATTTCCCGTAGTTCAGTGTAAGTTGTTAGCAAAAATTGTTCAGTGATTGACTTGTCATTGATTCAAAAGTACAGTGGTTGTTTTGTTAATTTCTTTTTTTGTTGCCATATTTATTATTTTATTGTAAAAAATAAGACAATGGAGGGACAATTTAGTAATTTGGTTCCACATCGTCGTCCTAGATTCTTATACTTGGCTGTCAAAGTCCCAGAGCTCAGCTATTGCTTCATTCAGGAGGGAGGCAGGGCAGGAGGGAGGGAGAGAATGGGAGGTGCTTCGCTTGCAAGTTTGCAAGACCACCTGAAATTGGCGAGGGAGTACGCTCTTGAGGGACTCTACGACACCTAGAGAGAAGAATGATTTAGATGTAGAGGAGAGAGAGAGAGAGAAGAATCAAACGCAGGAGGGAAGAGAATATTTTCTGTTATATTATAATGCTAGCATACAGTATCAATTTATATACAAATTTACTACACGGGCAAAGAACATTCTAGACACTCCTAGACGACACGTCGTCTTCCTCTAACATCCCCTCGCAAGCTGAAAGGCGATGGATGAGAAGCTTGGACCCAAGAGACTCAAAATTAGCAATAGGCAACGACTTTGTGAAATAGTGGGCAAGCTGAAACATCGAGGAAATAAATAGAATCGACGGTGATTTTGCATCAACCTTTTCCCGCACATAATGGAAATCAATTTCAACGTGCTTCAACTTGGAATGTAGAACTGGATTAGGGGCGAGATAAGAAGCATTGACATTGTCCGTATATATGATCGGAGTGGAAAAGGTAAAACCTAGCTCTCCGAGAAGAGAAACTAACCATGAAAGTTCAAACGCTCCATTCGTAACAGCACGATACTCAACTTCAGTACTTGATCGAGAAACAACTTTCTGCTTATTGGAAGACCAAGAAATCAAATTAGATCCATAAAAAATACAATAGCCTCTTGTACTCTTCCTATCATCAAGACAAGAACCCCAGTCCGCATATGTAAAACATATCAAGTCTGTAGAAGAAGACCTGGAGAACTGTAGTTGAAACATAGAAGTGCCTCTTAAATAGCCAAGAGCTCACTTAACTGCCTGCCAATGAACATTTGTTGGGCAATGCATAAATTGACAAACTTTATTAACAGGGAAACTAATGTCCCGCCTTGTTAGTGTGCAGTATTGCAAAGCACCAACCACACTTCAATATTGAGTTCCATCTGGTAAAGGAAAACTCACATTAAGTGAAAGAATAGGGCATGCTGCCATCGGTGTAGAAACTGGTTTAGAGGACAGCATAGAAGTCCTAGAAAGCATATGAATAATGTATTTCGTCTAAGAGAGACTCATAATATCACCATCACATTGAACAAATACCCCTAAAAAATGATGCAGAGATCCCAAATCTTTAACAACAAACAATGAGCTTAAAGAAGCTATAATAGATGATAGGAAAGAAGAGTCACTAGTAGTGAGGATAATATCATCAACGTTAACTAAAATAACTGCATGAATTTGTAAGCTTCTATAAATGAACAAAGAAGTATCTGACTTGGACGATTTGAAACCAAGATTGTGTAGAGCAAGTTGGAGCTTGTGAAACCAAGCTCTCGGTGATTGTTTTAAGCCATAAATGGACTTACACAGCTAATAAACTTTGGATAAAGTAGAAGAATTTATGAAACCAAGTGGTTGAGACATATAAACTGTCTCCTTTAGATCTCCATGCAAAAAGGCATTTGAAATATCAACTTGTCGAATGGACCAACCATTTGAAAATGCATGAGACAAGACTGTTCGGATAGATGCAAATTTCACAATAGGACTAACAGTTTCAAAATAATCTATACCTTCAGTTTGATTGAACCCTTTTGTGACTAACCGAGCTTTGTGTCTTGCAACAGAGTGGTCAGGATGATGCTTCAATTTGTAAACCCATTTGCAGCTAATAATCTTAGAACTAGGAGGATGATCAACAAGATCCCATGTATGATTGTGCTGTAGAGCATTAAATTCAACCTACATAGCCTGTAACCAGTCCAGAGACTTGGAGGCTTGAGTAAAAGAAGAAGGTTCTAATGAAGATAACGACAGATTGTGAAGAAACAGTTTTGGTCTATGAATACTGGATTTAGCTCTAGTGACCATAGGATGATTATTGACAACAGGTTGAGGTAGAGTAGGAGTAGGAGAGGAGGAGGAAGAAGAAAAGGCAATAGAAGCAGGAGAAGGAGCATTAGAAGAGGAAACAAGACATGATGAAGAAGGTAACGAAGGCAATGGGATGGAGGAGTAGGAAATAGGAAAAGAAAAATCCAAAGAAAGTTGAGATGAAGATGAAGAAGCAAAAGAGGCAAGTGGAAAGGAAGATTCATCAAAAGCAACATGACGAGAAATGAAAAACTGAAGGAGATCAAGAGAAAAACAAAGTTAACCCTTGTGATTTGGACTGTACCCCATAAAGACACATTGTTTAGATCTAGGCTCTAGCTTATGGGAATTAAAAGGACGCAAGACTGGAAAGCAAGCATAACCAAAAACACGTAAAAAAGAATAATCTGGTGATTTATGATGTAATGAATAAAATGGAGAAAAATTCTTGTAAAACCACAGTTGGTGACCGATTAATTAAGAAAACAGCAGTATGAAAAGCATACTACCAAAATTTCGAAGGCACACTTGATTGAAACAACAAGGATAAACCAAGTTCGACTATGTGTCAGTTTTTACGTTCTACATGACCATTTTGGGCTAGTGTATATGGACAAGAAATACGATGATGAATCTCCAAAGAGGAAAAAATGGAAGCAAGCGAATGGTACTCGCCACCCCAGTCTGATTGAAAAGTTTTGATAGAACATGCAAACTGATTGTGAACTAGAGCATAAAAATGAACGAAAATATTATGATCTTCATTCTTATGTTGTAAAAAATATATCCAAGTGAACCGAGAGTGATCATCAATAAAAAGAAGAAAGTAACACGCCCTAGTAAAAGAAGTCACAGGTGTAGGACCCCAAAGGTCCAAATGAACCAATTCAAAAGGTTGCGAAGCCCTGGATGTAAAGTTTATAAATGGTAAACGATGACTTTTACTTACATGACAGAACGTACAAAATGAAAAAGAAACAGAAGAAGGTAAATTCAATAATTGAAAAACAGATGAGACTACTGCTGGAGAAGGATGAACCATCCTCCAATGCCCAAGTTTTGAAAAAGGAGAAGAGGGATTATGAAGATTGCTTGTATTGTGTACTGCAGGGACTGAACCGCAGGACAACGGAATCTAGTAGAGACCGTTACATAGAGTCCCCTTGAGAAGAAGCAGTTTGGAAATCCAATCCTTGACAAAAAAAAAAAAAAGAAGAGGTGAATTCAACCGTGACATCATTATCATGGCATAACTTGGCAACACTAACACGATTATTAGAAAGAAAATGAGATGCAGAAGGAAGGATAACCGTACCTGTGTTAGAGATAGGAATTGTCTTACCATTACCTACCATTATTTTGTTTGGCCTAGAATAGTGGGCTCGCATTGTAAATCTCATTTAGGGTTTTATTTTCTCAATAAATTGATGTAAGCTAGAGTTGCAAAACTCGCGGTTGTATTTTGATATTCATAGTAGATTTATTATTCTACCCTTGATTTTTTTTCTTAAAAGGTTTTTTTCATGTAAATCTGGTGTCCCACATCATATTTTCTTTTTCTAGTTATCATTCTATCTCTAACAGAGTGAAATGATATGTAGCTCTCAAGTTTAGAATTTGGGCATTAGAGGAGTTAGTTGCAACAGTTGGAGAGGGAACAAATTTTTTAGGAGAAAATATTTGAGTATTAAAAATTTTTGGAGGAGGTTTGTAAGCTGGGTTGGAATGATAATAACACATTGCTGTTGTATGACCTTTTTTAAAACAAATTTGACATCAAGGCTTAAAACCATTCTGTTTAGAAGGACAATGAGAAAAATTTTAACGAGAGGGTCACCCTAGAAGACTTGGAGAAGAAGATTGAGAATAAGGAACTAGATGAGGAGAAGAATAGAACGGCCAAGCAGAGTAAACATTTTCCTAAGGAGAAAATCCTGTGGAAATTGAATGTTGATGTTCTAGTCAAAACTCAAAATTATACAAAAGCTCTGCACTTCCTCAATAGTGGGTTCATCAGGTAGACTAGTGATTGTAGCATCAAAGGAGTTATACTCACTTCCTAAACCACCCAATAAAGAAACGAGTTCATCCTTGGAAGAAACTTTCTCACCAATGGCAGCAAGGTGATTACAAATAGAGTTTAAATACTGAACATATTTAGCTGCAGTAAGACCATCTTTAGATAGATTATGAAGCTTGCTGGAAGCTCAGTTATCCTCGCTAGGGAAGAAGCAGAATTTTTTTTTTCAAGGGCAAGTCAAATATCCGAAGCTGTTTCATAGGCGACGATTTGAGAAAGAAAAGAATCAGAAAGGGAAGCATAAATCCAGTTCATCAAAAGCCAATTGTTACGTTCCCAAGTAAGAAATTCAGGATTGATTTCTAAATTTGGCAGGAAAGAAGAAGGAGCTGTATATGAACCATCAAGAAATGATTTCATTCCATTTGCAATCACAACTTTTAGAAGTTGGTTTTTCCAAACCAAATAGTTGTTAGCATCAGGCTTAACAGTGAGTGTTTGATTCATTCCTTGAAAAATCATAAGAGAAGAGTTGATTTGAGGAGAAGCTGGAAGAACATTGCTACTGGACACCATTTGCTTTGATACCAAGAGAGAAGAATGATATAGATGTAGAGAAGAGAGAGAAGAATCAGACGCATGAGGGAAGAGAATATTTTCTGTTATATTATAATGCTAGTGTACAGTATTAGTTTATATACAAATTTGTTACACGGGTAAAGAACATTCTAGACACTCCTAGACGACACGTCGTTTTCCTCTAACACACCTCGATCATCTACTTTGCCGAAGTCATTGCTCACTTAAACAAGTACTCTAATTCTCCTTCCAGGAACATTCAGGCTGAAAAATAGTAGTTTTGTAGTTGTAGTTTGCTTTTTTGAGCTCAATTTTGTGATCCGAATATTAATTTGTCTTTTCTTGGATTTGGTTAGATTGATTTGAGTTACTTCTTGTTCTTGCTAGATACATTTTTTTTCAAATATGCAATGCCAAATGGGTTGTTGGAATGATTCATCCGATGTTTTTTAGTTGTGCAAAGATATAAATCACTTTTAACACAAAATTGGAGTCTTTGAAAGTTTTATTTGTTATTCATTCAAAAGCAAATAAAGCTCAAAGGTATATGAAAGTGTTTCAGAGAATGCCTGTTGAAAATTTGATAGACTTAAGGAGATACGCTCATATTTGTTTTATTTTTTGTCCAAATTTTTTTATGTACATTATTTTATGTAATGATAGGCATTTAAACTCGGTCGATGACCCTTTAATTCGTGCAAAATGGATGAATGTGAAGAAAGCCCTTTCTGAGGAAACAGATGCTGTCAAGCAGTTTCATGCTGTCAAGCTTTTTTTTTTCAACAATGCTTAGATTTTTGCAGCCATGGATTCCCTCTTAAAGTTTTCTCAATACCGTTTCTCGAGTAGGTTTTTCGTGGGAAGATTTTGATTCCTATGGAATATTCGCTTTCTTTTTTAAATTGCTTGATAGGCTTTATTCCGCAAGTTAAGTCCAGTCATGTGCCTCAAAACTTGTTTTCATGCCCTTCCATTTTGGAACATGGCTATCACCAACCAAGATGAAGATTACGAGGAAGACTTGGCTAATATTCTGCAGTACTTCAGTTGTGATTTCTTTGGCTTCCCTTTTCTTTTCCCTTTTTTCCTTTCAGTTTTACATTGTTTTACTTGGTTCACTATTCCGCTTCCCTACCTCCTGAGTAGTTATAACAAAATTGCTGGTTTGGATTGTTTTATTCTGGCTAATTCATATGTGAACTGTTAGAATGTTGATGCCGAAGATGGTAAGTCAAAGAGACCACAGTATTCGGATCTGGCTGCTATGCTTGAAAGGGATGTGTTGGAAACCAGTCCTGGAGTGAGATGGGATGATGTTGCAGGCTTGAGTGAAGCGAAGAGGCTTCTAGAGGAAGCTATTGTTCGTCCTTTGTGGATGCCAGAATATTTTCAGGTAATTCTTTTTTTGGTGCAGAGCATTGTCCTTCTTTCCAAGCACAAAATACATCTGCAGCTGATGAGGTAGAAGAAAACACAATAGGTAGAACAAATTACGAAACATGAATGATGATTAGGTAAGACAAAACCCTTTTTTCAACAATAATAATACTTCCGTGCAAGCCCTCCAAGTAAAGAAAATTACTACAGGAGACCCACTAAACTTTCTTCCACATGAAAGAACCCGGGCTTCAATCACTTGACTCCTTGTAGTGAGATTTAACAAAAAAGACATCATTTCATTGGAGATTCGCAAAGTTGTGTCTTGATTGTCTCTGCCCAAGGTAGCTCGCTAAAGTTGCAAACAAAAGCACCAAACTTCTCAATCTTCACATCCTTCAAAGGTATGAAAAAGGACAAAGTCTACCCTAGTTAACCATCCCTACTATCCAATACGTCAGTGAATATAGTCTCCTTTTTGCAAGTTACATAAAATAAGGGTATTTTTAGGCATTTCTCTAAAGTAATGCTAAGGGGATGTTACAGGTCGAAGTTTGAGTTAACACGTTATGTGACTTCTGTTATTACTCTAATTTCATGTTTAAAATAAGTAAACAAAATAGTAGATCAATTTAAAAGTGACACATCCCATAATTCACTTAAAATTATCTATAAATTGGTCCCCAAATGTTCATCCTTCCTTTAATTATCGTGATTTAAATACTTTTTCATTGCTTTGAATCTTATTAGTAATACTAATATATTTCTAATGAGTGAATCTGGGTATCCTTTATGAACATTAATTAAGACATAGAAGTATTGCCACTACTCGGGGACGGGTCAGACAGAAACTCCGGGCCAAACGACCCAGTCTTCATAGAAGACCCGGTTGACCAACCCAAAGTTTGTTAAAATTTAGTGGAAGACTTGTAATAATTTTTTTTCTAGCCATGACCCACTTGTGATGGATCACGGTCCTCATAGTGATTATCAGAGTTAAATGCAGAAATATAAATTAAATCCAAACAAACTATGCATTTGTGTCCATACGTCTAGAATTCTAAATCATAGAATATTACAAGAACCAATAGTTCTCACCAGCGGAAAATATAATCAAACCAAATAAAGCGAAACAAGTCAGTTGCAATCCAAATCTAGAACTCCACGAGTCTAATGTGTCCACGCTCTAGGTATTCCTATCTCTACCTGGAGAAAAATATAGTCGAAAGGGTGAATGACTAGCTCAGTAGGAAACTTATACTCACTACCAAGCGCGTGAGAAAACTTATTTTACCTTTTCTTTATCAAAACTTTGATTCTTTTTAGGGGCTATGCATTTTTATCAAAACATTTTCAAAAATCATTTACATCCTTTTTAAGGAAAACCAGCCTCAAAGGGCCCCGACAAGATATCGTAGAAAACACCGCTGTTTACGTAGATATCTATACTCAAAAATATCCTCGTTAATTTCGCACTGAAAATTATCACCAGTGAAAAAGGGAGGTCACCCATGGACTCCTCCGGTCAATCGCACAAAATAAAGCAACGACGGTCTGTAGACCTGGCTCGTCATCCCGGGTTTTGCCGAGGAGCCAAGATCAGTGTCGACTCAACCCGTATCATCACCCAAGTCCTGCCGACGAGCCAAATCTCAGTGCCGACACAACTCAAATCACGTCCCGAGTTTGCCGATGAGTCAAGCTCAGCACCAACAAATTCGTATTGAGATAAAACCCAGTCCTGCCAACGATGATACGGAAATAAATAATAGGTCCAAACTTTATTAGCATATTCTTCTTGTGTTTTAGGGAATCAGGAGACCCTGGAAAGGTGTTCCATGTTTGGCCCTCCAGGAACACGGAAAACGCTCCTCTTTAAAGCTGTTGCAATTGAGTGTGGCACAACATTTTTTAATGTTTCATCAGCTACATTAGCTTCCAAATGGCGTGGGGAGAGTGAACGCATGGTCCGGTGTTTGTTTGACCTTGCCAGGGCCTATGCACCAAGTACAATATTCATTGATGAGATTGACTCTCTATGCAATGCGCGAGGGTAAAAGTTTTCTTCTTTCCTGCAAAGGTTTCTGTGAAACTTAATATTTGTTCAAGGGCATAATAACAGATGATGAGTGTCTTCATTATTTGCTTTTCTCAAAATATGAGTAACTTAAAATATGTTTTAAAGCACTCTTATTGATGAAAATAATTTGATATAAACTCCTATTTTTATTTTTTATGGAAAACATGAATTCAGGGCCTCAGGGGAGCATGAATCATCTCGAAGGGTGAAGTTTGAACTGGTAGTTCAGGTTGATGGAGTAAGCAATAGCTCTGCAGGTGAGGATGGGAACAGTAAAATAGTGATGGTTTTGGCAGCTACCAATTTTCCATGGGACATTGAAGAGGCACTGAGGTTGGTTCTTTTTCTTCATTTATATTGGGTTGCTTGGCCATTAAGTGGCATTTAGGTTACTTTACCTTGCAGGAGGCGGCTGGAAAAGCGTATTTATATTCCTCTTCCTAATTTTGAGAGTCAAAAGGAACTTATCTGGATAAATTTGAAGACTGTATAGGTTAACAGGCTCTTTTCATTTTGCTTTGCTTTGGGCTGTTATATATTTATATTATTTACATTTAATTGATCAAACAAAACTCATATATTTGGCTTCAAGCTTTACTTAGATTGACCTTGTCTAAATGTCATCAATTTATTTGCAGTAATCTTTGATACGAGTATTTGGTGGAGGTTATTAGATATGTAATAATCTATTTTATATAATTCATCAAACTACTTGACGAGGTGGGCATTTTAGCGATTTTCTTTTATCGAGTTGGAAAAAGAGCTAATTTAGGAAAGGAAGGAAGACTAAGGAATGTAGTTTTTGAAGCTTGTAAACTTTTTGGGAAAATATTTCTTTTATTCTCTCACAAAAACCGTTTCCAATAGTGGTGTGATATATAGAGGCAAATATATAATTAAGGAAAAATTTACAATTGAAAAAAATGTAATCATCCTGAATTGAAATGGTCATAGTTCTCAGCATGCTTCTTATTTTATGTAGTTGGATTTTAGATGAATGACTTTGTTGAAACAGGCTAGAGCTTTAACAAACCAAGCATATTCCTGCCATCTTAGTACAGTTAAATGTTCTTATAATCTGCATTTGCAAGTGTTTACTCCATTATTTGGCGCAAGATCTTAGGAATTTGATGTTTAGTTGAGAAACTTTTGAACATTTTGTTCTCCTTCCCGTCTCTTTCTTTTCCCTGAATGAAGTTTTGCTGTCTCTCTAACTGTCCTTTGTACCTTGACCAGATTATCATCTATCAACCATCTGCAAATGGACCTTAATGCTAGAAAAGGACTGACAAGCTGGTGGGAAGAAAACTATATTTTCTACTATGGGTTTAGAGGATATTTGAAGGAGACAAACACGTCCATTAAGATTCTTAAATGAGGACGAAAACGTTGATTTTCATTAATGGGTAGGAGTTGTTTTTTGGGTTTGTTTCTCAGCAATTAAGTAATTCTAGGTTTGTCTGTTTACTGGCTTTGATGTGTCAATCATTGCAACACTATCACACATTAATATGCGAGTTCGTGATTGCCACATAAACTGTTCGTTACTTCAGAATTGCACATTTATTGCCAATCTTTTGTTCTGTTGTGTAAAACTAAAATCCAGATGACAATAATAAACAGTGCAAAGGAAAGACAAATCAACGCACAATTTTAACGTGGTTTGGACAAATTATCCTACATCCACGGACGCAACTGGAATCCCTTTATTTCTGAAGAACTAATCCAATCCTTACAGCCACAAATCCAAGACAGAACAGAATTTAAAACAGAGCAAAATTAGCAGAGAGAAGCCCTAACACCAGAGGAAGAAAAAACCAGAAGAACTTTCCTTCTCTCTGCAAGAGTTTCACCCCTGTCGAACACAGCTTCAGCCCTAGGAGTCAACTTCGTGAAGAAAATCCTCTTCAAGAATGCAACACCGTCTCTAGATAGCTTCAATTTCTCCCTGCTCTGTCCATTCCTCTTTTTGCCTTTCTATATTCATATCCCTTTTGCCACATGTACATTCAGACTAAAAGAAAAGGATAACAAAAGCCACCTGTAATCCATTAAAACTTCAACCAATAAAAGAAAAAAATGAACTGGACCATTAATGAACCAAAACCAACTTTACAATTCTCCACCTTGTTTTAAAGTTCATTCAACAGAAATAAAATGGTATGTCACCAACTCCACCTGAAGCTTAACCAATCTGGATTCCAACCAAGTCTAAACAGTTTCTAAACTTGGTTACTAGTAAAACCTTAGTTAATACATCAACAGAATTATCCTTCGATGCTATTTTATTTACCTTCATACTTCCCTCTTCAATGATTTCTCTAATGAAGTACATCCACACATCAATGTGCTTAGTCCTTTTATGAAACGCAGGATTCTTCATAAGGTGGATTGCACTTTGACTATCATAGTATATAGTCATGTTAGAACTATCAATTCCAAACTCAGATAATAAACCCTTAAGCCACATACTTTTTTTAAATCCTTTAGTAGCAGCAATGAATTCAGCTTAAGTAGTAGATAACGCTACTATTTTCTAAGGACATGATTTCCAACTAACAACACCTGCATACACAATAAATATATATCCAGAAGTAGATCGCAGGGTATCCAGACAATCAGCATAATTTGCATCAACATATCCAGAAATAATCTCTTTACCAGTATTATTCTTACCATATTCAATGCATAGATTTAAAGTGTTAAAAATATACCTCATTACCCACTTTAAAGCGTGTCAGTGACACTTACTTGGATTTGCCATATACTTGCTGATAATACTTACTAAAAATGCCAAGTCAGGACGAGTGCATACCATGGAGTACATTATGCTATCGACAATATTAGCATAAGGAATCTTTTTCATAAAATCATGTTCTTCATTAGTGATTGCTTCCTGCTTCTTAGATAATCTGAAATGTCTATCTAAAGGAACATTTACACCTTTAAGGTTTTGTAACCCGAACCTTTGAAGTACTTTTCTAAGATAATTTTCTTGAGATAAACAAAGAGTGTTCAACTTTCTATCCCTTATTATATCTATACCAAGGATGCGTTTTGCTGCCCCTAAGTCTTTCATGTCAAACTGTTTACCCAACTCAAGTTTCAGATCTTCAATCTCACTCCTTCCAGCAATCAGTATATCATCAACATATAAAGTACAAACAACTTTACCTTCTCCTGATTCTTTATAACATAGACACAATTGTCATGTTTACACCTATCAAAACCAATGGATGTGATAAAGGTATCAAATTTTTTATTTCATTGCCTAGGTGATTGCTTCAATCCATATAGAGATTTCTTTACCAAACAAACTTGATTCCTATCCGAAGATTCAAAACCTTCAGGTTGATCCATGAATATGGTCTCTTCAAGACCATCGTGGAGAAATGCGGTCTTGACATCCATTTGTTCAAACTCAAGGTTATGGATAACAACAAACGAAAGGAGTACATGAATTGAAGTTAGTTTTACTACAGGAGAAAATATCTCATTGAAATCTATACCCTTTCTCTGAGCAAACCCTTTGGCCACTAATCTAGCCTTGTACCTAGGTTTCTCCACCCCTTCAATACCCTCTTTCAATTTAAATATCCATTTGCATCCTATAACCTTCTTATGTATAAGCCTATCAACCAAAATCCATGTTTTATTTTTCCATAAAGAATCCATTTCTTCGTGCATGGATTTGAGTCAATGATCCTTATCTTTTCTGGATACAACATCAGAGAAGGATATTGGTTCAGAATTTTCCAAATCCAAAGCCACCATTAGAGCATATGCTATAATGTCAGCATACCCGAGTCGTTTTGTAGGCTTAATAATCCTCTTAGTTCTATCTCTTGTAAGTTGATAATCAACAGAGGTATCATCACTAAGAGAATTAGATAACTCATCCTAATTTTCCTGAGGCATCTCATTGTCCAGATTTGATCCTTGCTCCACCTCAATCTGAACTTTTTCAGCCTCTATTACAGGTTGATCAAGCTGTCTTTTCCAAGGAAAATCCTTTTCATTGAAGGAAATATTACGACTTTTCATAATCTTAGGATGATTTTCTTCCCTAGACCAAAGTCTATAACCTTTTAACACCTTCAGGATATCCTAAGAAAATATACTTCCTAGCCCGAGGTTGAAGCTTTCCCTGTTTAACATGTGCATATGCAGTACATCCGAAAACTTTCAAACCTCCATAGTCTGCAGGTTTTCCATGGCATATCTCAATAGGAGTTTTGAAATTCAATGCAGCAGAATGGCACATGTTTATTAAGTAGCAGACTGTCGTCATAGCCTCAACCCAAAATGCTCTCGGAAGTCCAGCTGAAATTAGCATACACTGAACCCTTTCCAAAATGATTCTATTCATTCTTTCAGCAAGTCTATTTTGCTGTGGAGTATAACTCACTGAATGATGCCTTTGAATTTCTTCTTCTACACAGTACTTATTGAATTGAGCAGAACAGAATTTCATCCCTTTGTCGCTTCTCAGCTTCTTTATCTTCCGATCAGTTTGATTTTCAACCATTTTCTTCCAACTCTTGAAAATGTCAAACACCTGGTCTTTAGTTTTCATACAGTAGACCCAAACCCTCCTAGACTAGTCATCTATAAAAGTCACAAAATAATGAGCACCACCTTTTGAAGCCACTTTCTCAGGTCCCCACACATCCGAATGTATATAATCCAATAGCCCTTGAGATGTGTGACGGGAATGAGTGAATTTAACTCTACTACTTTTTCCTAATATGCAATTCTCACAAAATTTCAGATATGAGATCTGATCTTTTCCAAGCACATTCTTCTTTTATAATTCAAATAAACCCTTTACACTAATGTGTCCAAGTCTTAAGTGCCATAAATCAGTTTTGTTCCTCAAATCCCCTGTGGCAGTATCGGCTTCACCCACAACCGTTGTCCCCTTAAGAATATATAATCCATTATACAGTTCTCCTTTCATAATAGTCAAAACCCATTTAGAAATCTTAAGAACCCCAGAGTCAATCTTCACCGGGCACCCACTAGCATCTAGCATTCCTATTGACAGTAAATTACGTTTCAACTGAGGAACATACCTGACCCCTTGTATTGTCTGAATACAATTGTCAAACATTCTAATTTTAATAGAACCTTCTCCCTCAATTTGACACGAATTGTTATTTCATAACAATACTTTACCGCCAACTGTTCTATGGAAATTTAATAACCAATCATTCCTGGGTGTCATGTGAAACGAACACCCGGAGTCTAAGACCCACTGCTCACCCGGTTCCTATAGAGAAGCAACCAATACGTCAGAAGACTCATAACCGTCTGAAACAACTAAGGCATCTCCTTATTCTACCTTCTTTCCAGCCTGTTTCCTCTTTCTCTCAAAACAAACCCTTTTAAAATGTCCTTCTTTATTACAGAAAAAAACACCTCTTCCCTTGCTTAGACTTTGACCTAGATTTACCTCTAGCATTTTTGTTTTCCCTCTTCTGTGGTCGACCCCTAACAGTCAACCCCTCTCTTTCCAAGTTATCCTTAGAATTTGTTCTCTTATGTAATTCCTTGGAATTCAGGGTAACTTTCACCTCTGCCATGGTCAAGATTTCCTTTGCATGGAGCATTGTATCCACAAAATGCTCATATACTTTCAGCAAAGAACTCAGGATAATAATTTCTTGATCCTCCTATGCAATTTTGACTCCAATATTATTTAGGTCCAAAATAATTTTATTGAAATCATCTAAATGTTTTCGCATCTCTTTAGAATCTTCCATAACCAAAGTATACAATTTCTTCTTTAAATATAGACGATTAGCTAAAGACTTTTTCATGTATAAGGCTTCTAATTTCAACCAAACAGACAAAGCCAATTTTTTCTCTGTTTCCTCTCAAAGAACCTCATCTCCAAGGCTAAGGAGGATGGAACTGAGAGCTTTTGACTCCAACTCATCAGCCTTAGACTTGTCTGTGACAGACAGTTTCTCAATGGCGTCGGCGTCTATCGCCTGAGCCAACCTTTGATGAATAAGGAGAGCCCGCATCTTGACACTCCAGAGATTAAAATCATTTTCTCCAGTGAATTTGTCAACCTCAAATTTAGCCATCCTAATCAGAAACCCTAAAACAGAAATTAAAAAAAAAATTACAAAAATCTAACCTTGAAGCCCTAAGCCTAAACCTCCAGAAATCTGAATAAATCTGAAAGTCACGGGAGCCGTCAATGCTCACCGCACCATTTGTAAAACTAAAATCCAGATGACAATAATAAACAGTGCAAAGGAAAGAAAAATCAACGCACAATTTTAACGTGGTTCGGACAAATTGGCGTACATTCACGGACGCAACCGGAATCCCTTTATTTCTGAAGAACTAATCCAATCCTTACAGCCACAAATCCAAGACAGAACATAATTTAAAATAGAGCAAAATTAGCAGAGAGAAGCCCTAACACCAGAGGAAGAAAAAACCAGAAGAACTTTCCTTCTCTCTGCAAGAGTTTCACCCCTGTCGAACACAGCTTCAGCCCTAGGAGTCAACTTCGTGAAGAAAATCCTCTTCAAGAATGCAACACCCGTCTCTCGATAGCTTCAATTTCTCCCTGCTATGTCCATTCCTCTTTTTGCCTTTCTATATTCATATCCCTTTTGCCACCTGTACATTCAGACAAAAAGAAAATGATAACAAAAGTCAGCTGTAATCCATTAAAACTTCAACCAATAAAAGAAAAAAAATGAACCGGACCATTAATGAACCAGAACAAACTTTACATGTTGCTCTCAAAAGGCAAAGGCGATGGTACCAAGCATATTCAAAACCGACCCACAATTATTGGTTCGGTTCGTTTCTCTATTTTGATAAGTGCATTTGGGATTACTTTTGAAAGACTAAAAGTGTTAATTTCATAATTTTAAATGTCACGGTTGTGATATTCATACTTATTTGTGTAAAAATATATCTCTTAACTAGTTCAAATGTTGATTTACACATGAATGTGATCATATGCAAGATCATCAAGTTGGTGCTGCTGAAAATCAATTAATAAGAAGGGTAAATGACAAATCAACCATCGTGGTTTGAGATCAATGACAAGTCAACCACTATGGTATTTTTCTTAACAAGTTAACTACTCACGTATGTTAAAATGACAAATTTAACATCACGTAGACGTTTACCGTTAAAAAGTTGGGTGCCAACGTCCGAACACGGGAATGCCCAGCTCCGACGTTCTAAAGGATTCAGAAGGCGTTCTGAAGAAAATCAGAACACCGGCGGGGAGACACCGTGAAAATCACTGTGTCTGGTGCGAAAACACCGTAAAAATAGCAGTATCTCAGAGTGAGACACCGCGATTTTCGCCGTGTCTTCACACTAGACACCGCAAAAAATTGCAGTGTCTCACCAGACATAGCGATTTTTGCTGTGTCTCACCAGACATAGCGATTTTTGCTGTGTCTCACCAGAAACCACGATTTTCCCGGTGTCTCCCCGCCGGCGTTCAATCAGAACGCTTTCTGAATTCTTCATAACGTCGGAGCCGGGCGTTCTAGCGTTCGGATGTTGACACCCAACTTTTTAACGGTAAACGTTTACATGATGTTGAATTTTTCATTTTAACTTACGTGAGTGGTTAACTTGTTAAAAAAATACCATAGTGGTTGACTTGTTATGGATCTCAAACTATGATGATTGATTTGTCATTTACCTTAATAAGAAAGAGGTCGACCTTCTTCTGCCCCCTAAAACCAGCTTCCATGCTATGATTTTTTGTCATTTCAATGAATCAATCAAATAATAAATTAATCAAATACTAAACTATGCACTAATGTGCGTAAAGCATACGCCAAAAATTGTTTATATGCAGCAGTTGTCGCCCCATTAGTCTGAAAGTGCGGCCTTCATTGAGAAAAATAAAGTTGTCCAAATGGAAACCATTTTGTTTTTAATGTTATTCTTTTTTAAATATTTAATGTCTAAGTTTAGTTCACTTAGACACTTTTTAAGCTTTTATTACAAGACTTTACCTCTTTACGTGTTATTTATTTATTATTGTAAATAACGAATAAAATGAGTCTAGAAATATCTTCTCGACTTCTCATTGGTTGTGTAGTTCTATTATTTGTCAGAAAATAGATAACTAGAAACCTCAATTAAGTACACCATTAGAACGAGACATATCATGAGAAAGAAATACAAGTGGAGGAGACAAAATTTATTATAGAAAATTAAAATACGAGACTTTCGTTTATACGACAAAAATAAAAATACTTAATTCCAATCTTAGGCCAATATATAAGTAAATACGGTTCATACCGCAAGATATATGTCACAATACCCCTATGGCTCATAACATGTAGCTAGGGAGGGTCAGCGATCTCAGGTCATTGGTCTAATCCCTCCGCTACCATCATAAATTTTTATGAAAATTTTATAATTATGCTCGTCATTTTCGAAGCAATGCAAGTTTTTCAAATAATAATACAATAAAATTTGGTCACCAAAATATAAAGGAATAATAACTTGGAGAAACTTACCTCTCTAACACTAATGCCACAACTAGGTCTTGTTTTTATATGTTCATTACCCACTTTTCTCCCAGTTGGCCAATGTAATTGCCCCACTACCCCCTAGACATAGTGTATGTACATTATGGCATTGATCATGAAAAGCCGCTATAGACTTTGCTCTAAGGTAATGCTTTAAGACACCTACGAAGCTTACTACTTTTCCATATCTGTATATTTATTTGTACATCTAGGTTTTTCTAAGCTTAATATGTGGAGTATTTGGATCTCTTGCTCATTTAACGATATATATTTCAATACAAATAGTTGTATAGCAAATTTTGGTATTGAGGTTTTAAAATGCAAAACACTTTCAACATAACTCATGTAGTCAGAGCTTCTCGCTCCCCCAATGACATTTCCGACTATGGGCTCACTCAAATCTCTTTCTTCTTCCCTAAACTCATGTGGTTAGAAGGCTTCACCATTGTTGGATCACCTATCGAACATTTTCAATAGTTGTGGCCACATGATCACTTTGTGAGGTTGTGTGTACCACAGATATGGGAAAAAGTGAAACCTTAATGCAAATAGTTATTAGAGGCAAGAATCTGTCTCTAATTTGGCAGAAGTGTAACTCGCTCAATACGCGTCCAAATGACGTGAAATTTAGACCATTTCATACTCTGCAAATGAAAATGAGTCCCCTCAAAAATCACAAGGAAAGCCGTTTGGAAAAGAAGTTATGGCTGAAGGGTTGTTACTGGTCCGAATAGGCACCCAAGGGCTAACTGGACCCAAAATGGCATAAAGTATAACTCGTTCAATATGCAATCACATGATGTGAAATTTGGACCAAGTCTTATTTTGTAAGTGAAGAGGACGTCCTCAAAAAATCAACAGCATAAACTTTCATGAGCAGAAGTTATGGAAGAGGGGTTGCAAGTTGATTCGAATAAGCACTTAAACCATGCCTATTGACTTCAATGGCCTCCAATGGTGGAAGCACTCCAACTTGGATTGTAGCAAGTTTTCCACTCCTTTGCTAGGGATGTCCACTTCTAGAAAAAGGATGGAGAAATGAATAGCTTGAAGAGGATTTTCCAAAAGCTGATAAGAAATGGCAAAACAAATTTGAACATCAAAATCTACTTGGTTGAGCACCAAGAAGAAAAGGCCGATTGTGGAGGGAACACCAACCTTCCAAAATGATTTCTTTGGCTGATCAAAATTGTTTAGGGCAAACCTTAAAGAGGGTTTAAATACCCCTCTAATTAGGACTGTCATTAAAAGATAAATTACAAAATTGACCAATTAAAAAGAACAACAAAAGTATGCTCTCGGCGACTAAGCTAAATCGAGAGCAACACAAACATAACATTAGTTTGTTACATCCACATGACCCAAATAAGACCATAAAATGAAACTAAGCTTCCTCCCTTGAGTCTTAAGTCTTGAATAAAGAAAAGAACTAATTGATTCAATTTTCAAAGCCCTTCTTCAAGTGGATTTGGGCCTAAAGTCTGAGTGAGAAGAAAAAACTTCATTTGCTGAAACAAAGTTCTTTGATCCAGACTCCGTTGACTTAGTAAATCATCTTCAATTGATATGAATTACCTCATTTTGGAAAGCTTAAGATCTCCCCTACAATTTTAGTGAAGAAACCATTTCAATATAAGATCATATAGGCTAAAAAAAAAACCACATACAGCTCGGGGGTCAGATTGTCGGCAGTTTTGAGAGAACTTTATAATTCTCTTAATCATGTGCTTTAATCTCCACTTATGCCTTATCTTAAATAACTCCAGGCCATATTAGGGTGCTTGATTGATGGACTACGGTCCATTCTATTATTGATCAAGCCTTAAAGAATATCATGAAAAAATTCAAGGTCAAGCATAGGTGGAAGTTTAAGAGCAATGGAAGAGAAATGGAAAGACTTTCCAAAAATTGTCTTTTTTTTTTATCTCCAGCAAGTATTTGATTATTTTGGCATTTAAAACAATGTCATTTAAAAATGCATGCTTCAGGAAGATTCTAGGTGACTTCCTAAGCTTTTTAGAACAAGTTTGATTGTTAAATTGGGACTTCATTAGCTATGTCAAAGGCCCACATAACAAAGAGCAAAGAATAAGGAAAGTCAAAGTGTCTAAACTTGGAGACCTAGGAAAACCCTACATGGAATCCATCCAAGTGGACGAGCACCAACATGGATTAGCTACCAATTACATCTAAACTTAGAGAGAAAGAAATAAATATACTAATTTAATATTCTTTTAGTTAATTAACCTAGTTTAGTAGTAAATCAAACAACTTATTCTTTGAGCTGATTAAGGTTATTGTTTCCTATTTTATTGTTTCTTATTTTATGCTTTGTAAAAGGCTATATAAAGTCCACTAATGCTTATATTTTAATCACTTGAGTTTGAATACAAAATAGCTTTTGCTAATTTCGAAATTGGAAGAGATTCCCTTTTCAAATGCTTTGGTGAGTTATGTCCAAAGTTCCTCTTGTGTGAGTCATATCACAAGGCGGAGTTCACTTAAGCTTAAGTGATCTTTTTTTAGTGACATATGCTGCCCTACTCTCTTGGGAAAGGTTGTGTGAAGTGGTGTTCAACCATCCATCAAGTCTCCATCTGCAAAGTAAACAAAAGGGAAGTGCAAGCTGTCCTACTTTCTATTTCCGACCACTTATTTTGTTTTCAGCATATCTCGCAATCCTTGGAGGTTATTTCCAAACTTTTTAAAGGCTTATTTTTCTATTCCATCCAAGAAGGAGTGGTCCAAATTTCAGCATAAAAGGATCTCTGACGAAAAAGTTACGTTCATTCCAATTTCACTTTCCATAATTAAAATTGCAAAAATTTAAGGAAAGAAGGAAAGGGTTAACCGCCAGCTGGGAAAATTCAATTAGGTCGACTTAATTTCATCTCTGTCCAAAGGTCGACCGTTTCATCTAGGAGCAGCCCACCTAGTTTCTCCAACATTCTTCCTTCTTCAACACTTGCAACAACATCTCAACAACATAATTTGCAGGTTATTTCTTTATCCCTTCTGCTAGTGCATCATTAATGGATATAATCGATTTTTGTATTACTCTTTTCTCAACAAACACCTACAAAAAGGACACTAGAATTAAAGTTAGAAAAATCTCCATGCTTAGATGTCAGTCATAGGTTTTGGTGGCACATCATGTAGGTGTCCCTCTTTATGATGAGGGACACTCCTCATAAATGGTGTGTGAAAGGAGGAATTTTTCATTCCTCCTTTCAGTGCCTGCACTCTTATTTTAAGGCAGGTATCTCTTGAGACCTCTATAAATAGAGGTTTGAAGGAGAGACTTATGCACTCAAAAATAGAGAAAGAAGGAGAAGAGGAGGAAGAAAATAGTGAGGATTATTTTAAGGGAGAAAAAAGAAAGAGTAAAAGAAAAATAGGTGAGGTACTTTTATGCATATTGTGAAATCTAAGAGTGAGAGATTTTTCTCTCAGTGAATATTCTATAGAATATTGGGTATCTAGAAAAATATTGTAAATCTTTTTTTCATAGTGAGATCTTTTTGGACTCGGTTCCTGTGATTTTTTTTTTGCCAATTTGGGTTTCCACGTAAAACTTCTCGGTGTCTATTTTTGCTATTATTTCTCTTACTTCTTGACTGTTATATTTTAATAGTGTGAAAAAATATTCTTGATATTTTTGGATCACATTTGCTATCGTACAGGTTAGTGATGTAATTGTACTGTGTACGTCACGACCCAGAGACGGGCCTAATAGAACACCGGGTCAGGTGACCTGATCCTTGTGGAGGACCCAATCTAATTAAGTTTCTGCCTTGATATCCATTTCGGTTCCCGTGATCATACGTGTTCCCGTTTCCATATCCGTATCCGTATCCGTTTCTGTATCTGTATCTGTATCTGTATCCATATCTGTATCCGTATCCGTATCCATTTCCATTTCTGGAAATTTCGTTTCCGTGATCATACGTGTTCCCGTTTCCATATCCGTATCCATATCCGTTTCTGTATCTGTATCTGTATCTGTATCCATATCTGTATCCGTATCCGTATCCGTATCCATTTCCATTTCTGGAAATTTCGTTTCCGTTTCTGTTTCTGTTTTGGTTTCCGTTTCAGTTTCTGTGCTCATACTGTTTCCGTATCCATTTCTGTTGTCCATGGTTTTTGTTTCTGTTTCCGTTTCCATTTTGGTCTTCAGGTGCTCGTTCATCGAAAGGTTCAACTAATTCCCTATACTTAATCTCGTTGGCCCTTACTATCATGTCTACCCTTTTATTTACCCATTGTGACCTCTCATCTTTTCTTATACTTTTGTTCCTGTGCCGGGCTAAGCTACCGGACCACAGAAACCATTATCTTTTCTTTATCTTTTGTTCATGTGCCGGGCTAAGCTATCAGACCACACAAACCATTATCTTTTCTTTATCTTTTGTTCATGTGTCGGGCTAAGCTACCGGACCACACAAACAATTATTAGAAGTCTTGCTTTAGTTCGCTTTTTATCATTTCTTAATTCACTCTTGTTGCTCGTGATTCGTTTGTAAATCGTGCATAATTCAATATAGTGGTCTCATTTAACTATCTAACTCTATCTAACTATCCAGTTGGTCTAATCTACGTCCCTTCCACTTATCTATCTCGTTCCTATTTCTTAAAATTTGGGCAGAGTCTCCCTTGTTTTTAAACTCCCCCAAAGCTAAATAACCTGTATAAAAATATCTCAAACAGTTCCAGTATCCCATTATCATACTAACTTGTTTCTTAACCGTAGCGTCATCATCAAAAATAATATATGCGTGCTAAAGAAAACAAGTAAAGCGATTAAATTAAAATACTTACAGTCGATGAACGATTTCCACGTCGAGGCTTGTGTTGGCAGTCAGGCTATAGAATCAATTTGAATTTACAAAAATCATTTTAGAATAAGCGAGAAACTTGGTTTTAAAAATGATTAGAGCAGTCCATGAAATAGTTTTTAAAACTTTTGCTCTTATACCAATTGTAACGACCCGGATTTTTCTTCGTAAATCCCTTTGAAAAACGCGTTAAAATTTATGAAAGAAATATCAGAGTGCAAGTTGGGCCGTTAAAACACTTAAAACGTTACGGAAATAAAAACATTTGAGGAAGCGTTAAAATCATATATTTTAAAATACTGCGGAAGCGTAAAGAATTTAAAGGAAATAAACTAGACATTAAATTACAATTTAAGAAGGGAAAACTTAATTTAAATTAATTACAACTCAATATGTCTTTAATTTCTTGTAGCCTGGCCAACCACAAGCTCGTAGGTGCAAATCCTTCATCCACTGCTTCTTCCTTGCTCGAATACTCTGTGCGTCATGTGTAACTACATCGTAAGTAAGACGTGAGCCTAAAGGCCTAGTAAGAAATTGGGTTTATGCATATAAAATGCCTCTCTTTTATTCTTTGGAATGGATCCGCCCCAAACCAATATTTTATTTACGTATTTTATGAATGATTACATGTGTAACATCCCAATATTTTTAAGATGGATAATTATCGGGATATTACCAAGGACGTTCGGAGCGCTAAATCAATGAACATTTCAGTAATGTTTTTCCCCGTATACGTGATGAAATTGAAGTGTTAGGATTACGAGGATATTTTATTACGTGTTTACACGTATCATTTGTGACGTGTATCTATGAAGGAAATGTCGTGGGGATCACGTTGAGTGCGAAAAGTTAGTGAAAAGTGAAGAAAATAGACTTGAGGATGCCTCGGGACGCCAATCTGTGTCCTAAACTTGCTATTTTGAGAAGTTGCGGACGCTAGCTATGGAAGGTGCAGACAATGCGGACGACTCGAGGCAGCGTCCGAATGAATCTGTTTAAAAACTGGAGCATTGCGGACGGCGGCGGACGACTAGATTTAGCGTCCGAATGAATCTGTCCAATTTTTGGGACAATTCGGACGACATATGCGGACGACGCAGACAATGGCACGACGTCCGCAACACGACTGTGAACGGTACAGACACAGTGAGGACACCATTTTTCGTCTGAAGCCATGTATTCGCTCTGTGATTTTTGGTCTTGTGGATGCATGCGGACAATAGTACGACGTTCGCAATAGTCCAAAATGCAGCAGATCTGCAAAAAATTAGGAAATAAAAGTCTGGAAATTCGACATAATTTGGCGATTAGCGAGTTACTACTCGCACTTTCGGCGAGAAAAGGAGTCCCTTGGCAGTAGCCCACAAAATAGGCTCCCTATGTGCACGCCTTGTCTCTCGCTTGTCTCCTGAGGTAAAATCTTCCTCTATCTTCCTCTATTTTAGTCAACAGCAAAACTCCTCCTGCATCCTTCGTCTTCTCCTTCGTTTCCCCTGAAGGGAAATTCTGCTGAACAAGGAGTTGCTGTACTTGAGAGTGAGACCTGAGTGAGAAAGAGAGTGGTTAGTGTTGGGCTATGAGGTGTGTGAACGTGAGTGAGAAGTAAGCTATGTGAAGAGTGGGAGCTGGGCAGTGAGCTGGAAGTTGGAGCTAGGTGGTGAGCTGCTCCCTGCTTGCGTGATTCTCTCTCGATTCAAGTAGAGTTACATAGCTTCGTTTTCATTCTCTGCTATGTTAGTCGAAGCATGTAAGTGTTGGACACATTATCTAACGGAGATTTGTTAAGCTAATATTGTTGTTAAAGCATGTGAAATACTTTGTTGGTTTATTTAGTATTCTGTGGAGATTTATGTTAAAGGAATTTCATAGTGATGAGCCCTGTAATGGATTGATTAGTGGCTGGAAGATAATGAATATGATGGATAAGTTGGAATTGGGTTTTGTGGTGTCATTGTTAGGCTGTATCGATTGTCCTCTATTGGTTTATTATTGTGAGAGATTATGTGATTCAATTTGTTGAGGCCATGTGATTAAGGGTTGGTGATGCTTTGATCGGTTCAGGTATCAGAACTGGGGAAAGAGGATAGTGGCTAAGTGATTAAGCGCAATAACGAACTGAGGTAAGGAATGAGTTGTCTTGGCCATGTGGAGACCCTACACCAAGTATAAGTGTGTGTGATGATTTTGTTGTAGAAATTCTGTAGTTGTGGTTATTTTGTGTAATAGGGGTAGTTGCCTTGAGATTTTTCTCTTGAAATGTTCTGCTAATGCTTATAGTGATGAGAAAGTCAAGTTGAATGAAATAGAGAAAGAATGCTTAAAACAGAAGAGAAAAGTATGAATGTACAGATTTTCCTTTAGTGAGATGAGGAAGTTAACAATGAAGAAGTTATGATGTTAGATGTTAGAGAAAGACCATACGTTTCTTTACAGATTTCTAGTGATGTTATGATAAATGCTCAATGTGTCCTATTTTGCTTTAGATGATTTTGTTGGTGGTGTTTAAACATATAGACTATTCCAAATGTTGTTCTCTGTACCTTTGTACCTACTGTAAGATTTCTGATGAATTCCGTTGATTTCCTGCAATAGTTGTTACTGCTTTTACTCTCTGCATTGTAGGTGTTATCCTTGTTATTTTTTTTATGTATGTTACTGTTATGCTCAACAAGTAAATACAAGAAACAAGAGAAAAAGGATGAGATCTAGATACTCCAAAGATAAAAGTGAATGGAAATGAGAACCATGACTGTAATGTGAAGGATAAAGGAAAAGAATGACTTGATTGTTTTATCTTCAGCATAAGCCTATTTCGTTGGTATGTTTATTTTCACTACTATTGGTATCATATGAGAAGCATGTTGTAGTAGTTTTGCTGTGATTATAGTATAGAAAGCAAGATTATCCAAGTATATTCTCTTCCATTGTTATATGTTAAGTATGATAATTTCCTTGTGTATTCAACTTAGAAGCATGTTAGGTGTTATGGATTCGCTGTTAATTTGGTTGTTAAAAAGCATGCGTAGTCCGGTAAGATAATGGATCATAATCTGATATAGTTCATTTGCTATATGATTTCATGTTTAGTAGTTAGCTTCTTGTTGATTAAGTTGAAATGAGAGCATGATTGGTTGAAGTACGTTTTCCATTGTTAAGCTTGATTTAAAGTATGATTTAATTGGACGAAATACTGTTGAATAGTTGTGTAGAAACTATTAGTTGACAAATGAGTTTTGTAAAGCATGAAATAGTTGTGAGAAAGTAGAGAATGATGAACTGAAGAAGAGAATATGTGATGAGCATGAATGAACTTTGATTTCCCTAGTGATATTCTTTTTATTGTCTTAATTCTTAAGTGATAGATTTTATGCCTATGTAATGAGGTGTGAACTACTATGATGTGAACTGTTAACTGAACAACAAAGGAAAAAGGTTTAGTTAACTAAGCAAACGAAGGAAAAAAGGGTTTAGTTAACTGAACAAACCAAGGAAAATGGTTTAATGAATTAAGATGAATGAACGATGTCATGAGTTTAATTAAAAGTATGATTTGGTTAAACGTTGTCATTTCTTTCATTATGTGAAGCATGTGATGTTATTAGTTTCATTCATTGTTTACTATGGATTTTTTTAAGTATTGATATTATTTCTCATATGTGCTTTGTTTATTAGGAAGAAGTTAGATCGAGTTCATGATAATAGAAACCAAGTAGGGGGTAACCTTCGGGGTGGTACCCACATGCATGGGTGAGGAAAAATGCTAAGAAAAAGGAATGTTCGAGATGGATGGGTTACGCCCATCACCGAAGAAACCCTAACGGCGGGATACGCCGGAAGGGAAGAAACTCTAAAGTTAGGATACGCCGGAAAGAGGAAGAACTCCAAAGGCGGGATACGCCAGAAGGAGAAAGAACTCAGAAGGCGGGATACACCAGAAAGAGAAAGAACCCAGAAGGCGGGATACGCCTGAAAAAGGGAACAAATAGGGAGTTGGGGTAGATGGGTAGTCCGGATCTAGCCTAGCAGCTATGATACACCCTCACCTAGTCGATAAAGGGACTAACGTGCGCACATGAGGTTAGAGCCGTACAGCTAGTCCATCTCAAAGGGAAACCTCCAATCTCTAGCTCGATGTACGAGTTAAGAACGAACAAAGAAAACGAATCTAATGAAAGAGTTTGGTTTGGGTGGCCCCCATTCCAAGAAGAACTAAAAAGAGAAATGCATAAATTGTTTTCCCCCATCTCCTTACTAGGCGAAAGCTCACGTATTTACTTGTGGTGTATGTACAACGACGAACAGATAGTAAACAGATAAGAAGAAGATGAGAAACACATAATGAAGTAGGGGTGGATGATTTCACATACATGGGATTCGGGCTGGCAAGGCAAAGATAAGGGAGAGTAAAAAGGTTGTGAATCAACGAAGTTAATTGTCAAGTTTTATTTGATAGATGAAATGTTTGAATGGCTTCGTATTTTCTTTGAAAGATTTCTTACGCTTCCACTATGATTTACAAAGGGTTCTTTTATAACACTTCAGCAAGACCTTAAACAGATGATTTTCCTTACAGTATTTACTCTTCCGTACATATTTAATAAGTTGGTTTTCATAACAAGTTTTAAGAAAGAGTTGGTAGCGATTCAGATTTACGCACTCTGATTTATTTCAAAAAGAAATTTCAAATTTTTATGCCTTTAAATGATTTACGAAAAATCCGGGTCGTTACAACGTGTTTTAGGAATAGCTCGTATATAGAGCATGGAGTTTGGGAAATCCTACAGTTTCTAATAAATTATGTTAATTAGTCTTGGGATTCTGACGAGGGAAAGATTAGTTATTTTCCTCACTCAAGACATGTGGCCACCCAGTAGTGGTGTTCCTAATTGTTTCTATAGTTATGAATCTATCCTAAGAGCACATACAAGAAATTAACTAATGGCACATACAAGAGAGTTCACATGACAAACAGAAGAACATAATTATGCACAACGATAAAGTTATAGCATATAATCCTAAGCAATAAGTTAAGAAGTTTATAACCTAATTTATTAACATGCTTAGATTAATTAACTTGTTTAGATTAACTAAATTGATTAAATTAACATGCTTAACGAATTAATGATTGGGTTAACGTGCTCAACACATTAGTTAATTACACTAGTTGTAATTACTCAAATCAAGTGGCATGCTCAAGGGATTGTTTCATAACAAGAATCATTCAAGGCAATATCAACAAAGAACACATAGAAAATCATATGGGCTAATACCAAAAATAAAGCAACACACTAAGTTGATTACATGCTTGAATTCGTTTACTTAACAACTCGTTAGTTTGTCATACTCATTGGGTTATTTAACAATAAATTAACTAGTTACGCTATTTAACATAAGGACGTATAACAGGAAATCAACCAAGAGAAACTACCATCTAATCGACGACTAACTAATACTTGTTGTAAGTAGCATACAAATACCATCTATCATTTAACAGCTAACATTCAAGAAATTAACGTCAACTCACACACCCAACATTACTTATTAAAGATACTTATTAATAGAGCAGTGAAATCAACATTGATGGACCGCTCACAGAACTAAAGTGCAAAGCATCCAGAATATACAGCCAACAAGCATAGACAGTATCACAGAGCAATATAACAAGCATTCTACACTATCACCATAACGAAAATAACCAACAACAAGGCAACTAATCAAGAGTCATCATAGAATTTCATCAGTGCACTATCAACAACTAACCTGCATATATGTTAAGGAAAAACAGGGGGAACATTTATACAAGACCCAACTACAACGAGAATACAGAGAACAAATCTACAAGCATCACAATGTACAGCAAACAAACAACCAACAGAAAACCTCAGAAAACTAGTCTAAACGAACAAGCATAAAACAGGTAGAGTATCATAGAAAACATAGGCTCCACAACACACGTACCCATTACTTGCGGTATAGGGCCTCCAAATGGCCAACGACACACCCAAGTGCTTACCATTAACGAAGCAACCTTTAGCTCACAGCAGCTTCACGGACGTCAATAGGGCAGCAGTAGCTCCAAAACCTCAGCTTCATCAGCTCACGTTTTGGCTCCATCTCCTGGACAGTAGCAACTCATCCATCTCCTCTCTTTACTCTCAGCTCTCCCTCGTGGCTCACTCTCTCATTGCTCACTCTCAACCTCTGGACTCTCTCTCACTGGAAGGAAGAGACGGGTAGGAAAAATGGAAGAAAACAAAGGAAGAAATGGCTTATGTAGGAAGGAGGAGGTAACAGCCGCACGTGTGGGGAGCAGGGAAGGTCGGCTATTAGCTGGGGGAGAATATTTTTGTCATGGACGCGTTCGTCCATTGGCTGTGTGTCATTTTCTTTCTGATTTTAAATCTGCTCTGTCACAGATTTGGGCTGATTCGGACGAGTGCAGACGCACAGTACTTGTCCGCAAGACCTAATCCCACAGGCTAAAAGGAGACTTCGAATGAGGAATGGCATCCCCGACCAATGTCTGTACCATCCGCATACCACTTTCGGACGCAGTTTGGCATCCGCACAAGTCATCCTCATGCGTCTGATTGTGTCCATAAAATGGACAGATTCATTGCGGACGAGGCTAGTCTTCATTCGCGTTCATCCGTGTGTGTCCAAATTGTCCCTAAAATGGATAGATTCAATGTGGACGAGGCTAGTCCTCGTCCACGTTCGTCCGTGATCGTCCGAATTTGTCCAGTCTTGGACAGATTCAATTCGGAGGCGACCATTCGCGTCCGTAAGGACTGGGCTGCGTCCGCAGTCTCGTTTGAAGCTTCAATAAAGGAAGGGGACGACTTTGAGGATGTGAAAACGGCATCTCGAGTCATCCCAAAGTGCACAGTCAGCACTTTCCTCACATTTTCTCGCCTAACTTCTATCATGTAACACTTCCCCCTATTACATGTCATTAAATAACACGTAACCATACGAAATGTAATATCCTAACTACCCTATCATCACCATTACATCACATGTATGAGTGGAAAATACCCTTAGACTTAACGCTCAGAACACGTTCTGTAATATCCCGATGATTAAAAATATCGGGATGTTACAAGTAAAGCTCTCGGGTGGCTACTGCAAATTGTTGGCGATGGCTTGGAGCTGCGGCTGGCTAGTTCCCCTGCCTCCTCGGGTGTACGTCTGGTATGGCAGCCTTTTGTGTTTTCTAAGGTTTGAATTAGTTGGATAATTGAATTATGATGATGATCATAAATTGTTGTCTTAGTTGAAGAACATGAATATGCCGTTAGATTGGTTACGCTCTGTGTTGTTTGGTTACACTCTATGTGATTGGCATGAAGTTTATAAATAATTCGTGATGAATATGCCCTATTGTTGGTTGAAATTGTGAAAACGAAATAACCAGTTGGGTTTTATACTATGAATTGTGGTGGATGTTATGCTCTGCTTGTTATTGAATTTCAAAGCATATGTTCTGTACGATTGGATCGTTGTGTTGGCTACCTACTGTCATTGAATGTGAAAATATATTATGAAGTTGGATATTATAATTGGATGCTAAAGTAGTTATTGAATATGCATAAGGATTTGTGAGGATTAAGTTGAATTTATGCTCTGTACGATGTACGTGTTAAGTGTTATTGCGTTGGATTGAGTCATTCATTGGATAAACGTATGTTAGTAATTGAATTAGTTTAGTGAGATATGTTACGTTTCGTTTTAATGAGTTCCTAGAATTTCTAAAGATTTAGAATAGGAAAGAGACACTATGTTTATACATTGATTAATCGACTAGATTAATGATAAACGTTACTAATTTGTGAAGGTATCAAAAAGACGAAGAAGGATAGCGAGTAAGTAATAACGTGCAATAAAGAATTGAGGTAAAGATTGGGTAGAGTCGTTGACCAGTGGAGGCCCTACCCATAAGTAATGTGTGGATTGTGTTGAATTTCCTTGATGTCCATTGCTTGAATATTTTGTGTATTGAATTCTTTGTTGATATCTCCTGTTAAATTCTTTAGCTAATAACTTGTTGTGTGGTTTATTTTCTATAAATTACTCTACTGCAAAGGTTGAAATGAAAGGATTAGAGAAGAATATGAATGATGAACGGAAAGTTATAGGGTGATGTGAAAAGCATGAATGAGTTATGAATGTGATTTACAGTAATTCTATTCTGTACATTTTATTTTGGAATATTTACTTTGCATATTGCCTCTCATATTATTTGCTTTCTTGGGTCTGGTTAGGAACTATGAATGCTCTAGATAATTAGCATAAATTTGTTTAGCATGTTTCTATTATATTAAATAATCAAGCATGAGTAGATTATTCAAGATAGTAATTATATGAACATATTTAGCATGATTTATTAAATTGAGACGTCTAATTAAAGGGAACTCTTTGCATGTTTAATTAACTAGATCATTGATTGTAGCATGTTTAATTAATTGAATAAAAGCATGTTTAATTAACTAAGTTGATAGCTAAAAGATTAATTCCACTATTAGTCAAATGTAAATTATTAGCACACTTCTACCTGTATACGATTATTAAACATGATTCTGATTTCTATTGGCTAGGCATAATCTAAGTGTTAGTTTCAATGAGAATATGTAATTAACTTAGTTTACTATCATGTAATTATAAGTCAAGCATGTTTCCATTAGGAGTTTATTTAGCATGTTTCTGTACTGAGCATGTTTCCGTTAATTATCTGTCTCGTATCATTGTTTAGCATGTTTGATCTACTTGGATACTTAGTAATTAATAGTATATTCATGTTTCTATGTTATATGTTGCCTTCAAATTGTTTCCATGTTTGCTTTCAATTAATGTCATTTTTACCATTCGTTGTTTACTATTTGTGCTATTCTTGCCATTCATTACTTAATTATTGTTATTTCTACATTATGTCTAATGCATCATGATAATAGAAACAAGTAGGGAGTGCCCCTTAGGGTGATACTCACATGCATGAGTGAGGAAAATGAAATGAACGAATGCAATGAATGATGATGAATGATGCAATGGGGGGTTAAAGGGCGGATGTATTGTTCGGATCTAGTCCACATAAGGTTAGAAGCCGATCAAACTATTCCATCTAGTATGTGTTGCTTCAACTTCCAACACGATGTACGAGTAATGAACGAATGAATAAAATGTAATGAAAAGATTGGTTTGGGGCGAACCCATTCCAAGTGAACTAAAGAGAGGCATGATCATATTACATATTCCCTATTCTTACTAAGCCTTTGGGCTTACAGTTTACTTGTGGTGTAGGTATACGTGTATGACGAGAAGAACGATGAACAAAATACAAAGCAGTCGATGAAAGGTTTACACGGGCAGAGCTTGTGGCTGGTCAAGCTAAAGACAAGTAAAGTAATTTGTAAAACGTAACGATTTACTTAACATGTTTTAATTAGTATATTTTTGCTTCCGCTATGTTTTAAATAAATTATTATTGCTTCCGCTATGTTTTGATAATCGATTTTAATAACGAATATAATGAATGGATTTTGACGCTCAGTTTTAGCACTCTGATTATGGAAGATTTTAATTGTCTTACAAAAGTTTTAAATTTTACACATTTTTAAAAGCTTATGAAAAATTGGGTCGTCAAAGATATAAAGTAAACTATGCACATGCAATGCAGCTTTTAAAATCCATACGCAGTTTCTTTTTTCATTTTCTTTTATCTAATGTGGGACACGCGAACCCTACCTCTGGGCCCGACGAATCATCCCCCTCCAAGGGGGCCCAATGCTTACGTTGGTCGCACCTCACTCTCGATCTGATGTGGGACACGTGAACCCAACCTTCAGGCTCGACGGATCACCCCCCCCCCCCCCCCCAAGGGGGCCCAACGCCACCTATGGCCGCAC
>CM039474.1:23895395-23998201 GCA_022433065.1 Begonia loranthoides | reverse complement strand
CCAAACCCTCGTTTGGAGCACATAACCCCTCCAAGGGAGCCCAATGCCTACGTTGGACATGCCACACTCCCAATCTAATGTGGGACACGCGAACCCAACCTCTGGGCCCGACGGATCACCCCCCCCCCCCCCCACCCCCCTCCATGGGAGACCAACTCCTATGTTGACTAAACCAAGACCAGGTTGGCTCTAACCCTCATCCTGTAATCTATTCGTTCACATTCATTTCCCTTTTCAAAACCATGCATGAAAATCGTTTACATATCGTTTGAAAACCATGATGCATGATGCTCGTGAATGCGTATAGTTCAATCTCCTCTATGTAGACCTCCAACATGTTTAATCTCATTATCATTATCTTTAACTCAAAACTAATAAACATAGCATTAAAAGAACCTACATCTAATAAACACAGCATCAAGCATTAATACAATCCTCAGAACATGATCACAATCTAACTTAATATTCTATGAAAGCGGTAAATAGTCAATATACAAATCCTAATTCTTGCGATGTAGAGCTCAAAGGCCAAAACACATACATATCACTTACCTATAGTCCGTGACACTTTTTAACACTTTATCTTTCTTCCTTTAATACTTTCGCAGCACCTTCATAAATCTATAACATTTAACAATAATAATCCTTAACATTCTCGAACCCTTATTCCATATTCATTTCGCAACAGAATGTCATAATCCCATTACAATGGACTCACATAACCAGAATAACAGAACAAAACACAAGCCCCATCAATACCCAGTGAACTCACACAATCCACAAAACAATGAACCAATAAAAGAGCAACCTTAATTTATCAAACCTTAAATTTGCATTTTTCCTTCACTTTACTTTTCACGGATGATTCCCATCACTTAAACAGGGAGCATAAAACAATTCAATTCAATGGTTTATCAACTTAACAGTGAAATACATTGCTCATATCACTTTATCCCCAACATGCAGGTAGCTAAATAAATATATCCAACAATGTAACACATTTCCTCACCCTTTATCTCATTCCTCCATAGCTCAGAAGCAATAATCAAAACAAGGAATTAACATATCAACATTTACTCACCATTATCAATAATATAGATAGCCTAACTAAATAGGGGAAATGTCATCGGGTATATTCACAATCCATTAAACCACGTTGCACAATATTCCACATTCATCAATCAAACATTCATAAATAAATAGGGAGCATCAGTCACACAAAATCCATAAAGGGTTATGGAGGACTATACCTCACCAGAAGCTTACCCAAGAGAGAGACCAAGAGAAGCTGCCTCTCCCTTCTCTACCATCTCAACTCCAGACTTCTCTTCCCCTTCAGAGCCTTAACAATCACCAATTAAAATCACAGAACATCCATCCAAAACATTATCCATAAAATAGCCATGCAATAACTACTTACTAGGAGAACCCGAGAGCACCACACGAGAGGACCTTGTCCTTCTTCTTCTTTCTATCTTTAGCTTCTTCCCATTCACAAGACTCCCTCAATCATTTCCCTTCTCTTCACCTAAGAACTCTCATTCTCATATCTCACTTTTCTCCTTTCACTCACCCATTTCTCGTGGCTTACATTTTTTCCAGAGAGCTTTCTCTGCCTTTTTCTTCTCTTCTTCAATGTCTGCCTATTTCTCTTCTGAAGCTTCACTAAGAAGCCTCTCATAAATCTACACAAAGTCACCTAAAGATTGCCATCTGTCAAGGAAAGGAGACGTGGAGCAATCACAGACAATTCATGCCTTGAGATTTTCAATTATCTTATCAGGCCATAGAACCAATGGGACTGATCGACATCCCCGTCGAGTGTCCAGTCGACATGGCCATCATCCACTGCAACATAAAAACTCCATTTTTCCGAAATGCTATGGTACCGATCGACATGCTCAGTCGACCGATATATCCTATGCTCCACCTCTTTCATGCCAGCCGCTGAGTCAACCACTCCTACATTCACTCCTGTCGACCGCTCCTTCATCACAGTCATGACCTTCGCTCGCCGAATGCCAACGTTTCATTTTTTCTCTATTCCTTCTTCTTTTATTCTTTTTATTCTATTTCAATTCAAATTATACCTTTCTTTATTTAATCAAATCCTCTTTTAATTTATTCCCAATTAATCCTTAACCAAAATTCCCACTTAACCAAATTCTAATAATTTTCATCAAATGAACCTTCAATAATTATCCAAATAATCCAATCATACCCAATTAATTTTTTAATTATCCTTATTAAATTCCATTACGAGAAATCAAGGTATTACATTCCATACTAAATTCATTCTTTAATTTCCAATAATTCACAATTATTAGCGTCCATAGTGCAAGCTAAATTTTTGGGTATTACAATCCCACCCTCTACAAGCTAAATTGGCTCAACGACAAAGGATCCATCAAAGTGACCAAACAAGCCCATATTGCCTTTTCTATTGGTGGATATGAAGATGAAACCTTATTTGATGTGGTGCTTATGAATGTCAGCCACTTGTTGTTGGGAAGGTCATGGCAATTTGATAGGAGAGTTACACATGACGGTTTCACAAACTACTACTCTTTCAAGATGAATAGGAGAGTTGTCAGCCTAGCTCCCCTTCGGCCTGAACGAGTTGCATTAAATTATGAAAGTATGAAAAGGAATAGAACCGACTCTTAATTATTTATGTCCAAGAAGGAATTGAGGAAGACTATATTGCGGGGGGTGCCCTTGGTATTGATCTTATTTAGAGAGAGATTGGAGGAATTTGGAGACATACTCGATTCCATTATGCATTTGATTCGAGAATTTTAAGATTTGTTTCATGAGGAGCTTCCTCAAGGCCTCCCTCCCCTTCGTGAAATTGAACATCAAATAGACCTTGTGCCAGAAGCTACATTACCAAACTGTCCATCCTATATACTCAATTTGGAAGAAGCCAAGGAGTGACATAAGCAAGTCAGTGAACTCCTAGAGAAAGGGTACATCCGAGAGTCCCTTAGTCCGTGTGTCGTACCATCTTTGCTTGTGCCTAAGAAAGATGGTTCTATGTGAATGTGTGTGGATAGTAGAGCCATCAACCAGATTACCATCAAGTACAGGTTTTCAATACCTAGGCTTGACGATATGTTGGATGAGCTTAACGGTGCTTCTATCTTCTCCAAAATTGATCTCAAAAGTGGGTATCACCAAATCCGGATGCGGGAAGAGGATGAGTGGAAAACGACATTCAACACTAAATATGGCTTATATGAGTGGATGGTTATGCCCTTTGGGTTATCCAATGCTCCAAGTACATTCATGAGGGTGATGCATCATGTCCTCAAAGACTTTATGGGGCAGTTCACCGTGGTATACTTTGACGATATTCTTGTATAGCATTGACCTTACATGTGAAGCATCTTTGGCTTCTATTTGAGACTCTAAAGTCCACCAAACTTTATGGAAATTTGAAGAAGTGCTCCTTTGCTCAAGAAAGGGTTTATTTATTGGGATTCATCATCAGCAAGCATGGCATGGAAGTTGATGAAGACAAAATTGAGGGCATCAAAGGTTGGCCGATTCCTAGAAGCATTCTGAAGTGAGGAGCTTCCACGTCTGGCTTCATTTTATTCGAGATTTATTCAAAACTTTAACACATTCATGGCTCCTATTACTGATTGCACCAAGAAAGGGAAGGATTTCGAATGGTCTAAAGTATGTCAGGCTAGCTTTGAGACCATAAAGGAGAAACTATGTCATGCACTCGTGCTAGCTTTACTTGATTTTACCAATGTGTTTGAGGTGGAGTGTGATGATTCGGGGTTAGGAATTGGTGTTGTCCTTTATGCAAGGGGGCTAACCGATTGCCTATTTAAATGAAAAGGTCAAGGGGGTAGCTTCAAACTATTCTACTTACGACAAGGAATTCTATGTGGTTATCCGATCTCTCAAAGTGTGGCAGCATTATATTATCTCCAAAGAGTTTATCATCCACTCGAACCATCAAGCTTTTAAGCATATTCGCAACCAAGGCAAACTGAATGCAGACATGGCAAGTGGATGGAATTCTTAGAACGCTACCCCTATATCATCAAGTACAAAAAGGGAGACACGAATCTAGTGGCGGATGCACTTTCTCAACGGTAAGCTCTTTTGACCAAGCTAAACACCCGGATTTTCAATTTGAAATGGATATAAGAATCATATGCTAATGACAAGGATTTTGAGAATATGTACCATTGTTACTTAAAGACGGCTGAGAACCCCTTTTATATTGTGGATCGATTTCTTTTCAAAGGAGGCAATATTTGCATTTCGGCTTGTAATCTACGGGAATCAATGGCAAGAGAAGCCCATAGTGGTGGTTTCGAAATCCATTTTGGGGAGAAAAAGACTTTAGAAGCTGTCAAAGAACATTTACATTGGCCACATCTTCTCAAAGACGTTCAGGGAATCATCAAAAAGTGTATTGTTTGCAAGAAGGCCAAAAGCCGTGTTTTGATTCAAGTGTTGTATATGCCTTTACCCGTACCCCATCACCCTTGGGTGGAAGTCAGTGTGGATTTTGTTTTAGGGATCCCTCAGACTTTCAGAATGAAGAACTCAATCATGGTGGTCGTGGACCATTTCTAAAAAATGGCACATTTCATTGCGTGCAACAAGTCAGACAATGCAAGCCATGTGACATATTTGTTTTTCAAGGAATTAGTAAGATTGCATGGAGTTCTCCGCTCTATTGTCTCTGACCGTGATACTAAGTTCCTAAGTTCATTTTGGAAGACAATCTAGAGAAAATTAGGTACTAAGTTGCTTTTCAGTCCTCCTTCCATCCTAGACCGACAAGCAAACGGAAGTTGTCAACCATACATTGGGTGCACTTTTGAGAACTATTGTGAGCAAACGTCTTTCGGATTGGGATTTGTAATTGCCCTACATAGAGTTTGCGTATAGCTGAAGCATGCATAGATCAACGCATCATTCCCCTTTCGAGATTTTTTACAGGTTCAATCCCTTTACACCAATGGATCTCATCCCACTACCCATTGAAGATTATATAAATGAAGATGGAGTTTCAAAGGTAGAGAGAGTCAAAATGCTCCATGAAAAGGTGAGCAAAACCATTGCAAAGAAAAATGAATCCTATGCTAAAAATGCCAACTGAGGTCATAAAGAAGTGATATTTGAAGAAGGAGATTTGGTTTGACTACATTTGAGGAAGGAAAGGTTTCCCAAGCAATGAAAATGCAAGCTGCTTGCAAGAGTCATTGGCCCTTTTAAAATACTTGAAATGATTAACAACATCGCATACTGGCTAGAGCTTCTAGAGGATTATGGAGTTTCTTCTACCTTCAACGTGTAATACTTATCACCGTATCTTAGAGAGGATGAGAAAGAAGAAGAGAAGGAGGGTGGTTAAGCATCGGATTTGAGGTCAAATCCTCAATCACCCCAGAAGGATGATGCACCATAAGGACTGATTACTCGGTCTCGGGCCAAGAAGATCATTGCTCTTTTAACTAGTTATTATTTTGCAGGTGACATCACTCTAGAAGGACTTGAAGAGGAGCCTAACTATGAGGATAAGGAGAGGCCCTAGCATCTCCTCACTTGGAGTGCCCTTACACACTCTTGGCTTACAAGTACACCTGAGGTTAGGCATGAAACTATAATGTCGAGGCTTAAAGAGGAACTCCAGTTGAAGATATGTTCCTCCAACATCTTGACATGTTTTATTACCTCTTAATTTACTAGAATATTGTTATTTGGATGTATTTGGAGTTATTTTGCTGGTTGTTTGGTTTTTGGACATTTTGGTGCTCGGCTAGTGTGTTAGCCGAGCACTCATGCCAAATTGTGTTCTCTTAAGGGCAGTTTTGTAATTTGGCGTTAGGGCACCTCTTAAGAAAGTATTTAAACTTCCTTAAGGCTTTCCTAATGACCCAATTTGGAATTAAATCAGCAGTAGCTACAGCTCAGTTTTCGTTTGAAGAATTTTCCCTCTCAAACTCTCAACTACTTGTTCTAGGTTTTCAACCGAACTAGTATCCAACAATCGACTCACTCAGTGTTCTTGGTTTGGTCTTGGAGTGAGTCCCTTATACTAGATACTCCTTCATCTCTTCCAGAGGTGATTTCAAGTGTGAGGATTTAGAAGACCAGAGTCAAGCAAGGTGGAGAGGCTTCTTGCATAAGAAGTCCATTGAAGTCAATATTTCTAGCTTAGGTGATACTGGACCAACTTGTAGGTTTGGAACGTTATTTTCTTAATTTGTGTTGTGAATCTCATTCTGAAAATTTGGGACATTGTTATTCATTGGATTGAAGTAAAGTGTATGAAATTTGGAGTTAATTGGACATGGATTGGAGATTTTGTGCCACTTTCCTTATAGTGTATGAAACTATGTTTTCCTTGCACCCTTTTGGGCAGTGCGGTTTTGTCAACATAACTTCCGCATCTTAGAAAATTTAATTGTGATTTTTGGTGGAGCATTTCTTCTCTATTAGATTGATGTCCTCTCCAAAATTGGTCTCAATTGAATCTCTAGAGCACAAGTTAGAGCATTTTCAAATTGGGTGTTCTGTTTTGTAATAAGCCACCAACTACCTATTACCATTGTTGCTCACTTGCACCCCTTGGTGCATCACACGACCTTAACCCTCACCCGTGCTCGGGATTATTGAGCTCACAGCTTGGTTCCAAATCCAACATCAACACACACTAGACTTGAGGATTTTCACCTTAACTGATTCAACGCGACAACTTCGTTCATAATATTTGTGAATCAACACCATAGCAACTCGGATCCTTGGCCTAGATCCTTCTCTCTAAACTTTGGATTTTCATCTTTCACTGCTCATATCTCTTTTCTCCCTTAGCTCATGAGTGTGTACCCGCGGGAAGGATATTTTCCTAATAAAACCTACCCCACCTCCATTAAAAATTATATCTTATTTCACTCAATTATTGAAGAAACCCTATTTCTTAAATTTACGAAAAACCCAAAAATTTTATCCCTTCACTCATTTACCAAAAACTCCACACTCGGGTGTTACATGGTGACTCGGGCAGGTTTGAACACTGAACTGACCCAACACCTGAAATTCAAATACGTGGAATTTTATCTATAAAAAAAATTCATGGGTTTTATAATGTAAGTAAGCTTTGTCTAAGATAGTGGATTTTAAATGGTACCGTTTGTGATCCCTGCAGCTTTTCTTGGGAATTTACTTGGAAAAGTAATTATGTCTAAGGAGATTATCAAGAGCAGTCTTTCTTGAGAATTATCTTGATCAGTACTATCTACGTTTTCTCAACTCTTTATATTATCCTTTAATTTTTCGCAACAAGTGGTATTAGAGCCTCGTTATTATGGCGGGAAGTGTTGCAATTGAAAAATACAATGAAAATAATTTCTCATTGTGGAAATTAAAAATGAAGGCATTATTGCGAAAAGATGGTTCTGTTTTGGCCATCGACACCAGACCAGTGTCTGTTGAAGAAGAAAAATGGATCAAAGCAAATAGGAATGTTATCACCAATTTGCATTTTGCTTTAGCAGATGGAATTTTATCAAGTGCCTTATAAATGACAACTGCCAAGTAAATCTAGGATATGTTGACAATATTATATAAGGCAAAGCTGTTGCATAATAAAATTTTCTTGAAAATAAAATTATATACTTTTGGATGTTAGAGTCGACATCAGTGACAAACCACATCAATACTCTCAGCATGTTATTTTCTCAACTTATAGAAATGGAGAACAAAATTAACAAGAATGAACGAGTAGAACTTTTACTTCAAAGTTTATCTAATTCATATAATTACCTTATTATAAATTTGGCCAACGGTGCTGCAAAGAGAACATTGATGTTCAATGATGTTGTAGCTACAGTTCTTAAAGAAGAAACTAGAAGGAAGAATAAGGAGCACTGATGTGCCCCAAGTTCCTATCGCCTGAGCCGTGCCGGGGCACCTTTATTTCTAACTTTTTATTTGTTTTGTAGGTGTTTAATTTTCTATCCAATTTGGAGGAAAGCTTTATTCAATGTCACAAAGAGGATTTGGTGTATTTGGACTATTGGATATCATGCAATCATAGAAGAAAATTAGGAGCTGTCCAAATCCGCCTAGAATCTGAGCAGCAGATGATCAAGGGCTATTTTGACAACCGAGACAGTGTCGTTTCAACTTTAGTCCTTCATATCAAATGCAGCCAACATACAGAGCTTTTCAAGGACATATTGGGCGTTTTATTTGGGTTTGGTTTACTATATCTAATATCCCTGACTGATTTTCAAAATCGGATTTATTGTTTTGTTATTGTTAAAGGACTGTTTAGGTCATTTTCTAATTAGGGTTATTTTAGTCTTTTTTCCATTTAGTGTATGAACTCTTAGGGTTTTAAAAAGCCCTCTTTGCTGCAAATGAAACCAGTTTTGAATTGAAGACAATTTTAGTGTTTTGGAAAACACCTAGCCACGGCCTCCCCTCCCCTCTAGCGCCGATTTCATCCATCCCCCAAGCAAGGCCTCTCTTGAAGCTTCTCAACCTTGCATCCTTGGGATATTGTTTCTTCCAATCCTTATCTTTCGAGGTAAGATTGTGGTGAGGAGACAAGAGAACTTTCCAACCTTAGAGAGTGTTGGTTTTCAGCCAACCCCAAAGTCGCCCCTCTCACTAGGAGGTCCGCGAACTCCATTGTATTTCCTCTTGATTTTTGTGGCTCTTTTATGTTCTTTTCTTGTTGCTTGGATAACCTATGTTCTGGTGATTAAATGATTGTTATGTGTTGAAGAAGCCTTTTGGAGATTATTGATTGTAGAAGCGGATTATTGTTGAGGTGTTGAAATCTGTGATTTTTGCTGGATTGTTGTTATCGCTGATTGTAGTATCTGTTTGACGCCCTTACGACATTTGTCTTTGTTTGATGTCTTCTAGTGATTTGTTTAAGATTAAGTCAGTGAGCTACCCTCCAAAAATGAGCTTCATTTGGCGTATGTAGCTCAAGATATTCCGTTTTGAATCTGCGCTGGTAAATCTGTCCTACTGGAAACAGATTTCGGGTTGTTATTGAAATTGATAGATCTCCTAATCCGGAGTGCTTTTTGGGCTGGATTTTTTATACAACTTTCCTGAATATATTAAGTTTATGTTCTCCAAAATACAGCTTTAGTTCACATATATATTTGGAGCTTGATTTATTTTGTTGCTGCTGGTTCGAGTATTGATAATTGTCCGGAACAGATTTCTCTAAGGCTCTCCATTTGTTTCTTGGAGCCTATCAAGCACTCTTCTGTGAAGACCTTATCTGTAATTAGAGGGAAATCAAATGAACGTAGGGCTTCAGAGCCAGCATGTCGGGAAGGTCAAAATCAAGAAGTAAAAGGAGCATCAAGTGCTATTATTGTGGCAAAATGGATCATATGAAAAAGGATTATTTGAAGCTGAAAAGGGAACAAGACGCAGAGAGTGCCGAAGTGGAGATGAAGAGTATGACTGCAACTATCTCTAATGGTGAAGATGTAAGTATATGTGAAGATGTTGTCAACCTTATGACTCATGAAGCAAGTTGGGTATGTGACTCTGATGTATCTTATCATGTTACCTTAAAGGTAGAGTATTTTACACCTTACACCAGTGGCGATTTTGACATCGTTAAAATGGAAAACAATCACGTTTCCAATATAATTGGAAAATGTGACATCTATATCCAGACCAACATGGGCTGTGAGTTGGTGCTCAAAGATATCAGACATGTTCCAGATATTAGAATAAATCTAATAACAATTGGCGCTCTTGATAATACTGGATACAAGAGCAAATTTACTGAAGGTAAATGAGAGCACAACAAAATTTCACTAACTGTAGTGAGAGGAAACAAAGAATCTAGTTTGTATGTAACTCAAGTGACTGTAAAAGAAGCATCAATAAATACTGCTCAAGATAACTCATCCATTGAGTTGTGGAATAAACGACTTGGTCACATGAGTGAGAAATGACTTTAACTTCTTGGCAAGAAAGAAAGTCTGTCACATCTCATAACAACACAGAGTTTCCTTTCAAAAGAATTCTGCATCAAGAAAATCAAATGTGTTAGAAGTCATCTATTCAAATGTTTGCGGTCCCATGTCAACGAAAACGTTAGGGGGTGCCTAATACATGGTCACATTTATTGACGATCATTCAAGAAAAGTTTGGGCTTATGCACTTAAGTCAAAAGATGAGGTGTTTAACGTTTTTAAATAGTTTCATGCTCTCATAGAGCGAAAACTAGGAAGAAGTTAAAATGCATTCGCACATACAATGGTGGCAAATACATGAGATCCTTTGATCAATACTGCAAAATGTATGGTGTCAGACATGAAAGATCGGTTCCAAAGACTTTGCAACAAATGGTGTTGTAGAAAGAATCAACAGAACAATCGTGGAGTAGATAAGGTGCATGTTATATTCAAAACTTCTCAAAATATTCTTGGGTAAAAGCAATGCAGACTGTAGTAAATATCATCAACTTGTCTCCATTTTCACTATTGAGTGGAAAAATACCAAACAGACTATGGACTGGAAAAGACGTATCTTATAAGCATATAAAGGTGCTGGGATATAGAGCACTTGTCCATATTCCCAAATATGAGAGGTCCAAGCTAGATAGCAAAACAAAAGAATGCATATTCCTCAGATACAGAAGTGGTGCATTCGGCTATAGACTTTGGGATCCGGTTGACAAGAAGATTGTTAAAAGTCGAGATGTTGTCTTCTTTGAAAATAAAATCGTTGAAGACTTAAAGAAAATGTCGAGATCACTAATGAACATCTAGTAAGAGTGATCCTGTGAAATCAATTTTTGACGGGAGAGATGCCGGAGAATCTAGTGATCAAGCAATTGATAGCGTTGACCAAGGAGAAATAGACATTTCCCCTAAATCAGTTGCAGAACTCCAACCAATAAGGTCAACAAGAGATCGTTGACCATCGAAAAGATAGTCTGTAAACGAGTATGTTATGATCACCGATGACGATGAACCCGAGTGCTATGAAGAAGCTATGGAGCGTCCATAAAACAAGAACTAGTTGGATGCAATGCAAGATAAGATAAGATCATTGCATGAGAACCACACATACGAACTGGTTCAACTTCCAAAGGGGCGAAAGGCACTCTAGAAAAATGGGTATACAGGCTCAAATCTGAAGATAACAGTTCACAACTAAGGTATAAGGCACGACTGGTCGTGAAAGGCTTTGATCAAAAGAAAGGCATGGACTTTGAGAAAATTTTTGCACCTGTCGTGAAAATGTCATCCATACAAGTAGTACTTGGATTAGCCTCAAGTCTAAACTTAAAGGTTGAACAACTCGATGTTAAGAATGCCTTCTTGCATGGTGAATTAGAAGAAGAGATCTACATGGAACAACCAGAAGGATTCATTGTTGAAGAAAAGGAACATCTGGAATGTAGATTGAAAAAGAGCTTGTATGGATTAAAGCAAGCCCCACAACAATAGTACATGAAGTTTGATTCTTTCATGGTCAATCAAGAATACAAGAAAACTTCCTCAGACAATTGTGTGTACATGAACAGATTCATGGACAGTACATCTATAATCCTCCTACTTTACGTTGACGACATGCTGATTATGGGCCCAGACAAAGAAAAGATTGCTAAGTTAAAGAAAGAACTTGTCAAGTCTTTTGCCATGAAAGACTTAAGACCAAAAAATATATACTTGGGATGAGTATCACCGGCAATAGGAAAAATGGAAAGTTATGACTATGACAAGAGAAATATATCAAGAAAATTCTCAGCCGATTCTATATGGATAAGGCAAAGCTAGTCAGTACTTCACTTGCTAAACATTTTAAGCTTACTTTCAAACAAAGTCCTTCTACTGAAGAAGAAAAAACAAAAATACGGAAAATTCCATATGCCTCTACAGTCGGCAGCTTGATGTATGCTATGATTTGTACGAGACCTGATATTTTACATTCTGTTGGAGTAGTCAATCAATTTCTATCAAATCCAGGCAGAGAGCATTTGAATGCAGTGAAGTGGATTCTTAAATATCTTAGAGGTACTTTTGAATTAAGTTTGTGTTTTGGGAGTAAAGAGTCTTCATTAGTAGACTATACTGATGTAGACATGACTGGAGATATTGACTCTAGAAAATCAACATCAGGGTATTTGGTTACATTTAGAGGGGAAGCAGTTTCATGGCAATCTAAGTGGAAAAATTCAGCTGCATTATTAACAACAGAAGCTGAGTTTATAGCAGATACAAAGGTCTGCAAAGAAATTTTATGGATGCAAAAATTTCTAATAGAAATTGGTCATAAACAAGACAAATATATCTTGTATTGTGGCAGTCAAAATGCTATTCATTTGAGCAAGAATTTGAGCTTTCATTTGAAGTCAAAACACATAGATATCAGGTATCATTGGATGTGAAATGTGTTGGACACCAAACAAGTATTTCTAAAGAAGATTCACATAGATGAAAACGACTCAGATATAATGACAAAGATCTTGCATAAAAGTAATCATGAATTATGTAAAAACTCTATAGGATTTCAACCTACCTCATCATAAATTAGGGGGGTAGGTGTCCCTCTTTATGATGAGGGACACTCCTCATAAATCGTGTGTGAAAGCAGGAATTTTTCATTCCTCCTTTTGGCGCTTGCACTCCTTATTTTAAGGAAGGTATCTCTTGAAATATCTATAAATAGAGGTTTAAAGAGAGGCTTATGCATCCAAAAATAGAGAAAGAAGAAAGAGAAGAGAAGAGGAGGAAGAAAATAATGAGAATTATTTTGAAGGAGAGAAAAGAAAAAGTGAGAGAAAAATAGGTGGGGTGCTTTTGTGTACATTATGAAATCTAAGAGAGATATTTTTCTCTTAGTGAATATTTTCTAGAATATTTGGTTTCTAGAAGAATATTGTAAATTTTATTTTTCATAGTGAGATCTTTCTGGATTCGGGTCCCGTGGTTTTTTCTTGATTTGGGTTTCCACATAAAAATTCTCGGTGTCTATTTTTGCTATTATTTCTCTTACTTTTTGACTATTATATTATAACTGTAATGAGTGAAATGCCTTTTGAACGAATCTTAAAATGATTAAAAGATATTGTTCATGATATTTAATAATTATTAGATCAATCTATTAGCAGGATGTATTATTTTGTGATTATGAGATTTTATAAGAATTTACGGGATTTCATGGTAGGATTATTATTGACAACGTGCTGAAAATAAGAGAATAGGAAAATAAATGTTGATGAGTTGGGAAGGGTATTTCTGAAAATTATGTGGGATTATAGTGATTTATTTTAATGGATGTTAGAAGGCAAAGGGAATGTGAAGAGAAAACACAAAAAGTAAGAAAAAGGAGAAAATATACAAGGTTTTCTTAAGGATTACGGGTTATGTGGGTGTGAGCCCTTTTGCTGGGAAATAAGGGATTAGAATAGAGAAAGGGAAAAAAGGGGGAAGGAAGAATAAATAGATAAAGAAAAAGGAGTTCGGGTAGAAGAAGTTTGCAGAAAAGAAAAGGAAAGGGAAAATGAGGAACGCTGCAGTGGACTTCGACGGAGAGAGAGGCGAATCCCCGGGGCAAGAAACCTTTTCCACGAGCGGGACGACTTCGGTGCGACGAATCCGGCTGGGTGAACGGCGAGGTTGCGTTCATCCCATGAGTACGAAATGCAGACTTAAGGCGGGGAACAGGGGAGTGAGGTCCGGGCGATTCTTTGGTTCTGTCCGACGGAGTTCGAGAGGGAGAGCTCCTCCAAGGAGGCTGAGCTCTCGAGTGCAGAGGCCAGTCGTGCGGTGTTTTCACGGGTATCATTAAGGCTCACTATTGAAGCTTCAGCAGGGAGACCCAACTCGCGATGGAGAGGCGAGCTACGGAGGTGGGTTCGGCCGACTGCTCCATTGTCAAGGAGGCCGAGGTAAGTATATGCTGCTTGTGGTTTGGCCTTATCGGCCCTACAATGCAAGGTATAGGCAGGGGGTTTTTCCCCCTTTGTTTTGCTGAATGATGGACTTTGATGAAATTGTTTCTCTGTTGATTTGTCTCTGTTCTTTACTTTTGTTTTGCCCGACAGACTTTGTGATAAACTATTGTTCTGCTGTAATGGTTGTGGTTCTTTGGATTGGGCTTCTGTCGAGCGATGTATTTGGGAAAATGTTGTTCTACTAACTTAGGTCGCTAACTTAGGTCTGTCCTTTATTTTGGGTTTCTGCATTGTTGAGAATTAATGTTCTCCAAATTGGTCACTGCTATTGGATATTGTTGGACGTTATACTCGGGTGGTTAGTTTTTATCTTCTGTTTAGATTACAGTTTTGATTGTCATTGTCAAGGATTGTTGCCCTTTTGAATGAGTTTCCTATTCTCCATTTCAGTTGCTGTTCGATGACCATAGTTGAGGATAGTACCTTGTTAGGCAGAGTCGTGTCCTCCTGTTTGTTTACTAAACTGGTAAAATTATTGATTGGGCCTTGTCATTTATTTTCCTTACTGTTTCGATAAACACTGGCGAGGATAATAATATGGTGAATTGGGTTTTTGGTTCCTTGTTTCACTTAGTGCTTTGATATATGTTGTTGAGGTTAATAGCTTGTTGACTTGGGGTGCCTCTATTTAGTTACTGCTCGATAATTGATATTGAGAAATTAGGTTATGTATCTTGATTTTATATTATATATATATAGTGAGGTTCTGTCATTAGGAATTCATGTTGCTGCCTTTCTTGACTATTGTATAGGAAGATGTGTTGTTGTAAGTATGTTATGTGATTTTATAGTATTATTTGGGGATGGCCTATCTTTAGATAATTATATTGCTTCTTTCTTTAATTGTTGAGTATGTTTAGAATTTGTTATTGCCCTGTTTTGACTGTTGCATATTATGTGGAACTGTTTCTGTTGCATTTCATGTATGTTCATGCATGGGTCCGCATTAAGCAAGATAAAATGCATGTAAATGGGTAAGGAGGACAGGTTGTTCCTCAGAGGGGACCGGTGAGGCTTTAGCCCGTTAGCTGGTTTTCGACGCAACCCGAAAACTGATAGGCACAAGGGCCGCCTAGGTTACAATGCATTGAATTGCACGTAGCTAACGGAGGGCTCCCAAAAATGGTGGAGTATGTCTTCATAAGGGTCGGAGACTCTCCCAAAAGGGGGAGAAACATAGTGTGTGCCCCACCATCGAGCCTACTCATATTCGAAAAGATTCACATGAAAGAAAGATGAAGAACAAGAAAAAAAAAAAGGTACCTAAATGGTGATTGAGGATAGGCTCCCCAAAAAGGGTGGTCTAGTGGGATATTAACTTGTTAGCTTGTTTTCGGCTCAACCCGAATATTGATAGGCACAAGGGATGCCCAGGGTCGCAATGCATTATGTTGCATGCAGCTAACGGAGGATTCTCAAAAAGGGTGGAGTCTGTCTTCACAAGGGCTGGAGACTCTCCCAAAAAGGGTGGAGAAACGTAGTGTGTGCCTCACTGTCGTACCTACTCATAACCAAAAAAAAAAAGTAAAAGAACAATGAAAGAAAAGAAAAGGGTAAGAAATACAAGAAAAGAAAGAAAAGATAAAACAAGTGTCACGTTATGTCATGTTCATGGTCACATGCATTCCTTACTAAGTCTTAGACTTATAGATGAGCCTTGCATTGTAGGTATAGGTAATTACGAAGGAAATGGCAAATGCGACGTCACGTTGAGGGAGCTTGCTCATGATAAAGACTTGGTGGTTGTTGGGTAATTTTGTGGTTCTCTTTTATTGTTTTCATGAATGAGTATCTTACGGATTTGTAAAGAATTGTTAAATATTTAAACCTTGATTAGAAATGTATTTTAATTAATAAAGTCTTTCGCTGCAAATATCTTATAAATGCATGGTTTAGTAATTGCTTTTAAAGTAAGGTTTTATCGCAAAAGAATTTAAGTAACATCGTTTTGGTATGACGATTTTAAAGAATATATATATATATATATATATATATATATATATATCACAAGAATTTACCAGAAAATAAGTTTTACAAAACGGGGCGTTACAATAACAGTGTGGAAAAAATATTCTTGATTTTTTTTTATCACATCTGCTATCATTTCTTGTACCAGTTAGTGGTGTAGTTATATGGTGTAAGTAAGTTTTGTCTAGGAAATTGGATTTTAAGTGTGACCATTTGTGACCCCTCTAGCCTTTTCTAAGAACTTACTTGAAAATGTAATTCTATTTAAGAAGATAGTCAAGAGTAGTCTTTCTTGGGAATGATCTTGATAAGTATTATCTACATTTTCTTAACTCTCTATACTATCCTTTATTTTTCCGCAACACATCAAAAGCTGGTAATTAATCCCCTCATTTGAAAATGTTGTTGCATTTAAATAAATCTCTTTTTTTCATTGCTACAAAATGAGGTCTAAAACGATTAGAAATCATTGTCATTAAATCACTTTGATCGAGGTTTACTTGTTCGATAGTGCATAGAATACGATGAGACCCACCCACTCAGAAGATATGGCTTCATCTATTGAAAAGATCAACTCCTAATAATCATTAATCTTCGTTTCGTTATGTTCTGTTCGATTGATCTTAACAACAATCAAATCTTAAATGTTTGTCTTTCCAATGACATCATTGAAAAATATGAACACGAGATGAAGAGGCTAGTAGGGAGGTTGATGTGGTGAAAGTGGGCTACCCTAAATGGTGAAACTGTCGCCTTACAACTCTTACCCGATTTGTCCCAACTTGGATTGAGTCATGGGTCTACCCCACAATCCTCCATCAAAACAATACAAGTGGCTTACAGGTCCTCCGAGATAAAACTAGGTGGTCACGGTCACTCCGATCCATGGAGCGCTTGTTGTCCACGTGGGCAACCTTCTCCACATTTTATCGAACAGGTCGTATCTAAGAGTGCTCCACCGGGTTGTCGTGAACTAGACCTTGCAAACCTACTTGTATGACAATGCAAATACAAAACTCACCTCAAAAAACAAAAACTTGGACAAAATTTTGAAAAGAAGAAGCCATGGAAATCAAAACACAAAACTATGACAACAGATATAGATTGAAGCCAGAAGATGGAATTGTAAAGTGAAAACATAAATTTTCTTGTGTTACCTAGAGGAAGAGGAAGAGGAAGAAGGAGTTTCTTTCCGTAGGGGAAAGCAAGTGGGAAAGAAGTTCTTTCCGCAATCCTCAGGAGAAAGAACTTCTTCCCTAGTTCTTTCCTATGAGGAAAGACCTTCTTTCTTTCTTCTATGGAAAGAAGTTCTTCCTCTACAGAAACAAGGGAAAGAACCAGGAAAGAAGGCTTCCTTCTCTGAGGAACAACTTTTTTCCCACTCCTTCTTTCCCCAATGAAAAGAAACTCTTTCTTTCTCTTCCTCTAGGTAATGCAAGAGAATTTATTTTTTCATTTTACAATTCCATCTTCTTCAAGGTTCAATCTATATTTGTTATTCTAGTTTTCCATTTTGATTTCCTTAGCTTCTTCGTTCCAAAATTTTGTCTAGTTTTTGATTTTTTGAGGTGGGTTTTATATTTGCATTGTCGTCTACCGTTTAAAATTGTTGTCGTATTTTTACCTCTTGGGTTCAATTTATTTTCTTTGTTTGTTGTTTGGCTGTTAGGAAAACAGACGAAACTTAGAAAACATTGAATGAAGATAAAATTGTAAAGGGAAAAAAGAAATTCTCTTGTGTTACATGGAGCAAGAAAAAGAAACGCAAGAAAAAAATTTTTTAACAAAAAACATAACATCAATGTTTTGCAATATATTTTCTATAGTTGAGTATTTTATTTGTTAGCGAAAATTGTATAGTGATTCACTTGTTATTGACCTCATAGTTTAGTGGTTTTTTTTAATTTTCTTATCCCTAATAATTGACTTGAATCATGGTTCAACCTACTATCGAGGCCCAATGGATATGCGAATCTTCATTTTGAATAATGATAAATAAAAATAATACAAATATTTGTGAAAAACAAGGTTGAAATATTGAACAATATGTTGGCAGTTACAATCCAATGTGGCTTTTGGATTGTAATTGTCCCCCAAGTGTTACGGTCTGGTTTTTTAGACAGTTTCCATTCTAAAAACTAGCCAATTATACCTCTTCATATAACTTCTTAATGAAAGAAGTTAAAAATAGAGAGAAAATTATGTTGGAGGTCCCCAAAGTCTATAATCTCATTCAAAAACAAAATACACCATCAATACGAGATTAGAAAGGTTTAGAAGAGATTCTTCAATGAAGGAAAGCAGTTGTCCTTGTTTTAACGTCAATGGCTAGAGGTATTACGAAAATTCTTCCGCAATTGATTTAAAGGCTTTATTCGGTTGTTAAAAGCATGTTTAGATTGTTTAACTGAATTCTAACATTTGGTATCATAACATTTAAAACCTCTGTCTTGATGTTTTGAAATCAAAGTTTTGAAAAAAAAATTGATTTTTAAAGATTACGTTTTGGGCATTTTTGAAGCGTTGTATTGTTATGAATCATTAAGAAACTTTGTTATGAATATTTTGCAATTAAAATCGTTGATTTTGGTGTTCAAAATGATGAGAAAACATTGTGTTTTGAAGTGGGTTCGTGTTCGGGTCGAACAGACTCGGTTGGAGGTTGAAGATTACCTAGGGGTAGAGGTGGCTAACGAGCCGAGCCGAGCCGGCCGAGCCTAAAAAAGTCTGGCTCGTCGAGCCTGCCGAGCTTAACGAGCTGAGCCTAACGAGCCTGTCAAGCCCAACGAGCCGAGCCTAACGAGCCGAGCCTAACGAGCTGACCGAGCCTAACGAGCTGACCGAGCCTAACGAGCCGAGCCTAACGAGCCAAATATACATAAATCATAATATCTTATATAAATATATTATAAATTATTTTCAATATTATACAATTTAAAACTATAATAAATATTTATTATTATAATGTAAAAATACTATAATTAATAATTTAATTGAATAAATATTTTTATTGAATTGAATAAAAATGAAAATTACAATTTCAAAATAAAAATGAAAATTACAATTTCAAATTTAAAGTACAATTTGAAAGCACAACTTACAAGATAAAGAAAATATATGAAAATGAAAATTACAATTTCAAATTTAAATAAAAATTTAGTCTTCAACATCTAAATTTTTTAATTCTTCAACTATGTCATCTTCTCGTTGTTGATCTCTCGTCACAGCGTCGTTCCAATCCTTCATGCAAATGAGTGCCTCAACGATTTCTGGTGCAAGTCTTCCTCATTTATCATCGTACACACGTCCACCTGCACTAAAAGCAGACTTTGATGCTACTGTAGAGACCGGAGGTGTTAGTAGATCACGTGCCATTCTAGAAAGAATAGGAAATGAAATAGAGTTGACTCTCCACCAAGCCAAAATATCAAAATCCTCGGGGCGAGAAATGTTATGGTAGGTGTTAAGATAAATATTGAGTTCATTTCTTTGTGAATTATAAGAATGAACATTGCTATCTATTGGCTTAAATATATCATACATAAAATCTTGTGGATCTCCACCACTACTAGAACTAGCATGCATATCATATGAAGGAATTGAACGATTATTAGAATATTTAAATTCATAAGAAGAAAATAAATTATCAATTTCATTTTTTAATTGAGCACCATTAATTGAAGAAGAAATACCTAAATTAGAAGAAATTCTATCAAGCATTATACCCACTCCATTTTATTTAAATCTAGGATGCTTTATGCATCCAAAACAAAAAATATGAGGTATGTTAAGCCAATATTTTTTAAATTTTCTTTCCATTTTTTCAATTAATGCACAAAATTCATTTCTTTGTCTATATTTTTGAAAAGTACCCGTTAATTTTATAAAAATTGGGAGAACAAGATGAGTAGTGGGATAATAAATTCCCGAACATTCATTTGTAGCTTCAAAAAATGGTTTTAGAAAATCAAGAAATAAATTAGCAATATCGCAACTATTATGATCAAGAGTAATACATTTTGTTTTTTCACTAATATAAGCACAAATAACTAACCAATATGGCTTAGCATTTTCTAACATTAAATAAGTCGAATTCGACCTTGTATCTACTTCGGTTTTTAATTTTCTTGGTTTAAGTTGAGCAGCTTTACAAAATTCTTTATATTCTTGCTGTCGCATATTAGATGAAGTAATATACGAAATTGCAGATCGAATAGATTCAATATGAAGCGAAATAAATGACATGCCATCTCGAACAACTAAATTTAAAATATGACAAACACATCTCATATGAAAAAGAGTATTATGAGCCGTATCTAATTCAAATAACCTTTTAAATTCACCAATTGCAACATCGTTAGCAGAAGCATTATCGAGCGTAATACTAAAAATTCTATCTCTAATAGCATATTCTTGCAAAATTCCAACAATATATCTATAAATGGTAACGCCACTATGTGGATATTCACAACTACGAAATCCTAATATTCTTTTATTTAATTGCCAAGAGTCATCAATAAAATGAGAAGTTACGACAATATATCCTAAAGCATTAGGTGCACTCCATAAATCAGAAGTAATACAAATAGACATAGACAGAGCACTTGAAAAAATTGCAATTAATTCATTTTTCATATTATTATACATTTTAATAATATCACTTTGTGTCGTACTTCTAGGGACTCGTTTAAAACTAGGATTAACATACTCTTTCATAAAATTTTCAAATAACTCGCTATCAAACATAGATAAAGGTGCCTCAGATTGTGATATATATTTTACTACTCCTTCTCTCATTTTATTATGTGAATACATAAAATTGCCACTGCCACTAGCATTTATGAGTGTTTGTGTAGGGTCTCTCACTTGCTCGTGTAAGTGACATTTTGTATAATGCCTACCAAGTGTGCTAGTAGAACTACCGGATTCGTATGCATAATGTTTAATACAATATTTACATTGTGTTCTACTTTTTATTTTTCCACCAATTTTAATATCTTTCATTTCAAAATGATTCCATACATCCGACGTTTTACTTCTTTTTTTTTCTAGATGACGATGTGGATGCATGTGCCAATGATTGATCAATTGAAATTGTGAGATTATCTTCCCTAATTTCCTCAATATCATCGTTAGTGTCATTAAAAGTGCTAAGCAAAAAATCACGAGGATCCATAATTAAAAAAATTGACTACTGCGAAACAATTAATAATAAAAATGATACCGCACACCAATTACGCAAATAGTATGTAATATTGTAATTGTTGTGACCACCTCGTCCTCCACAAATACGACGAGTCCTACATAAATTGGGAAAAAAAAATTGTTAGTTAATAGTACACATTACACATTACATTAAAAAACATAAAAATGAATAAAATAAAATATACCTTTAAAATGGCGAGAAATATTGAGAGATTGAGAAATTGAGAAATTGCTGAGAAATGTAAGAGATTGAGAGATTGGGAGGAAGATTTGGTGAAGAATTACAAATAAGGGTAGTGGTATTTATAAAAAAAAAATGGAGGGGCAATGGGGGTTACTGGATACTGGATAGGGCCATAACGGGCATGAAGGAAACGGTCTTCAGACCGCATGAAGGAAACGATCTTTAGACCGTTGCGGCATTGCTTCTCTGTGATCACACAGAGAAGCAAGCAACGCCCCCCAACTCGCCTCACCAACGGGGGGAAGGGGCCAGGGGGAAGGCCGAAGGCAACGGTCACTGGACCGTTGCCATTCTTGCCAACACCACCAACGGTCTTCGGACCGTTGCAAAGAGCAGAGCTCGAGCTCTGCTCTCTCTAACTCTCACAGAGAGAGTCGACACTCTCTGTGAGAGTCTCACCATCGGTGAGTCTCATAGAGAGAGTCGACGCTCTCTGTGACTCTCACAGAGAGAGCCGACGCTCTCTGTGAGAGTCCCGACTCTAACAGAGTGTCGACGCTCTCTGTGACTCTCACAGAGAGAGCCGACGCTCTTTGTGAGAGTCCCGACTCTAACAGAGAGTCGACGACTCTCACAGAGAGAGTCGCCGCTCTCTGTGACTCTCACAAAGAGAGCCGACGCTCTCTGTGAGAGTTGGGACTCTCACTCTCCATCGCCATCGTCTTCGACTCTTTGGGAGACTATGGGACTGGCCGAGGCCGACTGGGAGACGGGAGTCCCACTCCCAGACTGGGAGTCAATCTGGGCTGGGACCACCGGATCGCCAGGATCCTGCCGAGCGGGCTGGCCGGGCCAGCCCGCTGGCCCAGCTCGTGAGCCCGGGCTCAGCGGGCTCGCGAGCCAGGGGTTGCGGGCTCTGCTCGGCCCGCCTACCAAGCCCGGGTCGAGCCCGCTCGGTTAGCCACCATGACCTAGGGGACATATAGTTTCTGGTGGTTTGAAACTACATGCCATCAAATGGAGAAACTACATATCATCAAATGCTTTTCTCAAGGCCAAACCTACATGCAGTTTTGTTAGGCAGCCATTTAAAAAAGAGAAATGCATTTGTTGAAGTCGAACCTGCGCCCTTTTAAAGGGGAATTGAGTGGTGCCATTCTACCATATTAATTTCTAAAACTATTTTGAATTCATGAAATATTCATCTTCTACTTCCCATGTTAATTGATAAAATCCGAGACAGTTAGGATTAGAATCCATGATCTATTGAGGTCTGAACAAAGTGGGTTACCACTCAGCTGTTTGTTTTCTATTGATAATTATGTTTCTTTAATATAAATTACATATATTAAATTAAGTGTAGAATTAAACAGGTTGAAAAATACTTGCTATGTTTTAATCTATGCTTCCTATGTATTAAATTAAATGCCTAAACTATTTTGTTATAATTATTTTATCAATTAAATAACATGTTAATTAAATTTATATTTTTACATACATATTTAGTCGAACATAGTTCTATATATAATTTTGTATACATTTTTGGTGAAATTGAAATTAATGTGAATTAAATGTAAAGTGATTTATATGATTTTATTTAATTAAAGAGTGGCCACAACATCTTTAATTAAGCAAAATTATATATTAAGTGTTAAAAATCACGTTATGACATTTATTGTAATTAATCTTGTAAATATAATAAATTTTATCTTACAGAAATTTTTATTATATTTATATGATTAATTAGAAAAAATATCAAATTATATTTCTTAATTACCCACAAGAATTTAAAAAAAACATAACTTAATAGTTTATTATGAATCTAATATGGTTGATATTATTTATAACACATGGTGGATTGATTCGGGCTCTACAATCCATATTTCACATACCTGCATATTTTGATTACCTTGCAAGTATGCGAAACCTTTGTAAACTAGTGGAAAGTGAACAATGCATCTATTCAGGAAGCAAGATGCGTTCACATGTGGAAGCTGTTAGAACTTGCAGTTTAAGTTTAAGTAGTGGTTTTGTTTTGATTTTGGAAAAAAACTTTGTATGTTCCCAGTAGGGGTGTGCAAATAGAACCAGTACCGAAGGACCAAACCGAAACCAACGCTTTCGGTACCGTTTCAGTGCTGTTTTGCCTGGTGCCGAATCGAATTTCGGTTCTGATTGAGCAGAAACGAAATTATCTATCCGGTTCTCGGTTCTCAGTACTGCAAAATTGGTACCGACCGAGAAAACCGAGAGCTTCAGCTGGATTAATTAGGGCTAGGGCACCCTGACGCCGCACCGGCATCCCGCAGCCTCTCAGTCTCAACACTCTGCTTCTCTGCTTCCTAAACCGAACGGCGTTAGTCTCCCCTCCGGCCCTCCCAACTCCCGAGTCTCCCGACTCCGAACGACATTTGTCTTTCGACTTCCTTCTGGCTTTCGTCGACTGAGAGAGCTCGCCAGTCGCCAGCTTGGTTAGTATTCCTAATATTGGACATTTGATGTAACGACTTGGATTTTCTTAACCATTTTAAAAACTCATTAACCTTAATAATGATAAGATAATTTAAAATCGTTTCCAAAGAAAAAGGTTATCAGAGTACATCAAAATCCGATCGTTAATATAAATCTCATTCTTCCATTGTTCATTCTTTAAAAAGCTTATTCATAAAAGTTGTGGAAGCATATTTAGACGAAAAAATCTACCTTTACCGAATAACAAGTAATTATCAGAAAACATCATTTAAAACATAATTGAAATTCAAGGTTTTTAGTTCCCAAATAAAATTTACATAATATTTCAAATATTCAAGTAAATGCAATAAAAGGAAAACATAACGTTCGTGAGAGATAACCATTCAACATTTGCTCTTATTGATTTTCCTTTTCTTTTATTCCTTCGTGTCGTACTACTACTCCGTTGGCGTCTTTGTCGGACCAACCGTAGGCTCCACCGGAATGACCTATTCTTTAACTTCTTGTATATTTCCATCATTACCTGCACCACAAGTAAGGACGTGAGCTTACGCCCAGTAAGGAGATGGGAGAAAACAATTATGCATATCTCTCTTTAGTTCTTCTTGGAATTGGGGCCACCAAAACCAAATTCTTTCATTACGTTCGTTTTCTTTGTTCGTTCTTTAAACTCATGCATCTAGCTGGAGATTGAGGGTTTTCCTTTGAGATGGCCTAGTTGATCAGATTCTAACCTTCTATGTGCATACTAGTCCCTTTTCCGACTTGGTAAGGGTGAATCTTAGCAGCTAGGCTAGATCCGGACTACTCATCTACCTCAACTCCCTATTTCCGGCATATACCCGCCTTTAGGGTTCTTTCTTTTTGATGTGCCCCAAATTCCTGTCGCTTGGGCCCGAGCCAAGGGCTTCTTTATTTTCTAACTTTTTATTTATTTTGCAGGTTTTTGAATCAAATAAACATCATTGGAGTTGGCATTTGGGCTTATGAAGATTTTACAATCTTTGGGGAAAAATTGTGAGCTGTTTTTCCGCCTAGATTCTGACCTCCGACAGTTCAAGTGGAATTTTGACAATTGGGATGACGTCGTTTCAACTTTGGTCCTTCATACCAAATGTAGCCAACATCCAGAGGTTTCAAACGAGCTATTAAACATTGTATTTGGGCTCTATTTGATATGTAAAATGTCTTTTTTTCAGAGAGAAAAACTCAGACTCAGACTTTATTGTTGTTGTTTTAATTAAGGGTTTGTTTAGTCTTTTGCTACCTAGGGATATTTTAGTCCTTTTATGATTTTGTTGTAAAACCTTAGAGTTTTATTATTTTCGAATGGAAGAACTAGTGGATGATTGAATTGAAGATTTGCTTCTCTTTGAAGAGCTACCCGCGGCCTCCCCCCTCCATTGAGCCGATTCTCCCATCCCCCTTGCAAGGAGTTCTTGAAGCCTTCTTTCCTTGCAATTTTAGGGTTATTACCTCTTCCAATCCCTTATCCTTGTGGTGAGGATTGTGGCGTGGAGGTAAAGGTAGGCTTCCAACCTTGGAGAGTGTTTGTTGTTAAGCAAACCGCAAGTCGTCCCTCTTACTAGGAGGTGCACGGACTCCTTGGTGTTCTACTCGATTCTTGAAGGTCCTATTTGCTATTTCTGGTTTTCTTTGGCACTTACACATTCTGTTATGTGAGTATTGATTTGGTGTTTGGCTGCTCATTCATGAAGTGTAAGTTGAATGGTGTTTATTGTTGAATCCCTTTTAATCGCTGAATCTGTTTTATTTTGTGGATTGCTGGAATGCCCAATTGCAGCTCTATTTTGGGAACCTTAAGCTACGTGGATCAGTTTCATGTCTTCTGGAAAGTTGTTCATTTTTGAGTTAATTGATTACCCTCCAAATTTGGGATTATTTTGCTGTATGTATTTTGAGTTATTTCCGTTTGAATACTGAAAGGTATTTCTGCCCTACTGAAATCCCAGTTTCGGGTCATTATTGATTCAGTCATATCTTCTAATCTAGAGTGGTTTTTGGAATGAAATTTTGAGGCGACTCATCTGGATGTGTTAAGTTTGTGTTCTCCAAATTACAGCTCAAATTCACGTGTGAATTTGGAGTTTGATCTATTTGATTGATACTAGCTCAGTTATTGACAGTTTTCGGAACAGATTGTAGAACTTGTATTTGTGGCATACTTGGATTCTATCACTTTTTCTGGCATATACTCGCCTTTAGGGTTCTTTGGTAATGAACGTATCCCGCTCATCCCAAACACTTCGTTTTCATAGCATTTTTCCTCACTCATGCGTGTGGGTATCACCCCGAAGGTTACCCCCTACTTGGTTTCTATTATCATGAACTCTATCTAACTTCTCCTAATAAAGCATATGAGGAGCAATATCAATAGTGAGGAAATCCACATTAAACAAAGAATGAAACGAACATCAACACATACTTCACATAACAATGTTTAACTACCACTCCTTATCATAAGACAGTATATGCTTTCACATGTAAGGAAAGTAAGGACAACTTATTAAGCTGAAAATAATGGACATGCTGCGTAATTTACATGCTTTAAAAATTATATGCTTCATATCTTAAAGAGAACAGCAATAATCCAACTACGAGATGATGATATCATAACATACTTTTTAGCTTACTATGCAACCAGAATTAAAATCACCAAAAACGTGCTTTAATCGACTATTCAGCAGATATACGTTTAATCAATCATGCTTTTAATTGAACCCTATCCCTGGATCACCATATGCTAAACATGCTCTTTTTACTTATCTTATACAACTAGGAAATATCAACAATATGACAACGAAACGTGCTTATAAATCAGTTAACATAAGGCAGGAAATCATATGGCGAAACAATTATCTAGAGGCAGCAGTGAAATATAGGGGCAACAGTGAATATATAAACATATGATCAGCAGAAAGTATGTGAACTAAAGCTATCATTAATCATGCTTTCGACAGTAAGGAAAATGAAAGCATCGAAACGAACATCTATACATGCATTAGATCTATTACTACAGCAGTGTTTCTATATAAAACAAACAAATAAATCATGCTATCGACCGTGCCAAAATCAGCGGTAAAACAACATGTAATTATCCCAACAATACAATAGCGAATCATAGCATCCACCATGCTTTCTAAATTGTAAAATAATTGTAGAACTGTGTAAACATTCAGAACTCAACACATGAATTTCATTTTCATTCCCTTTTTTCCTCAGAACTGTCCAGCTCTCTCTCTCTTCTTTTCCATCACTTATCATTAACATCTAGCAATAATATCTAGCAAGAAATATACATAGGAGAAGATCGCGATTATCGGCAGTGAAATAAAAAAATGAATAACGACTTATGCTCATATAATCAAGGAAATATAACTACAGAGTACTGTGTAATCTCACACTTCCTTCATAACTTATGGAGTCATTCATACTTTTCTAACATCACAGTACCTTCAAAGAGCTCATTCCTACTTTTCTTGCATTTTTGGTTTGTTTGTTTAAGCTTAAACACTTTCGTTTTAAAAATTACTTCTCTAGTTTGTTCAAGCTCAAGCAACACTTTTCAACTTACACATATCAAAATATCAAGAGAAACCTGAAAGTTATAACTTATCTATAACTTATCCAGAAAACCAAACAAACCACAGAAATAATCTACATCAGACAGCACAACAACTCACACACACGACAATATTTGGGTGTAGGGCACAAGGCCAAAACAACCCATTCCTTACCCTTGAAGTCGAATCACCCAAATAGCAGCTCCTTGTCGGTTCAACAACTCCTTGTTCCAGCAGAGTCCCCCCTTCAGCAAAAATGAAGTAGAAACGAAGAATGCAGGAAGATGAAATAGAGGGATATAGAAGACTGAAGGAGACAAGGGGGAGACAAAGCATGCTTCTAGGGAGGCTCCTTGTCTGGAGGAAGAAATTTCTCGCCGAAAGTGCGAGTATTAACTCGCTAAATGCCGAGTTTCGTTCAATTTTTGTGATTTTTATTTCCTGATTTTTCGCAGATCTGCTAACTTTCAGACGTGTACGGACACCGTACTGTCGTCCCCATGCGTCCACAAGATCAAAAATACTCAGCGAATTGGCGTCCTCACTATGTCCATACCGTCCGCAGCCGTGTTACGGACGTCGTACTGTCATCCGCATTGTCCGTTCATAGCGTCCGAATTGTCCCAAAAACTTGACAGATCCATTTGGACGTTGAATCTAGGCATCCGCAGTCATCTGTAATCGTCCGCAATACACCAGTTTTGAGACAGATTCATTCGGACGCTGCCTTAAGTCGTCCGCAGCCATCCTAAAGTCCTTAAATCTATCCTTCTTCGTATTTTCTTCTAAGTCTTGCCCAAATTAAACGACTACGAGGGTATACGTCGCAACTTAACATCCATAGGATGATGTATTATATAGATATCAAACCCATTTTATTCCCAACTCTTTAATTACATCGTTTATCCGAAAAAGTTAAGATCGGGTTGTTACATTTGAGTTTTCTGTTCGTTGTGTACTCTTTCCTCTTCGATTTGTTACTTGTTAGTAGTGTACTTTGTTGATTTTTCTAGCTCTCTATTGGTTCTGATTTAGTGATTTCTGTTCTACTCTCGAAGAGGTAGATTGTCAAGTTTAAGCCCTTGAACATCTTATAATTCTCTAAGGTAGCTCTTCACATATATGATACATGAATTGCATTTATTGTAGAGCCAGTTATTACTGATGTTGTTGCACAGCGTTCCTCGGCAAGCTAGGATGAAGAAGGTGGCGATCCATGTTTGCCTGTGTCCTGGTCATGGTTGTTGTGCAACACAAATCGACAACCACAAATAATTAAAATGTAATGCTTAATGATTTTCTGTATTCCCCAGTAATTTTTTATCTAATGGCTAGATCATTTGGCTCTAATGGTTTGCAGTTCATTATCTAAGAGGAATTTGACGGGGAGCATCTCTTCAGACTTGGCCAAGCTACAGGGTTTAGTTGAATTGTAAGGAACATATTGTCTTACTAGCACCATGGTATAGTTCCATTGAAAGTTGAAGTCCTTTTGTACAATAATCATTCAATTGTATTATGGCTATAGATGGCTTGATGGGAATTTATTAGCTGGTTCAATACTCGATTTTACTGGATGTGTGAACCTGAAGATCCTGTAATCTCCAAACTTTGTTTTCTTATCTGCATGTTTAAAAGGTTTTTTGAGGTAATTGTGTTGTTTGTATTTTATAGGCATCTCGAGAATAATCAATTGACTGGAGATCTGCCTTCCTCTTTATTGAATCTACCAAATTTAAGGGAGCTGTAAGATACTAGTGACTTTTATTAGACAAAGTAGAGACTTTTAATATCCATCCTCTACAAAGGGCTACTTCATCTCTTTTCTTAAATTGACAATTGACTTGATATGATCCTATTGTTCTAGATATATGAATATCATGTCTTTTTCATATGTTTGTTGTAGGTATGTGCAAAATAATATGTTATCAGGAAGAGTGCCACCTGGTATTCTCAGTAAAAACTTAGTTTTGGAGTGAGTATTAGTTTTTTCATAAATAGGATAATATGATTGTCCTATTTTTGTTCAATTGTTGTTTGAGAATCTGAATTTGGATTAATGTCTGCCCTGTTATAGTGTTGTGGTTTGATTCTATAAATTGTTTAAGTTTGAGAAATTGAGATTATAATCCTGTTGTAGAGTTCATTTTTTATTTTAATAAAAATTTTTTAAAATATTTTTTTAAAAAATTATATTTGATACCGAACCGGAACCAGTACCGAATTTTCGGTTTGGTACCGGTTTCCCATTGGGTCGATTCTAGTTTTGGAAAACCAAAAGCGAAACCGACCAGTTCGGTGTGGTTCCTCTTCGGAACCAAACCGAATCGGACCTTGAACACCCCTAGTTCCTAGTTTTATAGGAATTTAATTTCAATTTCAAGACTTGTATCTTTGGGTTATTCCTTTAAATTTTCACAATCAAACTTCAGTTTATTTTATAAATCTGATCTTATTGGAAATGATACAATGTCTGATAGTCTTTTCTCTATTGATTTACAAAATGACACCACTCATAATACTATGCATGTTCACGCTGGTATGAAGTGATGTGTTACAAATGAAGATTCCACTATATCGTGGCACAAGAGATTAAGACATATCTCCATACAGAGAATTAAGAGATTAGTAGATGATAAAGTACTTAGTACTTTAGGTTTTACTGATTTTGATACTTGTTTGGACTGCATTAAAGGTAAACAAACCAACAAATCAAAGAAAGGCGCAAAAAGGAGTACATAAATATTAGAGATCATACATTCATATATTTGTAGTCCAATTATAGACTCAAATGGTTCGAAATATTTCATCTCTTTTATTGATGATTACTCATGATATATGTATCTCTACTTGCTTCAGAATAAAAAAGAAGTATTGGATGCCTTTAAGGTTTTTTAGGCAAAAATAGATAAACAATGCGATAAGCAAATTGAGATCATGAGGACTGATAGAAGTGGAGAATATTACAGTAGATATACTGAGGATGGACAAACACATGGTCTGTTTGCTAGATTTCTTCAAGACATGGAATTGTTGCTCAATAAACCATGTCTGGTTACTCCATATCCGAATGGTGTGAAATTGAGATCATGAGGACTGATAGAAGTGGAGAATATTACAGTAGATATACTGAGGATGGACAAACACATGGTCTGTTTGCTAGATTTCTTCAAGACATGGAATTGTTGCTCAATAAACCATGTCTGGTTCTCCATATCCGAATGGTGTGGCAGAAAAAAGAAATCAAACATTGTTGGACATGGTGAGAAGTATGTGTAGCAACTCCAAACTTCTTGATTTCTTGTAGCCTGATGAACTTAAGACGACAATATATATATATATATATATATATATATATATATTAAATCGAGTTCCAACCAAGGCGGTTGAAAAGACATCATTTGAGTTATGTAAAGGTTAGAAATCGAGTTTGAGACATATACGCATTTGGGGATGCCCTTATGAAGTTAGAATTTATAATCCACAAGAAAAGAAACTAGACCTAAGGACCATTAGTGGCTATTTCATTGAATATGCTGAAAGGTTTAAGGGGTATAAATTCTATTGTCCATCTCACAACATTAGGATTGTGGAATCGAGAAATAAAAAATTTCTTGAGAATGACTTGATTAGTGGAATTGATTGATTTCATGATATTGATTCTGAAAGAGATCACATTAATGTTCAACCCTCACACTCAAGTAAAAGATTGATTGTTATTCATAACACTCCTTAAGTTCAAACGAGTGTTGAACAATTAATAAATGATATTCCACAAGTTGTTGATAATAATTTTGTAGATTGAATTCTTGAGGAAGTTCTAGAAATTGTTGAGCAACAAATTTCTCAAGAAAATGTAGGAACAACACTAAGGAGATCTACTAGAGAAAGAAAATAAGCTATTCCTAGTGACTATGTGACATATCTACAAGAATCAGACTATAATGTTGGAGCCAAAAATGATCCTGAGATGTTTTCACAAGCTATAAGTTGTAGTAAATCAAGTTTATGGTACGATGCTATGAAAGATGAAATGAATTCGATAAATTCTAACAGAGTATGAGATCATGTTGAATTGCCTAATGATGTAAAACCATTGGATGTAAATGGGTCTTTAAGACTAAGAAAGACTCAATGGGTAACACTGAAAGATATAAAGCAAGACTCGTTGATAAAGAGTTCACTCAAAAGGAAGGAATCGATTACAAGGAGAATTTTTCTCTTGTATCTAAGAAAGATTCTCTTCGCATTATTTTGACATTGGTTGCACATTTTGATTTTGAGTTGCAACAAATGGATGTGAAAACGGTTTTTCTCAATGGAGAGTAAGAAGAAGAGGTTTATATGAAACAACTTGAAGGATTCTCCTCTAGTGATGGTGAGCATTTAGTGTGTAAGCTTAAAAAATTCATATATGGATTAAAACAAACCTCCCGTCAGTGGAATTTAAAGTTTCATGATGTTATCTCTTCATTCGGTTTTGTTGAGAACATTATGGATCAATGTATATACCCAAAGGTTAGTGGGAGTAAAATTTGTTTCTTAGTTTTATATGTGAATGATATTTCACTTCCAACTAATGATAAAGGTTTATTGCATGAGGTGAAACAATTTCTTTCTAAAAACTTTGATAAGAAGGACATGGATGATGTCTTCTATGTCATCGGTATTAAGATTCATCGAGACAGATTTTCGAGGCATTTTGAGTTTGTCTCAAGAAACTTATATCAATAAAGTTTTAGAGAGATTTCGGATGAAAGATTGTTCACCAAGTATTGCTCCAACTATGAAGGGTGACAAGTTCCATGAGAACCAGTGTCTGAAGAATGACTTTGAGAGAGAGAGCAAATGAAGAATATTCCATATGCTTCAATTGTTGGAAGCCTGATGTATGTTCAGGTCTGTTCAAGACCTGACATTGCATTTGTTGTTGGGATGTTAGAAAGATATCATAGTAATCCAGATAAGGACCACTAGACTGCTGCAAAAAAAGTGTTACGGTACTTTCACGGAACCAAAGACTACATGTTTATGTACAGACAGATTGATAGCTTGGATGTGTTTGGCTACTCGGATTCAAATTTTGGTGGCTGTGTTGATTCATGTAAATCAACATCTGGATACGTTTTTATGTTTGCTAGTGAAGCTGTATCTTGCAGAAGTGCAAAACAAAACTTGACTACCACATCTACTATGGAGGCTGAATTCGTATCATGTTTTAAGCCTACTTCACATGGTGTATGGATGAAGACTTTTATTTTAAGACTTAGAATTGTGGAGTCTATTTTTAGACCACTGAAGATATATTGTGACAATTTATCTGCTATTTTTATGGCTAAAAACAATAAAAGTGGTAGTTGAAGTAAACATACTGACACTGTATTTAGCCATAAGAAACCGTGTTAAGGATGTTACAGTGGTCATTAAACACAATAGCACTGAATTAATGATCCCCAATCCTTTGACTAAAGGCGTGCCACCATCAAAATTTAAGGATCATGTAGAACGAATGAGACTTGGTTCCTCTATGTAATTTTTCGTTGTAAGAACGAATATTAATGTAACTTTTCTTATGATATTTCCCATATTCATATTTATTGTGCACATATTCATTTTGAGAAATATGCTTAAGTATTGGATCTTGAATAAACATAGAGTTTATTCATCAAGAAAAAACATAATGCATCGTGATATATGAAAGATAATACTTATTTGTATTTAGAGGACCTATTGCCATGATTCATGTGTTGTGTTTTCTTACTATAGAAATAATATAAAACGTAGACCAAGTGAGAGAATGTTGGTGTTTACAATCCAATGTAGCTATTAGATTGTAACTGTCCACCAAGTGTTAAGGTCTAGTTCTCCAGACAATTTCTTTTTTGGAAATTGCCCACTTACACCTCTTCATTATAAATTCATGATGGAAAAAGTTATAAATAGAGAGAAAATTATATTGAAGGTTCCCTAAGCCTATAATCTCATTCAGAAACAAAATACATCATCAATACGAGATTAGAAAGGTTTAGAAGAGAATCTCCAAGGAAAGAAAGCAGTTGTCCCTGTTTTAACGTCAATGGCTAGAGGTATTCCGAAAATTCTTCCGCAATTGATCTAAAGACTTTATTTGGTTGTTAAAAACATGTTTAGATCATTTAAATAAATTCCAACACAATACAGTAATCAAATCAACACTAACGCCTCTGGAAATTCAACATCTTGATCGAAAAGGCGAAGATGAAAGCAAAAAGCACAACAAAACCCACGACCACAACAGCAACCACTCCCAGAAAATCGTGTTTTAGTCCCAAATAGTTCCTCACAAAATGCTCCACCGTCCCACTCCCGTCTTCAAACTCTATTTGAACATCTCCGAATTGCGACGCAACCAATCCATACAACGTCCAAGCAACTGGGCAGCCCCAATAGTACCATCTCCACCAAATAGGAATTTTCTGCCATCGCAAGATCATAAAAGAAGGAAGAAGCCATATGGAAGTTTATCAACTGAACAGAGAAGAAGAGAACTTACAGTTCTTGGGATTATAAAACCAGAGAAGAGGTTCCAAAGGGAGTAGAATGCAGAAGAAAAAATGGCAGCAACATGGTAGTTTGGAGTTACAGCCACAGTCATCATCCCATAGAAGGTGAAATATAATAAGGTGAAGAACATGAAGAAGAGATACCATAAGAATTTAGCAGCCGTCCATTCAAATCCAATCATTGCATAAACTATCACACCATAAACCACTGATTGAACAAGAATGTAAGGAATCTCGATAACAACCTGAAAACCACCGCAAAAAAAAAAAAATACAATGAATGGTCGAATATTTGCTTTTATGTGGATGAAATTTGAAGCATTTAACAGAATTCTTATTAAACCTGCCCAAATGCATATGGCAACGCAGAATACATCCCAGCAGCTCTTTCGCGATAAAAGACAGTTCGTTCGACCGAAACGACGGGCTGCACGGATGAAGCATTTTGGACTCCGATGAAGAAAACAGCACCATACATGGATCCCATTGCATTTAACACATCTTGCTCACTTCTCCTGTAACATGCATGCGAAAATCACATTAAACATACTTTTTCTTTTTTTTATAAAAAACGAAATATATTGAAAGAAAGAAGATACAAGAGAAGAATGAAAAAACCCTTTACTTAGAAAAAACAACATTTAATTTAAAGTAATTTCTCTCGAATTTGAGGGAACTATAATAAAAGAATAGATCTTAAAATACTTAAAAGATAAAATCCACTAACAATAGTAAATGAAATAATTAACTTTTGTCATCAAAGTTAATAACGTTGCGATATAGTTAGATAACTCAAAAAATTGTCACAACAACTAATCTTATTATTAGCTTCTATTTTTAGACATTTTTCCCCCTATTAAAAATCTCAATAAGAAAACTTTAAATGTTAGAATGCATCGCCAAAGAAAAAAATGCATCCAAATGTTTCTAAAAAGCTAACAATTAATCATAATGTGTGTGTTTAAACACCCTTGCAATACAAAACTCAACCAACTATGGTTTAACTTTTAAAATCGACCAAATATTACCTTTTCGAGCCAAGATTCCAGAACATGGTCCCAAACATCAATGCAATAAAAGTTGTGAACAAGAATCTCACAGCAGTGTATGGTGGGTTACGCCAATAAGACCAGTGTTGTTTCCATAGGCATGCCATGCATTGAGTGTAAAATGATTGTGCATATTGTGTTGGGAAATAGAGGTCTTTCGAGCCAGGCGGAGGAACACTTAGTTCTTTAATTAGCATCTTGTTTCTCCTGCATTATAACTCGTACGATAAGTTTTCATTGAGAATTTAAAGCTATCTAATCACAAGTGTTTGTCTAGATCGTCAGACTACCTGTACAGCTCTGAATTTTTATAGGAACTTGTAAAGTCGACCCCCAAAGCTAGCTCTTGAGCTGGAACAGTTACTTCCAACATCCATGTTGCTGGGTTGTAACCATCTTTAATTTTACTGGCTCCAATTTCCTTCATCATCAAAACATTACACTGTCTTCAAATGTCTATGTTTAAGATGGGAAACATTCTTGTTCATACAATTTGTTTAGAGTCATCGAACCTCAAAGTACGTAATTAAATGGTGAGAATGGCGACCCAATGGGCCGACATATAATTCTTCTCCTCCGCGCTTTAGTAGAAATAGCTGCAAATTCAAGTTATCCGTTCAGCTAGAGTCATTACAAAAGAAACAAGCTATGATAGTTTATAATCCCATTGGGCGTCTCATGCATTTATATTTCTGACCTCATCAAAAGCTTCAAAGATGTCAATGCTCGGCTGATGAATGGTGCAGACGACTGTTCTTCCGGTATTGACGGTGTTACGGACAGTTCTCATGACAATTGCAGCAGCTCTAGCATCAAGCCCTGAAGTTGGCTCATCCATGAATATAATAGATGGATTTGCCACAAGTTCTACTGCAATAGTAAGTCTTTTACGCTGCTCAGTGGAGAGACCACTCTCCCCTGGAAATCCAACCAATGCTTGCCTCAGTGGAATCAGTTCCACAAGTTCCATCACTTCCTCAATGAACATCTAAAGATAAAAGGGATTAAAGCCACAAATTTTGAACTTTTATTGATTCTTTTAAACAGCTAAATATGAGGAAATAATAGAATAAAATACCAATCAGTTGACGATTCAGGTTTACGATACCAACCTCTCTGGTTTTTTTGTCAACTTCGGCGGGTAGGCGGAGCCAGGCTGAGTAGAGTAAGGACTCATAAACAGTAACATTAGGTGAGTGGATGTCATTTTGCTCACAATAACCTGAAATCCGTGCAAATGTCTCTTGCTTCTTTGGATATCCAGATATAGCAATGTTTCCATCAATATATCCACCAGTTTTCCGACCGGCAAGCACATCCATGAGAGTGGTCTTACCAGCCCCACTAACACCCATTAGGGCAGTCAAGACACCTGGCCTGAAAGCACCGCTCACACACTTTAGAAGCACTAGTTTATCTTCAGCGAAACCCTGAGACTTCATTTCCTGCATGTTCATCACCAGTAAGGATATCTTAAATTTGTTTTCCAGAAAGTCAAACTTTCCGAAAGGAGAAAGAAATACCGGTGGCATGTCAACCGAGTATGAGATATCATCAAAGGTAATAGAGTGTTGAGTGAAAGGAAGAATCATTCCCTTCTTTGTTTTACCATTGTTAGGCAAGGACCCGGATGTAATACTTTTTATTTCATCTTCACCATCTGCATCTCAATTCAACTTGGTTAATGATTTGACAAACTAAGAAAATTGTATACACAGACAAATTATAGTTCACCTAAAATGGCTGAGTTTCTTGAGCGACTCTCTCTTTGAGATAACTGAATGGCCTCCCCTCTGTCATTATTGCCATTGCTTTCTTCGTTTTCTGATTTAACAGTCTGTGGCTTCCCAAATGCTGCCCGATAATTTGAAAAAATTTCAACAAAATAAACCTCTTCTATTCATAAAGATTGGAAAGAAGAGAGAGATACCCACGATTAAGATATGTGAGAGCCAAAGTGAAAAGGGCATTGAATAGGATTGTGAAGCCTATTAACGCACCAATGCCAATCCAGTACCAATACGCATGAGGAAAGAATCCCCGGGATTCCAGAAACACGACTCCTAATGATTTGCTTGAGTTTGGAGAAACCTTTAAACGGTAAGAAAGTTAGCCAACATAAGTTCATCGTAAAAAAGCAATAGATACAAAAGGGTCAGCTAAACTGAAGAATTTACATGGCTCCAACTATGCCCCAAAAATTCGTTCACTTGTATAGCATTTTGGGCATACATCAGAGGAGAAATCCAGTACCCCCAAATCCACCAGTCCCTAATATCATCTGCAAAAGCATTAAATAGTTAAGAGCCACAAAAAGGATATAACTGTGAGAGTGATCGACTTCATTAGTATGTACTTCTAGAGATGACGACACCCCCCAATGCAAAAAGTGCTAGAAGAGCGAATGAACCAAATGTGCTGGCAACAATCATATTCCTGCCTAGTGAGCCGATAAATTTGAATAATCCAGACGCCATTTGGCTAACTAGAAAAAGCAGAAAGTATTGTCTAAGGAACCTGCAATTAGTCCATGGCCAGTAACAGATGAGATTTGATTTCCAAAGTTGACTGGAAAATATCATGATAGTTTTGTGATTTACCTTGTAATATTTGAATCTAGTCCAGTGACATAGTATGTGATGCCAACCCAAAGTGCAACTTCAGAAAATGACAAAGGGAGCTTGAGAATCCATTTAGGAATAGAATATGCCCATGGAGGGAAGAACAAAAGGTCCCTTTGCTTGTAGAAAACAGGTAGCTTTGCAACAGTTAAGGAAATCTCTGCCATGCTATTAAACATAAGCATAAGAACTGTGTAGAACAAAGAACCCGTGAATATTCCACCATCAGTTAAAGTATCACGGTGCATCTCAGTGCGTAAAAAAACAGTCATTGCAATGATTGCCATTATTGTAAGCTGGAAGAAACAGAAGAGAGGTTAGTTATCGTTTATCATACATCTAACAACTCAAAATTGAAAGTTCAAGTATATTCAAAACCCACTTGAGTGAGTTTGAAGATGTAAACAAACGAATTCCTCTTCATAAGCAGAAGTTCTCTGTCAAAGCAAGTTTTAAGCAATTCCCCTTTCTTAACACCATATTTTTTGGTGGTCAAAGCAGCTGGGTGACTTTTGGTCCTGTCAAACGGCATAGCAAGTTCATCTCCAAGCTTTCGACCCATGTCGAATGATTGGAATGCTTCACAAAACTCCTTAGCCGAGACAAAACTATAAGGCTGATCTCTTTGTGCCCAGTATTGCCTTTGATCTTTCCTAGAAGTGACCTGCAAAAGTTCCATAAAAAATACAGTACAAAGTCAACATTATTTTCTGGAAAGAAGCTGCAAAAATTTCACAAATTTGCTTATTACCTCTTGAAGGAAATCGGCGACACCCTTTCTCTCAGGGCATTTGAAGCCCATTGATTCAAAAAACTCGAGCACATGCTCACGAGGACCCTGATACACAATACGGCCGTCAGAGAGGAGAATGATGTCGTCGAAAAGATCGTAAGTTTCTGGTGCTGGTTGAAGGAGTGAAATGAGAGCAGTTGCATTAAGAATATGAACAGAATTCTTTATCGAATTCACAATCTGAAATGTTGTTGAGCTGTCTAAACCAGTCGATATTTCATCCATGAATAGAGCTCTAGCTGGTCCAACTAGCATCTCACCTGAAAATTCCATCACAGTAACTGTATATGCAACTTTATAAGAAGAATGACATTCTCAAATACTTTAAAGTTAAGTCCATTTACCAGTTGTGACACGTTTCCTTTGTCCTCCGGAGATACCTCTAATCATTTCATTACCTACTAAGGTGTCAGCACAGAGATCCAATCCCAAAATCTACATATCACGAAACAATTGGGGAAAACAACAGATGAACAAGTTTTATTCAATCATTTTGAACTTTATTCTCATGAAACATTGGAGATATTACCTTTACGACATATTCCGTCACGACATTAGCCTCGTTGCCGATCGATGAAACTGCCTGAAAAATCAAAAGTTCAAGAAAAAGGCATAACAATCACTTCCTAATTTGTATCTCGAGAAGATAATCTCAATCATTACCTTCATGAAAATATCAACATCAGGATCTGGCTTTATATTTGCCACAATCTCTCTTCTTGAAAGCTCTGCCAGCATGTCTGTAGAAAAATCATTACAGAAGACCATGGTTTATAATTTGTGACCAAAAGACATAGAGAAGATGGAAAGCAAGATGAACTAACCATAACGCGATCCAACGCCTTGGCATCTTGCAGAGAAAGCCAAGGTTTCTCTTACAGTCATTTCAGCAATATGGGTATCCTGTTGGCTGATATAGGCAGCAGTTCTCTGGGGTACGAACTCGTTCATTCCATGGCCATTGTAACTCACCCTCCCAGAAACCTAGATACAAGTTAATCATCTTCAATGAGAGGTAAAACCAAAGAGAATATCTATAGAAAATGATAAATCCCATTCATAACTAAAGTATAGCAGATGAATAATTCTTACTTTAAGATCAGGATCAAGCTTTCCAGCCAGTGCTAATAAGAATGTGGTTTTTCCCGAAGCTGGAGGACCCAAAAGTAGTGTCATTCTGTCACAATAATGAAAGTAATTAGCAGAAGGGACCTAAATAAATATGAAGTGGGATAATTCAAATTAGAGAGAGAGAGAGAGAGCTCTTTTACCTTCTAGGCTTGATAATTCCACTGATATCTTGAAGGATTGATAAATGTTTCTTTCTACTTTTGGTTACATGAAGGCAATTCAAGAAGCCCTTCAAAGTCGAAATCAAATAAGTGCCTCAGAAAATAGATGAAATCTTCAGCAAATTACAATTATGAATCTGAGTTACCTCCACTATATTAGCCATAAAGTTAAAAAATGTAGGCAAAGCTCTGCTGCCTACATAAGCTTCTGCGTCAATGCTTAAATGCTCAAATCGAACTTCAATTGTCGGAAGTTCAATCCCAACTCTATCATGCAAAAAAAAGAAAATAAAATAAAAAGGCAGAGAATAACTTAAATGTTAGGAAAATGATAGTAAATTCAGAACCGATTAAAGAACTATGAATTTCACCTGTCAATACGTTTTTTGAGCTTCAATAAGAACTGTTGATTGTTGTCGTCATCGATTCTTACTAACCTCTCCAGCAAATTCTTCCTTTCTAAAATCCCCATATGTTGAATATCTACTTCACTGGCCTCTCCTTCAAGAGTTTTGAGTAAACCTTTCTTCAGACGATTGTAAGTTGGAAGCTTCTCGAGTGCCGCCCATTTCAGAGCCTCCTCGTCGTCTTCATCCCGTGAAGATACTGAAAAAGCATCGTTCCTCCAACTAGAACTTCTTGTTCGTAGACTGTTACTGGCTTTATAAATATCAAATCCCTCCATTGAGACACCAAGGATCCTTCAATTTGGGCAATATGTCAGAGACTCAATCCAAAAACAAATTCCCCACAACCCAGAACTTCATCTGTTGCATTTTGCAGCGCAAAGACCAGAGATTTCTTCCTCGCACAGTTGAACAGAAGAGCTTCCTCCCTTCCATGAAAAAGAGTGTGAAAACGGAGGGAAGCTTTGCTCTCCAGTTCGACATACAGCGAGAGGATGAAAGCATTTTATACACAGGGTATGGCTTTCTCCTTGATGGTCTGTCAATACGTCAGGAGTAGACCTTGAAAATTCTCAGAGCAACAGTAATTCTTATGGCGCCGTTCTTCCCACTCAAACCCATCATTCGTACAGAAGAATAAACAGTGTAATTAATAACTCCAAAATTTTATTACTAAGAATAATAGGAACTTAAATAAAAAAGTTATTAATAAATTATCGCCCACTTTTTCTGAAACAATTAATAACAAAAACAGATTTAAAACCATTGAAAAAACAAATTAAAATTACAAGTATTTCAAATTAAAATTACTAACTAATATATTTTTATATTTTACATTTGATTTATACTCCAAATAATAATTCTCAAAAATAAAACAATATGAAGCAAAATACTGGATTATTTTGTAAAAATGGACAATAAATCTTGTCTTAGTCAATTTATCTTCTAGAATTTCTTTGAATTTTATTTGGGTACCATTGACTTCATAATAATAAAATAATAAATAATTAATTATTTCAAAATTAACGAGGACATGTTTATTAAATGTACACAAAATTATTATATTCTTAAACCGTTGAGATTTTGTTGTAATCTTTTTCATTTATTTTAATCTTTTTTGTTATTAAAATGATAGAGGCAGTGGCATTATTGAAGAAATGACAGAAGGAAGGCGAGTGATATTGGACCAGTCGATCAATGATCAACAGGTAATTTTGGGTGGCGATCGATTGTTGATTGACCGGCGCCACTGCGGTTTGCAAAGAATGAGTTTTAAGCATTGGACGGATTGATGTGTTGTGGTTGAGCGCCAATCAACCTGCTCCACTACGTTTTGTTGTTCTAGCCAAAAAGAAATGTGAATCCCGAGACGGTTGTGTTATGTAATCCATCCACATTTGCTTCCTTTACATATGGCAGTTAATGTGAGGGGTTAGGTGAGATTTTATGGAGATTATGAGAATCGTATTTGAGAAGCTACTAGAGAAATAGAAAGCGAGGAAGAAATAGATACACAGAGGGAAAGATTGAAGAGAGAAAGTCAGAGAGAAACTAAGGGAGGAAGCGCTCTAGAGAGAGAGCAGTGAGCCAAGAGCTAAGGAAACAAAGACAGAAGTGAGAAAGGAGTCGAGAGTGAGTAAAGGAGAGGAGAAGTAAATAAAAGAGAAATAAAAGAGAAAGTGAGAGAGAGGGATAAGCCGAGAGATATAGTAGTGGAAGGAAATAGTAAAGATAGAAAAGTGACAGAGTGAGGAAGAAGAAAAAGAGAGGTCTTTGGCGAAGAGGCAAATGTCGAGAGGAGAAGAAGAAGACAGAAGAAGGTGAAGGAGAAGGTTGAGAGCTGTCTCCTCAGGTGTTCTTCTGGTAAGTGGATTTCCTTCGTTTCTCTTTATGGAATTTATGGAAATAAAAGTAGAAGATGAATGAAAACTATAAGTGCATTGTTGTTGGTTTTAGTTCTGTATGTTTGGGTATTACTGATGCTTTTTGGATTTATGGATTTTAGGATAAAGTTATGTTAAGAGTAGTTGAGGGATGATGTGCTTAAGGCCCCTAATGAATGAACCCTATTAAGATATGGTTATTGGACGATAAGGAATGTTGATATGTTTTGTTGCTTGGAAATGAGTTTATGTGTATTTACAGCTTTGATAAATATGCTCAGTTGGTTGAAAAAATTACATTGTCTATGATAAGTAGAAGATAAATGGATTATGTTGAAGAGGTTGTGTTGTTTATGCGATCTAATTAGTATGGAATTGATTACAGCTGTATCCATGGATTTGTGTTTGTCAATATAATTATGTTTGCTAACTGGTGAAATTGGAATACACTGAACTTAGGTTGGTTAAGTAATTACAGAATGGATATGTACAGTTAAGGTATTATTGGACATGTTAGAAAAACTATGCATTATTGGGATGAATATATTCTGGGCTAGCGTTACTATTACCAAATGCTATTGGATGGGTATATTTATGGGATTATGTTCTATTATTTTAGTTTGGTGATTAAGAAGTTAGAGAAAGTTATCTGTGGTATATGTGTATATGTGAAATAGTTATTGATAAGGATTTTATTGATTTTGAAGGTATTGGAAAAAAGAAGGATAAATTGCTGGAACGCTTTACGGACCGACAGGTAAGTGATATTGTATGTGTTTTGGTCTTTGAGGCCTACATCATAAGAATTAGGAATTGTATGTTGACTGTGTTTATTAGATTTAGGCTGTTTACATTAAGAATGTTAATACCGATCGTGTTTCGAAGATGTATTGCTACTTGTTGCTTGATGATGTGTTTATTAGAATTAGATTCTTTTCGTTAAGAGATATGATATTGAGCATGTTTCGAGGTTATAGTGTTGATATGATAAATTGTATGCATTCATGAGCATTCATGCATCATGGTTTTCAAAACGTTACGAAAATGATTTTAAGCATGTTTTGAAAAGGAAATGGAAACAAGAACTAAATATGAATAAACGTAAATAGACGTTTNGTTTTGAAAAGGAAATGGAAACAAGAACTAAATATGAATAAACGTAAATAGACGTTTAGAGATAGTTCTTTGTTTATTTACAGCTTTGATGAGTATACTTCTTTGTTGGGTTTTATGTTCACTGTATGTTGTTGGGAGTTATGTTCTGTTTTAATGGTCACAGTTGGAATTGTTCTCTGTTGGTTGAGGAATATTATTATGGAATTCGGTTACTACTAAGATTACTAGTTGGTGTTTGGTTAGTTTATGGATGCCTTGTTGTACGGTGGTGTGAACTCTAGGTCGTGAGTTTGTTTAGGGAGTTTATATTCTGTTTATGATAAGCTATAAGTTAGAGAAAAGCTTTGAGATAAATAGGGAAATTGTTTATGATTCTGTAAAATTGGTATATTGCAAGCTGCTAGGTATTAAGTCAATAGAGTGATAGGAAATAGGAAAATTGGAAGCTTATATCATATAATTTGTGCATTGTTCAATTAAATTCGGATTTTCACTTTTTGATTATATGATTATTGGGTTGTTGAAAGTTAAATACTCTTCGGGAAACAATAAGTGTCTCATTCACTTTTCCGCTTGTTAAATTTATGGAAAAACAATTGGAAGCTTTCTTGTGAACATATTCAGCGTTTTTCATTTCTGGTTTTTTTCCTCTTTTTCAAATCTGTTTTTTTTTTTTTGGTGTATTCTTCCAGGAGAAATAATTTTTTCGCATTTCTTGCTACATACTCTAAAGGGGATTAAACAAATTTGTGTAATTGGCTCGGGTTCGCAGGTGATTTTTTATTACTTTTCTTGTTGAGGTTAATTTTTTTTACTGCTTTTTAAGTTTTCATCCTTTTGGTTAAGTTTTATTATTTTCTCGTATTTCCTTATTTAACATTTTATATCATATCATATCATCATCATAGTACTCTTACAACGGGGGGATTTTCTTATAATGTTTTTGTTTTAATTTAATTGCTACAAATACAATTACTCCTTTTATCTTGTAGATTTTCTTGCCTAGTAGATTTTTTTGTATTCTTCTTTTATGGGAAAAGAAAATCTGCCCTATACCCTCTAACGATTTCTTCTGTACGGGGAAGTGAGTACCTTTGTATTCTTGTCCATCTTCTTCTCTCTGTTTGCTCTGCGTCTCTATCCCCTTCTACTCCTTCGCTCCAACCTACAAATCAAATTGTCCCAAGAATAACTAAGACTCATAGTATTGGCTTTATCTCTTCGTGATCTTCCTTAAAAGCTTTGAAGTCTCTTAGAGCTACTATCGTTGGTAGTAGACGGGGTGACTTGGTTATTGGAGCACATTTGGTTTCTGGTATTTCCTTGTTTAACATTTTATACGCTCACTTTATATCTCCTGTTTTTTGTTTTTTTTTTTTTCGAACTCCTCTTTTTTGTTTTTACAGAGCCATTTCGAATGTTCATCCTTCCTGTTTGAGTTGGTACTTTGTGTTGTCCTCTCCCTCAGTGTCCGCTTTTGCCATTTCAGATTACATCATCCTTCTTTTTTGTGTTGCTTTCAGGTACTTTGTGCTAGAAAAAAATCATTGTGTTATTTTCGATAGATTCCCTGTTTGTGTTGTTTTCAATCATTTGTTGAATTTGTGCTTGCACATGGGTTCTATTATTTGATTTGGTTTATTCCTATTGTTTAATTTGGTCTATTACTTTTTAAAATCCAAGTTCTTCCTACCATTTATCTCTTGTTTTTCCTTTTTTTTCCAAGACTTCTGTTTGTTCCTGTTTAGGGTACCTTCTACCCATGACCATATCCTATGAGCTATTCTTTTTGGTTCTTGAATATTATGCATTACGCTACTGTTATGGATTTACTGAAATGGACAGATGGATATGCTCTCGATTGTGAGCTTTCTATAATTCTTTCATGGAGGATGTTTTGCCTCTTGGAACCCTAAACAAGGTTTCTATTAAACTCATGGTTGTTGACAAAAACTTGTGAACATGTTGGAATACTTTAAAAACCAGTTCCAGTTAAAGCTCGTCCTACATTTTTTCATGTGTTGGCTTATAATTCAAAATCATACCCATGTCTTGCTCATGTGATTACTTAGTGTATTTCTATAAGTTTTTTGCTTCGCATGATTGCTTCGTCTCAATTGCATTCTCTTTTAATATAAGTTATCTTCATCTTTTCATTGATAGAATTCTATGAATTTGTGCTTCTTTAATAGTCTTTCGAAGAAAACGTGCTCTATCGTACCAATGAAACAAATCGTGGACATATTTCCTAAAATGAATGAAGATTGGACTGTTGAAGTACATGTCTTGCACAAACCTTTGCAAAAAATTGTCCGCCTTAGCCCAACGAAATATCATAAACTACTTTTTGTTGATTCTGAGGTAATTTTTCATCCATTTTTTTGTTTTTCGTCTTTCTAATTTTGCCCCAAACATTTCTAATTTTTTCCTGCTTTAGGGAACGCGAGTTTATGTCACTTTGTTCTCTTCCAATATAGACCTTTTCCAGAATACCCTACAGCTCGGAAAGAATTATTATATCTAAAATGCCTTGGTCACTGAAAGTAAGCCATAGTTTCAACTTGGAAATCAACCTTATGAATGGGTTATCAATGCCCGTACGGTTGTTGAAGATGTGCTTTCATTTCTTTCCATCAATTGTAATCCCGTGTTAGAACACGTCGTTTAGTTGGTAAGAACAATTTTTTATATTATCTGTCTCTTTTGCTGTTTCATTTCCCTTGGTTTTTCCTTTGTAATGTTTTTTTGTTTGCCTTTTAATTCAACAATTAGAAATAATTGGTGTGGCAGTTGCAATATTTCCTGCGAAAAATGTGAATATAAGGGGCGATTCATTTCAAGTTAGAGAAATCTTATTTGTTGATTCAAGGTATCTCTTTATTTTTAATCTTTCGCCACTATTTCTTTGTTTCTTACATATGTTTTTTCTTGTAGTTTGTCTTCTATCAGACTTTCTATGTTGAGTCAGCTTGTATTAAATGAGTGTAAAATAATTTCTTTAGTAATTGAAAAGTGTCCTGTCGTCATAGCTACAGATTTGTCTGTATCAACATTTTATGGTATTTTATTTTCAGTTCTTGCATTTTTACAATCCTCTTCTGATATATGTTATATGTTTTTTTTTGTATAGGAGTCTCTTTCTATTACAACAAATACCTCCATCCTTATGGAATCTATTCTTCCTGCTTTTGACACTCTTTAAAAATGGTTTTGTCTTTTACATTTGTTTTTAATATTGTTTTGTTTTTTAATCTTCGCTCTCTTATTCTGTTATTTTATACAGGTCTATTAAGAACCCAACACAAATTGATAAATTCTTGTTCATTTCTACTGCTACTATGTCGAGTTCCTCATCTTTCTCAACAGTTCCATTAAAAGAAAAAATAATAAGCATTGTTAATATTCTAAATAATACATATACAATAAGTTATAAAATGTATTTTTTTCCTCTTTATTTTTCTTTAGGAGTATTTTCTTCTTTTATCACTCTACACTATTGTTATAAACTCATATATTTTTTGAAACAGGTGGGTCGCATATGGATTCGTGCTCTTGTATCTCTTCAAAACATCAAACAACAATTTTTCTATTTCACATGTGTCAATGCCTCAAATCAACCTGTTACCATGCAACTGATCTTTTTGTTTGTGATAGTTGTCATGCCGCTGACAGACAAATCGTTAAACGGTAATTTGTTTTACTGTGTCATCATATCTTTATCTCTAATTTGCTTTTCTTTATTTGTTAAATTTATTAAAACTTCATTGTTTTGTACTAGATGTTCTCTTGAGATCAATTTGACCGATAATGTAATGCCCCACGTCAATTATTAAAACTTTTCCCTTTTTAATTACAGTGTAAAAAATTTTTTTTATTTATTTAAAATAGACGAAAGGAAATAGGTCATATGAGTGAGATAAATTAGAAATGCATAATTAAATTAGAGTAAGAGCATAAACATAATTAAACTTAAAATACAGTTTGAAGGTTAAAACGTGAGTTAATAGTTTTTCAAAAATATTATCAGTTCTCAAACCGTTTCAAAATAGCGTTTTTACTTCTATCGAACCATAACCATCTTAGATCGATTCAGCTGGGTAACCCAAGTATTTAACGGGTAATGCCTCCTCCTCCACTGCTGGAATAACAACATCCAGACAATCACCTACACCACAAGCAAACTGTGAGTCAAAGGTCTAGCAAGAAATGAGATGCAATATGATATATGCATGTAACTGATAATGTCAGAATGGAATCCACCCAAACTATTCTTTTCTCTCGGTTATATACATTAACTTGTACATTGAGTTGAGACATTGGAGGAATCTGTCGTAGGGAGTAGCTGCTAATCGACATCTAACCCTCTGGTAGACAGACTCTCACGACCCGACAAGGGAAGGGCAAAAATCTCGAGTCTACCCATTTAGATCCGGACTACCTCCCCATCCTCCAATTCCCTTACCTTCATTTACTTTATCCGTTTTCTCTCACAAAATGCATATGAATACCAATCCAACATGGCATTCCTATTTATTTCTATTATCATGATGCATGTCAATGTGGAGCAATAATCATAACAATATATCAATATCATACAACAGGAAATGAAACGAAACTAATTAAAACAGGTCCAAGCCAATCAATCAAGAGTAAGTCAACAACCTACTTTACCAAGCATCATACTATATGACAATGATTATGAGCAATAATCCAATAAATAGAATTAACAAATTAAATAACAGAAAACTAACATAAGGCAATGTAGTGCGATGACATAAATCAAATAGAGGAGGAATGAAAATTAATTCATGGTACATGGCATAAACTACAACGTGTTATATCATGGCAAAAGGTTCTAAAACGGGCCATTTCAAGTTAACTAAACATAAATTAATCAATTTATTTTATTAATAACAAGATATCATAATGTTAGTTGTAGAGCAGCATTTTAAATATAACAATGATAATACCTGAAATCTTAGACATGTTTGGCAATTAAGGAAAGCTATAGTAATATTTAACATCCTAAACATACTTAGCAATTAGAGGAGAAACAACATTTATATTCAACATCTTAAATATGCTTGGCAATTAAAGGAAGTAATAGTGGTATTTAACGTTCTAATCATGCACAACAATTAAAGGAAGACAACAGTGATTTTTAACGTTCTAATCATGCTCAGCAAATAAAAGAAACAACCACTATATTTGGGATGCTAAACATGTTTGGCGACAAATTGATGACATAAGATGAGCATACGTATAATGAACAAAGGCAGCATAATATTCATGAAATAAAACATTCGTGCAGAGTATATTCGAGCTTTACAATTTTAATAGATGAAATATCCAAAACCAACGGTGCAGAGAGGGATTAAACCCAAGCAGTAGAGTCTATGAACATACAGCAAAATAGGAATTAACAACTAGAATATCTCTCACAGAGCAGTAGAGAAATGTCCACAGCAACAGGGTGTCCAACAATTTACAGAGAACAAAGAACCCAATTTAACATCAAATAGAACTAGCAACCTATAGCATGATTTATCAACAAGGGGTTTGTAACAACCTGATCCTAAATTCTCCGGTTAAAACGATATAATTGTTTTGTTAAGAATAAAATGAGTTAATACATCATTCTACGGATGTTATGTTGCGATGTTGCGACGTATACCCTCGTAGGCATTTAACTTGGGTAAAATTTAGAAGAAAATATGAAAAATGATGAATTTATAGGCATTGCAGACGATTGGGCATAGGACGCGGACGCAGACGCGGACGTGGCGGATGAATAAATTGGAGTTCGCATTGAATCTGTATAAATAGGGAGCATCTAGACGATACATGTGGACGATGCGGACGATGGATTTTGCGGCCGCAATGAATCTGTCCAATTTTGATTCACGCGGACGACACCATGCGGACGACTAAATGGCGTCCGCAACCAGATTTCGGACGGTACGGACGAAGGTTTAGGACGCCATTTGCTGTGTAATTTTGGACTTGCGGACAATGCGGACAACAGTACGGCGTCCACAATCATCCGAAAGACACCAGATCTGCGAATTTAAAGGAAACAAAAGTCAGAAAACTCGACGAATTTTGACGCTTTGCGAGTTACTTCTCGCACAAAGTCCACTCATAGCTGCTCGTAGCCCGTCAAGCAGCCACCCTCCAGCACATTTTGTCTCCCCTTGTCGTCTAGGTAAGTCTTCTCTTCTATTTAACCACTCTCCTTCCATTATGCTGCTACGTTTCTGCTGAAGTGAGGAGAGAGTGTTCTGCTGAAGTGTGGGAAGGAACTGCTAAGGGAGTTGCTGTAAGTGAGGATATTCAGGTAAGGAGTGGGTGTCTCTTGGCCGTCTAAGCCCTACCCACAAGTGTTCTAGTTGTGTTCTTGTATGGTTATTTTCCTGCATATTAGTGTTCTCGTTGTAATGGTTACTCCCAGTTTTGTTATTTCCTGCAATTTACCTTACTGAAAATCAACGAGATAGAATGATTCACGAAGAGAAATGATGAATGACCAAATGTTTAAAAATGAAAAGGAAAGTATGCATAAGCTCTTGACAGATTTTAGTGATGTGAAGGAAGTTCATTGATGTATGTTGGATTAATCGTATGTCTGCTCTAGTCAAATAGAAATGGGTTTGTTTTGGCCTTGTGCCCTACACCCAAGTAATATATGTTGTGTGTTCTTGTTGTTATGTCTGTTAAGCCTTAGTTTCTAGTACTGGTTTTTATGCAGAAAGGTATATTTTTATGATGTTTTACGTGATAAGAGAAGGATGATTTACATGATACGTAACGCAAAACAAGTAGAGAATGAGTCAAACATAGAAATGGAGAATAGTATAATAGGTAGTGTTTACTTTAAATGAAGCATCTGCTATTGTTTAGTTTGAAATTCTGCATTTTCACTCAAATTATTCCGTGTACAGATTATATGCCTTCTTTGGTTTAGTATGTTTAGCATGACAACTACTAATAATGATAAGTGAAGATGGAAAAAGGATTTAGGTGTGTGTGAGTGTGTATTCTGGTTTTGTTTCTTGTTCTGTTTTCTATTTTGGTTTTCGAAATCGTTTCCATTGTTATGTTATGTCATAATGTTATTATTTCTCTATCCATGATAATATGACACATGTACTTAGCCTTAAAAAGCTGAATGGAAGTACAAATGAGTTGAAATCATTCCAGAGTAGATTTAGTCATGAAGTTCTGTTGTATACTCTTTGAAAAACATGATAGATGTAGTGATTTGTTATTGTATCACTAGGATAAAAATGTGTAGTTTAAATAGTATGATCTACTCGTTTGTTTTACTGAGAAACGCTGCTGTCCAAAATAGAAATAATAAATAAAGTTTCTGTCAGTTGTTGTGATTTTCTTATTATGTATCATTTAGTAATGCAAGTTTAGTTATTAGTTTTTTGTTGAAAATGAATGAATATCGTCATTTCTTGTGAATGAGAAGCATGTCCTTCTAGTTGTTTATGTATAGTTTACTGTAAACTTCCCATGTTGCTTATTGTTTCTCCAATATGTGTTGAAGAAAGAGGTTGAGTCCATGCCAATAGAAACCAAATAGGAGGGTAACCTCCAGGACGGTACCCACATGCATAAGTGAGGAAAAAGACTATGAAAAGAAAGAACACTAAAGGCGGGTATATGCAGGGATAGAAAGAACCCTAAAGGCGGGTATATACTGGGATAGAAAGAACCCAAAAGGCGGGTATACACTGGGATAGAAAGAACAAACCCTAAAGGCGGGTATATGCCGGAACTAGGGAGTTGATGTAGATGGGTAGTCCGGATCTAGTCTAGCTACTAGGATACACCCTTACCAAGACAGGAAAAAGGGACTAGTAGCCCACAGGGGGTTAGTTTCTGTACAGCTAGGCCATCTCAAAGGAAAACCCTCGATCTCTAGGCTCGATGTACGAGTTTAAAGAACGAACAAAGAAAAAGAATGAAATGAAAGAAGTTGGATTGGGTGGCCCCCTTTTCAACAAGAATTAAAGAGAGAAATGCATAATTGTTTTTCCCCTCTCCTTACTAAGCGTAAGCTCACGTCCTTACTTGTGGTGTAGGTAACAATGGAAATATGCCAGCAATTAAGGAAGAGGTAATTCCGGTGGAGCCTGTGGTTGGTCCAACAATGACGCCAGCGGAGTAGTAGTAATATGGTATGGTACGGCATGAAGAAATAAATGTTAAATTTAGTTTATGTTTTTATTTGAATAAAATGGGCTATGTAATCTTGATAATTTTGGATTTGAACTTCAACTATGTTTTGAATGGCGTTTTCAGTAAAAGTAGTTTGCTCTTTATTTATGCTTTCTCAAATTTTTATGAATAATTCCTTTTAAGAATGAAAAATGAAAGAATGATTTCATTAATGATTCGGATTTGATGCACTCTGATAACCCCGTTAAAGATTTTAATTAAGCTTTTAAAATGATTTAAGAAATTCGGGTCGTTACAGGGTTAACATGGTCAAATAATAATAGGAAGTTAATGACAATGCTACCATGGATTAACTAGAGCATTATCGACTAAGCTACAAAGATAGGCATGGAAAGTTACTGTAACAGTTTAGTGATCTTAACAACATATATAATATCAACTAAGAAGTAACCAAGAGCAAAACAATCAACTAATAATTTCGGGGAAGAAGGGACACTGCTTGTGGTGTAGGGCCTCCACTGGCCACGACACTACTCATTTTCTTACCTCACAAACACCAACAGTTGAAGATTTCCAGTATAGGACAACCATAACAACGAAAAGTCCAAACTCCAGTAGCTAAATCCAACGCCCACAACGCACTGAAAATGGCAGGGTGTACACTTCATTCTCACACGCTTTCTTTGCCTCATTCTCGGACTCTCTGCTCTCTCTATAAACTCTCACACTCCAGAAGACTTCTCCCATGCTCAGAAAATAGAAATGTAGAGTGTTGCATCTACTGGCAATGCTTTAATAATCATGAAGGACTTACCTGGAGGAGAGGAGTGGCAGTCAATCATCCACCGCAAAGGGGGAGATCGCTGAGACATGGAAGGGAGTGTTGGGCTATCGTTTGAGTGGATAACTAATGGGTAAATGACAAAATGCTAGCTAATTAAAATAGACATTTCGCGAGACTGCGCAATTTTGGTTGAGGACCGAATTTCTTCGACTGCGTCACGACCGAATCGCGTAAAACATGACCAAAGATGCATTTTGTTCGAGTGCCTCAACCGCGTCTCGATCGATGACTCGACCGCAAAATTGCAGAATTTGACAGATTCGAAACCTGTTGTTTTCGGTCGCTGATCACGTCCACAACCCACGATTGCATTGGGTCCGAAACCAAAAAATGTAATCTGGAATACATTTCGAACGAGGGAATCAACTACGTCTTCGACCTCAAAGCAACTGAAAACCCAAAATGCTCATTGTCATGCATTTCAGACGAGAGCCTCGACCACGACCAAGACCAAGACCACCCAGCGACCGAAAACCCAAAATTTACATTTTCCATTAAAAATTCATACTTTTATCACTCCCCATAGTTTTCCTTACATTTACAAGGTATTAATCCAACAAAATACCATCTCGCAATATAATACATTAATTCCACTAAATTCATTACATTATATAAACGGGGGAAAATTATTGGGGTATTACAGATAACACTGGTGTCGTAAAATGAATGTTATTCAGTATCCATGCCGAAAAGATATTGTCCATTGTCATTGAAGCTTTGGCTTCCAAAACTCCCAAGGTTAGAGTTTCTAGGCTTTTCTATTCTACTTGTTCCACTTTTCAACATTAAATTTAGATGTCTTTTTATTGAAATTTTTCTCTTTTTTTTTTTTTGAAAAATAAAATTTAGAAAATACTCCAAAAAATAATAGAATCATTTGATGCATACAAGGCTAAAGTTCGCTACTTCCAACTGAAAGTTGACAAACAAAGCTTTCTAGACTATAAAAACTCGAGGTTCATGATACTATCTATTGCTGAAGAAGTTGATGCTCTTCTTTCTACACCACCTCCGGCTTTGTTTATTCTTACTCCATCCTCTTCCTTACTAACAATCAAAGTTGAAAGTTTAAGTTCAACTCGTCCTGTGCTACGTGAAAAAGAGACCTTGTGAAACTACGAAGTGACTTTTTTCCAGTGTCATCTACGAAATTATTTTGATGCTGTATTTCTAATATAAATACACATGTTCTGCCTATTTCTTGAATAACTTATATGATCTTATTTTTTCATTGTCGTTGCTTTGTTGTTTTTTGGTATATCTTTTTTGTAGTCTAACCGGATGTTTGTAAATTTGCTTTTCTGTGAATTATTTTGTTATCATATTGTTATATTATTTTTAGCCCAATTTTTATAATTGATTGATGCAAATTGGAACCATTAAATTATTAATCAAGCTTCCAAAATTATCAAGGAGAAATTTAAGGTTAAACATAAGTGGAAGGTCAAAACAATAATTGAAGATCTTTCCAAAATTGTCTTCATTCTAACCTTTGCCAATGGTTTGACTATTTTAGAAATCAAGACGATGTCTTTTCAAGAAGCATTCTTCATGAAGATTGTAATCAACTTTCTAAGCTTTCTAACGCATGTTAGATCGTTTAATTCAGAGTCTATTTACTATGGTAAAAATTCCAATGAACAAAGAGCAAAAGTTTAAAGGAAGTCTGAGTTTCCAAACTTGGAGATCAAGAAACTCAAGATATGGAAGCCATCCAAGTGGACGATTTCAACATGAAAGAAGCCCAAGAGCAAGCCCATGAAGACAAGCTTGGAGGACAAGAGAGAGAAAGATATTATCTCTTTAGATATTATCTCTAAAAGATTAACTTATCTAGGATATCCAGATCCATTTATCTAGGTTATCTTTTATTTAGTTTTCTAATTTATGTTTTCAATCGGCTATATAAAGCCATCACCGCTTATGTTTTTGGGAGAGTTGAGAATTAAATACAAATTAAAGTTTTGCTTTGATTCAGAAATTGGAGTCATCCTTTTTCTTTCTTTGGTGAGTTATATCCAAAGGCCTTTGGTGAGTCGTATCCAAAAATCCTCTTGTGTGAGTTATATCACGAGAGGACTTTGCATCCATATCCTTATCTAAGGAGGTGAGAAGTGGTGCATTCATCCATAGTTCATTCATCGGTAGCTTAAAGTTGACAACTTTCATAGTCCAAGATTCCATTCCGGGATTTGAAACAATAAAGGACATCCATTGCTTCACAAATAAAGGTGCTGCCTTTATTCTGAGGACGACTGCGGCTATATTTCTCGCCCACTTTACGGGTAAATTCTTAACCCTCTCCTGAGCACATCATTGATCAACATAGAATTGTTATTCTTCAAAATTCAATTAGCATTTACAATTTCTATATGTGATTGTAGGTTCAAGTGAAGTCATGTCTCGTCCTATTTCTTGTTATCAATCTCAAAGTGATGCAGAAAAAAAAAAACGTTAATTTGCCAAAAACATTACGCCCTTTATGCAAAAAGAAAATTGGCTGCATAATCCATCGATTTGTGGTTTGTTTTTTTCTTCTATTCTTCGTAAATATTCTTTTTTTTCTTTTATTATATTAAATGTTTATGAGATATATTTCATATTTTACTTTCCATATAATTTTATTATGTCTATTTTGCAAATTCTCTAATATTATAAGTAAATCATAAATTTTTCAAACTCTACATCTAATACATCTTGTCTAATGGAAAAAAAAAAAAAAAAAGTTATCTTCCGTCTACTTTTGATCTATTTAACATTCCTTTTGCGCCAAATCACATTCGAATTATTGCACCATATTCTTTTTGTGGAGCCAAGAAATTCCAACATAAAACCCCCTCGTTTTGTTATTCCTCGGCAGAAGTTCAGTAGCTTCAAACCTTGTACCTAAAGGTCTATTTCATTTGTTCATGGGAAATAGCGATGAATCTGAGCAATTTCATACTTTTGTTTGAACTTAGAACAATACTTTTGCATTCACATCTTTCAGTGTGAAAGAAGACAAAAATTTATTTCGTCGCAACAAAGGCATATATATATATTCTGTGTTCAAGGACAAATCTATTATTTATTAATCCAATTATTCTAGATAATGAGAGTCATTCTCATTTGCAACTATACTTTTATGATACAGACATGCAATTGCAGCATCGAATGCAGTTAACAAAAAGACTTTCTCCATTTGTTGTTTTAAAGTTAGTGCATATTCTGCAACGAAATCCATATGCTGTCTTTTTTCGAAGCTTGGCCAATAGATCTGATTTGCTAAACTACGTTATTTCGATAAAATCAATTGCAAATCTTGATCAACGTACTTATAATGCCCCTGACGCTTCTTAAGTTGCTGCAGTATGGCTTGGTGATGGTTCAATACTTTGTACATCCAATAGAGAAATTCTTGTATTTGTACACTTAAATTCAGTATACAAAGTTCACCATTATTATGGTTGTTACGATCCTTTACAATATCCTTGTTATTTCCTCATGGTGAAACTGGATGGCATCAAGGAATTCTTCAAACACATAATTGTTTTTGCTTAAGTGAAAATACTCAGCTTCCTGCCAATGTTTTATATTTCACATCACAGAGGAGTTATTACGTGAAGAAGATAATGGTGTGTTTCTCTTCTTTGTACATTACTTAATTATTAAAGTTACATGGTGTTTGTGTTTAATATGTTTCATTTTTTCTGTTATCAAACGAGGGAAATACGAAAAATGGTTTCTTGTCGAAAATATTATTCATACAAATTGCAAATTAGACATGAAGATTTTTTGTATTTGTTGTAGTCAGGGCAGTTGCTACAACAATATATTGTGGACATATATGTAAAAATTGAAACAACTCACTTGGATTTCTTTCATACAAATCAGGCTAATATACGCTCAGAGTTTTATCAAGATTTAGTTAATAGTATTAATTCTGGCGAAACAGTAACGACAAATATTGAACACAAAATCATCTTACTAGCTATGTTTATAAGACGCCCAAGAGATATGCGACAATGTTACATGGATGCAATGTTGCTTGTGCAAAGATTTGAAAAACCAAATATCTTTCTAACAATAACTTGCAATCCAAATTGGCCAAAAATCAAATCTGAGCTACTTTCTTTTGAAAAAGCCCACAATAGACACGATTTAATCGTGTGCGTCTTCAGAGCAAAGTTAGAAGAATTAAAGATCAAATATTTGGCCTCATAGCTACGTATGTATACGTTGTTGAATTCCAAAAACGTGGGTTGCCTCATGAACACTTTTTATTGATTTTAAAACCCAATTAAAAAATTCTCTCTATGGACTCATTCGATAATTATGTTTGTGCTAAATTACCTGAACAGTCAAAGAATACTCACTTGTATGCTATGGTTATTAAACACATGATGCATTGTCCTTGCGGTACAACAAATCCTTCAAAAGTTTGTATGAGTAAAGAAGGCAAATGTAAAAATAATTATCCAAAATCTTTTTGCACTATTACTCATTATGGAAAGAATTCTTACCCTCGTTATTTTCGTCGAGCAGACAACCGGTTTGCCACAGATAGAGGTGTAATGGTTGATAATCGTTAGGTCATTCCTTACAATCCTTATCTCCGTGCATTGTTTGATTGTCATTTAAATGTTGAAAATTGTTCAACTATTAAAGCAGTCAAATATTTGTACAAGTACATATATAAAGGACATGATTGTGTAGCATTTCAGATCGATGATGGTAAATCAAGCCCCTCAAATAATGAAATTCAAGACTATCAAACAACTCGTTGGATTTCCCCACCTGAAGCAATGTGACGTATTTACAGATTTTCTTTAAATGAAATCTCTCCTCCTGTCTATACTCTTCAACTATACCTTGAGCATCAGCAACCTATTACTTTTATAAAGTCTTCTTCTCTTCAAAATATAGTCGCGTACAATTTTTTCTCAATGAGTATGCTTACAGAGTATTTTAGATCAATCGTCTAGATCCATTTGCAAGAAACATATTATATAGACAATTTTCAAAATATTATACATGGAATAGATGTGATAAAATGCGAGAATTCCTAAAGATAGGAAAATCTATAGGGAGAGTTGTTTCTGTTAGTTCTGTTGAAGGAGAACGCTATTATTTGTGTTTACTATTAAATCATGTTAGAGGTTCAACTTCTTTTGAGTCCTCGAAAAATGTTTGCGGAAACTTGTAACGACCCGATTTTTCGTAAATCTTTTAAAATATGTGAAAATTTGAACTTTTGTAAATACCGTTGAAATCTCTTTTAAAACAAAAAATATCAGAGCGCGACGCTAAACCGATCCACTACCAACCTTTCTTTAAACTTGTAATGAAAACCAATTAATAAAAATGCAGAAGCGTAAATAAAATCATTTGTTTAAAACATTGCGGAAGTGAAATTAATTAAATGAAAGAAACTGGACAATTAAATTCAAAAAAATAAAACTTAATTGAATTACAATTGTTTCCCACTATACTCTCTTACATACTTAACTTGGCCAACCACAAGCTCCTTCACGCGCAAATCCTTCATCCCTGCTTTATTATCTGATTATCTTCTTTCACATTTACTCCTAAGTCTATGCATTTCTTTTCACGTATATGTATCTACAACTACACCACAAGCAACTGTAAGTCCAAAGGCTTAGTAAGGAAAAATGGTTAATACAATGTGAAATACCTCTCTTTAGTCCTTTCGAAATGGGGGCCACCTAAACCGATCCTTTTATTATGTCATTCATTCATTTGTTCTTTGCTTTACTTTCATTCGTTCGTTCTTTACTCGTACATCGAGCGGGAGATTGGAGGATTTCCTTTGGAATGGAATAGTGATCGGATCTAACATTTTACTTGCAACTAAGTCCCCTCTACCGACAAGGCAGGGGGCTTTGCCTAGCTGCAGACTAGACCCGCTGCCCCACTGCCCCCCAACTCGCCATTTCCTTCATTTTCTTTAACATTTTACCTCACTTATGCATGTGCAAGTACCACCCCGAGATGACACTCCTTATTGATTTCTATTAACATGATGCATGACCATACATTCTCAACATAGCATGATGCATATCACGTAATCATTAACAATAATTGAGTTGCGCATATAAAGGAAAGTAATTGAAAGCAGCTTATAATTGAAATTGCGCACGATAAGAATGATAATAATGGAAAACGAAACACAGAGAACAATTATAATATTGAATTGGAAGCAACGAAGCACAGAATGAGAATTCAAAACATAGTATTAATTTCACATGCTAATTATCCTAATTAATTTCCTAGTCACTTCACATGCTTCTTATATTTATTATTCTAGGTGAATATTCTAGTTTCTTAGTATATTTAAGAAAGGTTTTCAATATTCTTCTAATTAGTTATCCTAAATTATTTACATACTCAAGAAAGGATTACATTAAATAAATATGCTCGACTAGTCATGTTCAAGTCTAGTTAATTCACTTTAGTTAATTACATGCTCAAAGGTGATATGATTAGCATTCTAGTTAGTTATCCTAATTAATTTACATGCTCAAATTCACTATAATTAATTAGTTAATTAACATACTCATTAGTTAAGCTAGTTAATTAACATGCTTACAAATTATAATTAACATGCTCACTAAGTAATCACATTTAGTTAATTAACCTAGTTAATTAACATGTTCATAGAAGTCATTATAATTAATAGTTTAGGGTTCTAGTCAATTAATCATGCTCAAGATTTATTTTATTAAACGTACAAAGATTCTAGTTAATTACTCTAGTCATAATCACTTTAGTTGATTAACATACTCAATTGATTATCTTTTAACTAAAGTGATTAGCATACTCAATGGATTAGCATTTGTCGATTAACATGCAACTAAATTGGTTAACAAGTAAGCATAAATAGATGATGGTCGAACGATAACGAAAGAAATAACAGATTTATAGTTGATAATGAAACAACAAGTAACACCCATTAACAGATAAAACTCTTTGTTCATTTATGTTTCTCATCTTTCACACTCTCATCATTTACACTTATCACATTCACTCATTGATTATTTATCACATTAATCCATCACAACAATTAAAGTAAAACATATGCAGTACGAAGAACAATTAACAATAAAGAATATGTCTACAAAGTAAAACATTTGATCACAATTACAGAGACAACTACGAAAGCAAAACTAACAATAAAGGAAATGAATCATGGAGAAATCATATTCTAACAAGTGTAACAATTCTACAATATCCAAACCAAGGAAATATCCACGGCAAGGAATCAACAAGGAAATACAACAGGAAATCATCTAAGGAATTAGCAGTAAGCATTTCAGAAAATGAACATAAAACGCACGCACTCTACTTGTGGTGTAAGGCCTCCTTTGGCCAAGACACCCCTATTTCCTTACCTTGAGACTTATCGCGTATTGCACTTAATCACTTTCCTTCCTTTTCCTCTTCCTATACTTTCATAATTAAAACGTTACAACTTATAAACGAATCAGACTATATCCAACCAATCGGTATGATATTCTTTACAAATAGTTTATTGAATCTTATTCCAACGATAGTCGAATCTTAATACATCATACATAAAGCACAGTTTCGCATCCAAAAATTAGAATGCAGAGTATAATCATGCTTCAATGTCGGATTATAAGTCAGTAGCTAAATTAATCCAATTACCGTGCAATACTGAAACAAATTATAAAACAGTTTCTGCATAGCAAGGTATATTGCATCTAACAAACTCTTCAAGCAAAGGCCTTATCTTATCACAGCAAAGCTAAATCTAGAACAACCAAGGCTAAGTTGAAATCGACCAACACATCCAAGACAACATCAAAATAACATAACTGCAAGGCTAAGTTGAAATTGACCAACACATCCAAGACAACATCAAAATAACATAACTGAATCTAACACTAGCAGGTCATCCATCACCTATTCAGCACCCCAAAATCCATTCAGATCATTTACTCTTAACATGCTTCACAAAATAACAGATCATCATAATAGTCAACCCATCCCAGAAACAACGCATATAGCTGAACATTCATATCAAGCTATCAATATCAAACAACCATGAATCCAACATATTCATGCGTCATAGAACAATCAACAGAAACCCAACAACATCTCTCAACCAAACATGATAGGGAGTATAAAATCCAGGGAAGAATTTGTTACCTGCAACAACTATAACCATTCGGCCATTAGTGCCAGGGAGCACTCGGCTCACTCCAAAGAGCTCTGCTCTGCCAGGGAGCTCCTCTTCTCCATCAATTCCTTGGCTCAACCCATCTCCAGCTCACCATCCGAGAGCTCTTCAGTTCCAACCCTCTCCTCACATCTCTGCATTCCAATTTAACAGAGAGCAAATTTCCACTACTCAGTCGACAGCTTCCAGCTTTTCAAGAGTGTTTCCCACTTTGCATTTACATCCATTAAATGCAGAGTGTGATTCCAAGCTGGAGTTGTCTGCATTAGCAGACAACAATTCCCAACCGAACCGGCCAGACCAGGTTTGGATGCAGCTGGGTCACCGGTTGCCTTCCACACCTGTCCGCGAACTTGCTGTCCATCGCGAGTTTGTCACTACCAAACTGGAAATTGATGATTCGTCCTTCGAATCGCTCCTCCAGACAATGACCAATCAATAGAAATACAAATGAGGAGGAAAACTCGATCAACCATACCTCGAATTATTGCCGGAAGCCATGCTCGAGGGGCTCTGACTTCAAGCCCTAGCCGCAAAATCGTCGCTTCGCTTCACCTGGACGTCGTGTACGCCGCTGGACAACGTCGCCCTTCCGTCCTCTTCCGCTCGTTGTCGCTAGTGAGCTCTCCCTTCCCCATCGCCATCGCTATCTCCCTGTCACTCTTTCTCTCCCTCTCGTTTCTATCTACAATTTGCAAATGCCTAAAGGTCATTCTTTTCCACTCAACCGGTTCACTTAGTGAACCAGTTCAAATGGCATGAACTGGTTCCGCTGAACCAGTTCCGTTGAACCGGTTCATGCCTTCCATATCCCTCTTTTAAATTTTCTATAACCCAAATTAATTAATTTATTTAATCCCTCATTTCCATTTAATCTAATAATTTAATTTATTTAATTCATCTCTTACATTGTTAATCCAAAATAGTCAATTTTATTCAATTAAATTCCTTTTTAATAATTAAATTAAATCTTTCATTTGATTAAATTATTATCAACCCAATTTTAAATTCTCGATTTGTTCCAAATATCGCTCGATGATAATGATTGCTGATTACGTCTTTGGTAATATCACGATAATTATCCAACTTAAAAAGTTGAGGTATTACACGACTTGGTCAACACCTTTCGTGAATCAGCTCTATTGCATGGTTTATTACAAGATAATAATTACATAATTTGTTCTATAGAAGAAGTAATAACATTCCAAATGCCTTCTGTTTTACGAAGACTATTTGCTACACTTCTTGTTTATGCCAACCTAATAATCTAAGCAATCTTTCCAACATTTACAACGAACAGTTATTAAAAGATTACAAATTTTCTAATCTCCCTTCAAATGTAGTTAAATCAAAAGTATTATGTCATATTAATAGCATTCTTCATAGCATGGGCAAATCACTAAATGATTATCATCTACTACCTTCAGCATCTAATGATGATTTCTTTTACGAAGACAGTCGTGAAAACAATGAAGAAACGGAAGGACAAGTAGATGAAGTTGATATTGCTTAAATATCATTACTAAATGATGCTAAAAAAGGCATATGACTCGATTTTGCAAAAAATATTATGTCAAGAAACTAGTGCGTTCTTTATTAATGGTCTTGGAGGTAGTGGAAAGACATTTTTGTATAGAGCGTTGTTTGCAATGGTTCGATCAAAAACCTTTTAGCATTAGCAACCACTTCATCAAAAGTAGCCGCATCAATTCTGCTAAGGGGTCGAGCAACACATTCTCGCTTCAAATTACCCCTTGAAATTGATGGCTCGACAACATACTCTGTTAGCAAACAATCTAATCTTGGTCAATTATTATGATTTAGCTAGACTTATAATCTGAGATGAAGCTCCAATGTGTCAAAAAAAAATTTGAAACTATTAATGCCATGCTCCAAGATATCAACGGAAATACAAATTTATTTGGGAGTACAGTAATGGTGTTGGGATGAGATTTTCGACAAATTTTACCTGTGATTCCCAAGGGTACAAGGAATGCAGTTATTGATGGTTGTTTAGCGAAATCATTTTTGTGGGACAAGTTTACGAAGTTTTCCTTGACATCGAATATGCGTGCCCTTGCAAACCCTGAATTTGAAAAATTATTACTTTGCATTGGTGATGGAACAAAACCTTATGACCATAATAACTATGTCCTCCTACCTCATGATATTATTGTTCCTCATATTGATGATTTCAACTCAATATTAGCATTAATAGATATTGTCTTTCCTCATTTCAATGGTTTCGCAGAAAACTTCAGTGAAATCGTTCACATATGAATATTAACACCCAAAAATGAATATGTCGACATGTTAAACAACATTTTGATTGACCGTTTCTTAGAGAACTTATTCGCTATTATAGCTTTGATAGTCCTTTAGAAATAACAAATGGAAATGATGACCAAAATTTTATCAATACTTTCACGCCTTCCTTATTTCCTCCTCATGAATTACTTTAAAAGCAAAATTGTCTGATCATATTGCTTCGTAATATCAATCTGTCAGAAGGACTTTATAATGGCACCCGACTCATATGTTGACACTTTCAGAAAAATGTTATAGATGCAGAAAATGTACATGTGATTACAGTGGCAAGTGCATTTTCTTACCTTGTATTCCATTTCTTCCGCTTGAAAATGAAAGAACTGCTTACCATTTCAAGCGTACGCAATTTCCTATACGCTTTTGTTTTTCTAAACAATGAATTTCATTGCCATATATCTTCGAGAACCTATTTTCACTTATGGACATCTATATGTTGCTTTATCCCGGGCAAAAAGTCCAAATGCTTATTAGGCCTCTAAATATACAAACAAGCTTACCAAATTTAGGTAAAAATGTCGTTTACAAAGAAATCTTGGATGCAATCAATGACGAATCTCGTTTTGTTGTATAAAGAAATTGGCTTTCTCAATGTATTCACATATTTACGACTTTATAGGTACTTATTAACATTTATCGTTCATTTCATCTTTTTATAGTTTATTCAACTTCAACTCTGTTTACAAAGTTATATGTTCTTTGTTTTATTATAGATAGTCTCGTTATGTTTACAATGAATAATGAAATGACCGTTATCTAAAAGATGAATCAACAAGAAGATCTTTTAGATATTTATCGCTTTTTCCGATACGCTACTACATGCAATGACAACGACCATATTTTTTCTTTCATATATGTTTATTATTTTTTTTCTAGAAAGATTTTTGTTTATAAGTAACTTATTTTATTTTTTCTTATGAATTGCAAAAAAAAATTATATCCAGAAGCTTAGTACGTACTAAAGTCTAGTATTAAAAAAAGATATGCTAAATTAAAAAAATTAAACAAGACGTGGTCTCATAAAACTTCAATTAATATTTTGAAAAGGGGATTGCATGAATCACGTCATTGATGAGCTCTCAAGGAAAGATAACGAAAGGCAGTTTCGTTGGTGTTCAACGCCTGACATAATTTGGGTTGAAAAGCTGTCCAGGGAAGGGAAGGGAAGGTTCCTTTTTGGTCAATCCAATTCATTATTTTATTTCTACAATTATTTCTGGATTTCCATTTTTGTTCAGTTATCTAGAATCTTGACTTAAGCGCTCACATCAACTAGTTCCATCATTTTTATTTGATTTGGGCGCCCACATCTTAATTGCTAATTAATCTAACTATTCAGACATACAATCCGGGTTGATTTTGGAACTGAATCAAAATCTAATTAATTTTTTCAATTTTTCTCGTTTTAATCTAAATCTAACTTTGGTTTTTTAGGTAGCTTGGTTTAGGTCGATTTACGCTTAGTTTTTTTTGGTCAATTTTAGGTGTTTGGACTGATTTATTTATTTATTAGTTTTTAATATAACCCAAGGGAACCAAGACAACTTTTAATTCAATTCCATCCTCTCTCTCTCTCTCTCTCTCTCTCTCTCTCTCTCTCTCTCTCTCTCATTATAGACTTAGTACAACTCCTCAAAATTTAGAGACTACCTTACTAAAATTAACCAATCAAAAGTTGAGCGTGTATTGGTAGCTTACTTTGTTATTTGAAACAACATTACCACCGAGACAACTCTTGAAAAAAGAGTCATTAAATAGGAATATTTTATATAAATATTGTTTAAAATTAATAATTTAATAAATAAAATTATATTTTTGTTATGGAATGTAACAACATTGTATTTATATATAAAAATATATATATATTTTTATGTAATTTTCATGATAAAACTTATGTATACGATATTCTATTGAGATTCATGGTGGAAAAGAATATTTAAATGCAAAAAATAAAGATGAGGATTGTTAACAAAAAGAATAGGATTTAAATTTTTCAACAAAGAGAATGTTTTTAGATGAAAGAAAAAAGAGGTTGCAAAAATAAGAAAAAAATCTATGGCAGCTGAAGGAAAAACAAACGAGAAAACCCCTTAAATGAGGATTTAGAACAGGAATGGAGCAGGTTCTTCCTACTATAGCCAGTGGAGGAAGTTCAATGACAAAACTATTTATTCCTCAATTTCAGAGCGTCATTTCAAGTCCTTCACAGTAGTTATTCTAGTGACAGAATTTGCTACAACACAAAATAGTATCGCATCGAAAGAAAAGATTATTTATATTTTTCATGTTTTCGATAGGCCAATTTTTATGATGAATATCATAATCTTTTCTTTTTTTATGGGTTAAGTTTGAAGTGACTAAGAGAAAAGAGTACTTAATTTTGTGAAATTTAAAGATCAAATTGTAAGAACAAGATAAGAAAGGGAATATGAAGATGTTTATGAAGTTTCTTGATATTTTTTCAGGACATACATACCATATTCTATTCTTAGCATTGTTAAATCTGGTCTTACATTTTCAAGGGCTCAATGGCTTATCCATTTTTTATGAATAATTTTCAGGTTCTTCAAGTATTGAAGTGCAGGATGAACAGAGACTGGAACACTGCATTTAGTAGGTTCCCACTATCTTTCTTCAGCTTACAGAGTAAACGCTAGATTAGCGATAATACTGTTCTTCCTGAAGTTGCTGCTTTACATTATATTATAGCACGATGAGTTGCTGCCAACTAAAACAAATTTAGATTTTAGAAAATTAAATACAAGAAATAGAAACAATGATTAGACGGGAAATTGCAGAGGGCTCACCATGTTGTGTCACAAAAAAGTTTAGGCCAAAATTGTAACCCAAAATGTGTGAGCCTGCCAGACCAATTTTGGAATGGGTCTATAATCAATGGGCTGTAGATGATATTTAGACCGTCCATGGAGATAATAATGGCACAGACGGATGACACACCCATTTGGAACTGCATTTAAGCATTTAACTTGATGATAGATTATAAATGAATGATCCACAAGCGATTGAGTGTTAGAAATTAAGGTGTAAATATAAAATTACTCTTTATATCAATGTGTAGGAAACAGGTGAGACACGGGATATTTATACATGTGTGATGGCTCAAGATATAATCTTACGACCTTGGGGTGTGGAAGTGATTGATAATGCAGAAAGCTAGTAGAACCAATTGATTTTGGCATTGAATTACAAATCAGTGCTGAGTTTTATTTGAATGGGAAACCAAACATTTGCAAAGACCCAGTTAGTGACAGATGCCGATTTCATCAAATATGATTATATTGTTCATTCAAGTTAAGCCATCTCATCCTAGTTATCAGCAATCACCACGTTTCACATATAACTATTTAAACTAATGTCTTTCTTAAATATAGTTATCTTAATCTAATTTGAATTAGGGTTATTTATTTCCTCTATATATTGATGCTTGAGTCGCAAAATTTATTGCACCTTGATTTTCTTATCAGTGATTCCTCCTCTGCCCGTGATTTTTTCTCATTAGGATTTTTCATGTAATTTTGGTGTTCCTGCTTTCACAGTTTTCTTTTTCCGTTTCACGTTTGATTCTCAACAATTGAAATTAGAGCTCAGGTGAGATTCTCTAAATTAATTTTTCAACCATTGATATCAAAGCGAAATAACAATTTTAATACTCGGATGTTTACAATTTTTGTTGGAAAATTGCAATTTAGTGGAAAAAGAATTAAAAAAAATCAAAGAAAAGAAAAACTTGATTTTTTCTTTTCTTGTGGTGGGTGCGTCGCCCCCTGTTTCCAGAAAGCGAAGGAGCTGCCGAGTTCTTCTTCGAAAAACAGAACAGCGAACAGGAAGAAGCCGCCATCCGCCATCAATCTGTCTCCGCCAGAAAAGTCCGACTGCCTCCGTCGCTCGCTGCCGTCCGTCCCCGCTGCCGATTCAGGACAGAGAAGCTGCCGTTGGCCAGTCCGAGACGAAGAAGCCCGTCGCCCTGCTGTCGTCAGTCACCACTCGTCGTTGCCAGCCGATTTCGAATTAGGCCGCCAGTTCGCCGTCCTTTGCAGAGAGCTCCGCGTTCCTCCGGCCAGTGAACCGTGAAAATAGTCGGCCGATTTTTTTTTGGATCTCCGGTTGCAAGAATTTGAAATAAAATTCTGTTTTGAATTTTTGGATAAAACTTCTGATAATTTTGGTTGGATCAAATATTTTGATTGGATTATTTGGCATTGATATTATTTGGGGATCAAAGTTTTGATTAGGATATTTTGGGTTCAGAAATGGTGAGAAAATTTTTGAAATATTTGGGCGCGATGGGTTTAGTGAAATTCAATATTCCGATGTTAGATCAGAATACGAGATTTCAGTTATGGCAGGTGAAGATGCGAGACGTGCTCGCACATATGGATTTAGACGACGAGTTATTAGGGCTCTATAAAATGCTCACGTTATGGAGTGAAGAGAAGAAGATTCGAAAAGATCGAAAAGCCCTATCTATGATACGTTTAAATTTGTCAAATCAGATTTTGCAGGATGTTTTGAACGAGAAGTCTGTCGCTGATTTATAGTTCAGATTAGAGCAATTGTATATGAAGAAAACCCTGACTAGCAAGTTGCATCTGAAGCAACGATTTTATTCTCATCAGTTATTGGAAGAAGCCTCTATTACAGAACACTTGGCTGCATTCAAAGAGTTAGTTTCAGATTTGGAGACTAGGGGATGCAAGTACGATGAGGAGGATTTGAGATTGATTCTGCTATGCTCGTTGCCTGCTTCTGTAACGCCCCAAATTATATTATCCCCAATTTTGAAAACCTTAAAATTTTTCCCAAATCGGTTTGCAAAATTAGGTTTAAATTGGTAGTTAGAAACCCTAATTCACAAGAATTAATTAATTAAATAGTTATTTATGGTGGAAGCATTTAATTAAACAACATAATAGTTTAAAACCATTTATTAATCCTAATATTCAAATCTCATAAAACATCTAATTAAAACTTTATTAAATCAAACGTAGTTTATTGAAAAACCAAATACAAATTTATTCCAATAAAACTAAAGCATTAAATAAAGTTCTTCTCGAAATATTAAAATTTTAATAAAATTCATTATGCTGACCCATCGTTGACATATTCGATATTTCCCTCTGTATGCTCTTCTACTTCGGGAAAATCCTCGATCAGTCCAAGTTCCTCATTTGTTAAAAATTCACCTACAATCACAAGACTAAAACGTGAGATAAACTCAGTAAGTGGAAACACGTGCATAAATGTTTGATCTCATGCATTACCAAGTTTTTAAGTTTAAAAGTTATATACTGGTTGGAATTCATTTTCCAGCCTACCAAGTTTCAAGCTTTCATTAGCTATCACAAGGTTTCATGCGTTCAGGCTTTCATTAGCCATCTCAAAATTTACTACCAAGCTTCAAGTTTTCATTAGCTATCGCAAGGTTTCATGCGTTCTGGCTTTCATTAGCCATCTCAGAGTTTCCGTCAATCCCATCATATTCATACGCATGCAAAAATGACCTATAATTTTTATCTTGATTATATCATGTGTCAATATCTAATCGTACATGACAGAATAAAACTATATAACTTAAATAACGAAATAATAACTTTAATAACAAAATAAATATAACGAAAATTACTACATGCCTTGTGATGTAGGACCTATAGCCAAAACATTGTAAGTGTACCACTTACCTAGATTCCGAGAGAGTAAGGACTTTAGGAAAATTTAGAATCTTGAATGAACGCCGAAAACCGTCAAAAACCTTCCAAAATAATTTATCTATTAATTTCCCGCAAATAACTATATAAATCCTTGAAAGAGATTTGGGTAGAATATCGTTACCGTCGAAACCTTAAATGGATCGAAGGCGAACTCGGGTCGGGTTGGTCGAAACTGGATTGGTTAGGGTCGGGTCTGCTGGATCGGTTCGGGTCGGGTCGGGTCGGGTCGGGTCTGCTAGGTCGGTTCAGGTCGGATCGGTTCACTTGAATTGGACCAGTCAAGTTGACTTTTTTTTACCGAGCCCTTCTTCTTCTTCTTCTTCTTTGGTCTTCGTTCTTCGCAGACAGAGTTTCTCCTTCTCTGTTTCGCAGTGGGAGCTCTCCTCACGTTCTTCGTCCGTCGTCGGTCACCGTAGGAGGAAGAGACTTCACCGCGGAGGGGAGCTCGACTGGAGACTATCTCTTTGGGAGGAATTCTTCGCTGCCAGAGGTAAGCTTTCTCCAAGAGTTCAGAGATTTCTTCTGCTTTGGTGTGTCTTCCTCCTTCGGTGAGACCCTCTATTTATAGGGGGGTCTCGCCATTCATTCCATTCAAGGAACACCTTGAATCTGCCCTTCTAAAAGGTCCAGATTCGACGACTTGAAAGGAAACACTTCAAAGTTTCTTGTTACCGCTCCAAATCGCGTAGCTGAAATGGAAATTAATTCCATTAGGGTTTCGGTTGAGCTGGTTTAAGGGAATTCGGTTTTGATTTTGAAAACCTTTCCTAATTGATTGTCAATTCCGCGTAGAGAATTAGGGAAAACAGAATGATTCAAGGTGGGTTTTCCTTTGCTGTCCGACAACCGTGTAGGAGCTCAGGAAAATTAATCCAATTTAGGGTTTTTCTGATGCTGAATTTGGGGGAAAATTTATTATGATGAAATTTTGATTTGGCAATAATAGAAGAAATTAGGAAATTTCTTTGATACGTTACAATCCTCCCTCCTTACAAGAAATTTCGTCCTCGAAATTTAAACCATTACATGAAAAGTTCAGGGTAGAGTTTTCTCATTTCCTCCTCTTTTTCCCAAGTCGCATCTTCAACGTTCCGATTCTTCCATAGCACTCGTACAAGTGAAACTTTCTTATTTCTCAATTGTCTTTCTTCAGCATCCAAAATCTGAATTGGCTTTTCTTCATAAGTCAAGTCGGGGTTGATAACTACGTCGGGAGATACCATGGGTAGAATATGCGAGGGATTTGGGACATACTTCTTCAACATTGAGATGTGAAACACGTTGTGTACATGCTTGAATGATTGAGGTAGTTCCAACTGATATGCGACTTCTCCAATCCTTTCCGAAATTGTAAATGGGCCAACGAATCTTGGGCTTACTTTCCTTTCTTTCCCAATCGCATCACGCCTCGCATCGGCGAAACCTTCAAAAATACCTGATCTCCAACTGCAAACTCTAATTTTCTCCTTCTTCGATCAGCATAACTCTTCTATCTATTCTGAGCCGCAAGGATCCTTTTGCAAATTAAAGAGACCTTATCTGCAGTCTGTCTTAAAATGTCAGGTCCAATGATTATTCCATCTTCAATTTCGTCCCAATGCACTGGAGATCTACACTTCCTGCCATAAAGTGCTTCATAGGGCGCCATTCCAATCGAACCATGATAACTATTGTTGTATGCAAATTCCACAAGTGGCAGATATTTACTCCAACTTCCTTGGAAGTCGATTGCACAAGCTCTCAACATGTCCTCAAGGGTTTGAATCGTTCTTTCTGACTGTCCATCTGTCTGAGGGTGAAAAGTTGTACTGAAGTTTAACTTAGTGCCCATTGCTCTTTGCGTACTTCTCCAAAACTTTGATGTAAAACGAGTATCACGATCCGATACTATAGAAACTGGCGTACAGTGTAATCTCATGATTTCATCCATATTGAGCTGTGCATATTGATCCATATCATATGTGGTTTTAACAGGGAGAAAATGTGCTGACTTGGTAAGTCGATCCACGATCACCCAAATAGAGTTATGTCCTTTAACGGTTTTTTGGAAGGCCAACAACAAAATCCATTGTTATATGTTCCCATTTCCATTTAGGTATCGTTAATGGTTGCACTTTACCAGCAGATTGCTGATGCTCTGCTTTGACTTGTTGACAGGTGAGACATCTTTCAACATATCTAGCTATATCCCATTTCAATCTACGCCACCAATAGTGCTGCTTCAAATCTTTATACATTTTGGTTGCACCAGGATGTACAGAATATGGGGTTAAATGTGCCTCGTCTAATATTACTTTCTTCAAGTCGGGGTCGTTAGGTATGCACCATCTCTTTTTATATTAGACAATTCCATCATTTGACATAGAGAAAGCAGACTTTCCTCCAGCTTCCAAACGATCTTTTATTTTACTGATAAAAGCATCATCACGTTGTTTCTCCTTAATTAGCTCGAGCAATGTTGGTTGTAGCGTCATTGCTGATAGTCGTTCAAGAAAACCAGGCGATACAATTTCCAGGTTGAACTTCTGCATTTCATCAGTTAATCTCTCTGAAACAATCTGTAGAGACGAAATATGTGGCAAAGCCCTTCTACTAAGTGCGTTGGCTACCACGTTGGCTTTTCCAGGGTGGTAGATGATCTCGCAGTCATAGTCTTTTACTAATTCTAGCCATCTTCGCTACCTCATATTCAAATCTTTTTGAGTCAAAAAGTACTTTAAGCTCTTATGGTCGTGTAAATTTCACATCGCTCTCCATATAAATAATGTCTCCAAATTTTCAGAGCATGAATTACTGCTGCAAGCTCCAAATCATGAGTTGGGTAGTTCTTCTCGTGCTCCTTCAACTGTCTGGAGGCATAAGCTATTACTTTCCCTTCTTGCATAAGAACACAACCAAGTCCTCGTTTCGAAGCATCACTATAAACAACAAATTTTCCTGTTTCAGACGGTAGAGTAAGAATCGGTGTTGTAATAAATTTGTTTTTCAACTCTTGAAAGCTCTGCTTGCATTCATCATCCCATACGTATTTGACACCTTTCTTAGTTAGCTTAGTGAGTGGGGAGGCTAACTTTGAAAATCCTACTACAAATCTTCGGTAATAGCCAGCAAGGCCTAGGAAGCTTCGTACTTCAGCTACATTCTTAGGTTGTGGCCACTTGCTAATTGCTTCAATCATTCCAGGATCAATAGAAACACCTTCCTTTGAAATAACGTGATCAAGAAAAGCCACTTCCTCCATCCAAAATTCGCATATAGCGAATTTTGCATACAACTTCTCGTGTCTCAAGGTTGATAAAACGGCTTCCAGGTGTTTCTCGTGTGCTTCTTTACTTTTTGAATAAATGAGGATATCGTTGATAAACACGATCACAAAATCATCAAGAAATGCCTTGAATACTCGATTCATCAAATCCATAAAATGTTGCAGGTGCGTTACTCAATCCAAAAGGCATCACTTGAAACTCATAATGACCATATGTTGTCCGAAACGCTGTCCTTGATACATCCTCTTCTTTGATCCTTAGTTGATGATAACCAGATCTAAGATCTATCTTAGAGAAAATTGCTGCTTCTTTTAGTTGGTCGAATAAGTCATCGATTCTTGGAAGTGGATACTTATTATTTATAGTGACTTTATTAAGCTCTCGATAATCGATGTATAATCTCATAGATCCGTCCTTCTTTTTCACAAATAATACTGGTGCTCCCCATGGCGAAAAAACTTGGCTGTATAAATCCCTTCTCCAATAAATCATCAAGTTGGACCTTCAATTCATTTAATTCAGCAGGGGCCATTCTATATGGGGCCTTAGAGATTGGGGCTGTTCTAGGTAGAATCTCAATGCTGAATTCCACATCTCTCGTCGGTGGCAAACTCGTTAAATCATTTGGAAAGACATCTAGAAAATTACGAACTATCGACACCTTATCCAAAGTTGTTGCTTCCTTAGTTTAAGTACATAGAACACTTACTAAGAATCCAAGACATCTGGAACTTAATAGTTTTCGAGCTTGTAGTGCTGATATCACTGGAATTCTCGAGCTTTGAGTGTCGCCTTGGAATACGAATGATTTTTCTCCAAGAGTAGAAATTTCACCATCTTCTTGCGACAATCGATGGTTGCATAATGCTTGGATAGCCAATCCATTCCAAGGATAACATCATAATCCTGCATTGCTAGCACGTCAGTTTTTACATATATATATGTTTTCTCACGTTTACATTCCGTATGGTATATTCTTGATATTCTGCCCATATCGATGATGTGATATTTGTGCATGTGTTGGAAGGATGAATCCTCTTGATGCTTTAGACACTCTAGTACTAAAGCATCACGAGGCTATCTGATGACATCTTCTACTACGAGAAGATGAGTTATATGATACGTACATTGGGAGGATGAATCCTCTTGATGCTTTAGGCGCTTTAGTGCTAAAGCATCACGAGGCTATCCCACGAAATCATCTATTGCGAGAAGATTTGTTATGTACATTGGGAGAGTAAATCCTCTTGATGCTCTAGGCACTCTAGCGCTAAAGTATCATGAGGCTACCCCCGTGCAATCTTCTGCTACGTGAAGATTGGTCGTTTACGTGCAAAATGGTGATAGGGCATTCATGTCATGTCCTTAGGTTTCGAGCCCTAGAAGTGGAAAAAGAGGATGAGGCATTGGTGACGTGTCCTCGGGTTGCAAGTCCTGAAAGTTGGAAATGGTATTGGGAAGGTCTTCCCTGGGTTTCGAGTTCCTAAACCTGGCCAAGGTTTTGTCACACGGAGTTGGCAGGTTGTTTAACGCTAAGTTTTGCCTATCCTGGTACCGTTTCATTTAACAGGTGTCGTGACGGCTTAAGATTGCTCGTCAGCAACCCTCGTTAATTTGGAACCTTGAGGTATTTAGTTGAGAAGAAATTCGTCACCAGCAACCTCATTCTAGGTATATGATCGTACGAGTTGTGTCGTCGCTGACTGGTTCGCCAGCAACTCAGATGACGTGCTGGATCTTCGAATCGCCGTCAATGGTATTCTTTTCTGCCTCATGAGGTGTTGCTATTAACGGATAGCCAGCTTTCTGTGACATGTGTTGAGTGGGTCCTCGCATGACCATCTATTTCATTGAGAACGGATTGAAGGCTGTCAGTCGCTGAGATTGGCCTATCCTAGTACCGTTTCATTTGACGGGTGGCGTGATGGCTTGAGCTTGCTCATCGACAACCCTTGCCAATTTGGAACATAGAGGTATTTAGTGAGAAGCGGTCTATCACGAGCAACCTTATCTGTTACTCCGATTATACAGATCGTATCAGTGCTAGTTATGGCCTGCCAGCACATCTGAGAGATTACACCACTTTAGAATGATGAGTGACGAATGGGTCCTTGTCTGACCATCCCTTTTCACAGATGACATTTTCATACGAAAAACGATGTTGGTATATTTTGCGATTATAGCTGTCTATATATACATCAGGTTTTGATAAAGCCACATCGAGGGTCATAGACCGATTTGTTAAAATGATAAAGAGGTTTTGAATGTTTAAATCCATGTACTATAAATGAGAAGCATGAAATGATTTTCAAATAATGAGGAAAACGGTTTTAGCATGCATTGCATTTAGTATAGATTTCCCTATTGAGTTAGTCATTTACCTCTTCAACTATATTTTTCCCAAGATTAGGGTATAGGGTTGGTGCATGGGATTTGCACGTGCGACAGCTGGGTGAAGCTGGTGTTTTCTGATGGTTGTCTCGATCTCCCCGTGGATGGGTGGAGGTTTGTCGGTTCAATCCCTCTGTTCCCGGTATGTTGGGATTTTAGTTTTGGTGTTGTTTGATTTAATTCATGTACAGTATTTTCCTTTATTATGCTACCATGTATTTAGTTGATCACTCTGTGGACCTCAACCCATGTGATTTGGGTTTGGGCTTAATATTATTACCGTTAAAACTTCTGCATAAAAATTCACGCCTTGAGCTGGGTAACTGGGTTCTCTTCGAGAATTGGGTCGCCTGACCCGGCAGTTCTGTCCCGCCTGCCTCCGAGTTATGACACCCATGCTCAATATCGCTCATACAATGCTCTAGCTTCCCCCATAAGTATACTCCTTCAACTGCCACATCAAAGCTTTGTTTCATTTGGTTCATCAAAAGTTTCATCCTCACCTACACTACAAGGTTTAACTAGTGAGTCTAACACTCAGCAAGAGATGCATAAAATAAAATATAAGAAAGCATATAATACAATTCATAAAGAAGTCATGGCATGCTTAATTTTAGTCTTTCATTTTTCTTTCACTTTACAGTCCGATCATTTGGCACATCAGTCTAAAGAAGAGTGACACCATTTGGTCCACCTCATGCGGGACAACCATCTTGAACCCTGCCCTAAACGACCCATTACCTTTATTCATTTTTTCATTTATTATTTATTATCTTTCTTACGTGAAATTCATGCATGAAAGCGCATCATCCAATCCACATGTAATAGAATATATCATAACGTGAAGACATACCATCTACATACAATTAGAACATATTATATTTCACCCAACTAGAGATCATGATAGTAACCTTGAAATAACAGTGTATGATGGAGCATGATTGCTATATCATCAAATAACATGGCACTATCGTGAAAAGTAACATGTAAACATATTCTCAATTTAGGTCATCAAGACTGATAAAACAATGATTAAACAGAAAGCAACAATTCAATAACATATAAACAAATCCTCAATCATAGTATGAGAGCAGTAAACATCATACTAAAAATCCTATCACCTCGTGTATAGGCCAAAGGCCACTCATAGTCATCATCTCTTAACTTTGCCTAGAAGCTGAGTCTGAAATCCTTCTCCCTTGAACCCGTGGTATTAACACTAATAAAAAGAACATAATGTGGGTTATCATGAAAGTGGCTGCAAATAATCGACAGTAACATTATCTCACGGTTTTCCTCATGTTTTCAACCAAAAATTCAATCATACAACTCACCTCCAGAAGCTTGAAGAAGGGAAGGCCTAGAGCTACAATTTCTCCTTTTATCCAAGCGACCGTGGAAGGAATAGGGTTCCCAAACCCTATCCCTAATGTGTAGTTTATATAGATGGCCGATCATGAGTTACATGGGATAAAAATCCCATGAAAATTGTGATCCATCGTTAACGGAAGTTCACCCTAGTGGGAGCTCAGCTGACATGGTTTTTTGGATAATTCACTTACTTTAAAAAAAAAACTACTACGTTGAGTTGCTGTACAACTTCTTCACCGAACGACGACATTATTCAAAATGTTGCCGCATCCAATTCTCTCATCCCTTAACAAAATCCAAATTTAACTTTATTATTTCACTTATTTAATTTCTAATTTTCTTTATTACAAATAATGATAAATTATTGAAGACTTTAAGTATAGAATTTACCCAAAAGTGACACAAAATACATCCATTAAATTCTAATCGTTACATCACATAGCAGAAATTGTCGAATGAAAAATCTGGGTGTTACAAATCTGCCACGTATATATGTCTTTCTTCAAACAAATCTCATTTCGCTAATTCCACCTCATACACCCGCGCTTCCGCTGTGGATATCCACTCACCTTGTCTGCCAATCACAATCCGCCATGTCCACAAATCTTTTCTCAAATTTCATCTCTCATATGCAGACACCAATGTTTCCACTGCTGATATCTATTTACATCGTTTGTCAATCACAATAAGCTATGTACCTCACTTTGCGGATTTCACCTCACATTTGCGGATACCAACACTTCCGCAGACACCAACGCTTCCACTGCATATATCCACTCATTCCTCAAGCACCACTCATGTGCAGCCACATGTCCTTCCTAAACCAAGTATCTGCAGATACCAAAACTTTTGTTGTGGACACCAACACTTCTGTGGCCACCAACATTTCCATGAATACACCTCATTCCGCAAACACCACTCATGTCTGGCCATGTGTTCTTTCTAAACCAAGTATCTGCGGACACTAACACTTTTGCTGCAAATATAAACACTTCCACAAACAAGTCATCCCGCGGACACCAACTCTCTCGTGGACACGTCATCATGCAGACACTTTCCCTTCTGCGGATACTCTTCATCCCGTGACTTAACATTCAACTTTCTACATTCAAATTTCCTAATCCAAAAAATTCTTCATAAAATAAAATATTCATTCTATTTATTAAAATATACCCTTCATTATGTGAATATATAAATTTCTAATTGTGCCACTAGTCATTCTATTTAAATTTCAAAATGTCACATTACACATAAAATTATTCGTAGAAACTTTTTAAGAGTGGACATCCAACAAATTAGAATTTGCCTTCAAAAAAATACTGGTGAGCGTTCGATATTGAGAGCAGTCATCAAGAATGTGGAAGATCACCAAATATTTTGATGTTTAGGTGTCAAATTGTTGAGTTTAAATTAATAAAAATAATGTTAGGCTGATGAGGTGTTAATGAGAGAGTTAAGCCATGAAAATTCAGCTGATGACTTGATACTTCAAATCATTGACACCTCACACATCTTTGTACACTATAAAAGGAAGAACCTCAACTGGGACTTCATTTTGTGTTGAGGAAACCCACGAACTTGGAATTCTCTCTACTCTGATGCTGTTAAGGTAAGTTTATTTTTAGATTGACATGTTTTTATGTGGAATGGTTAGTTGATGAGTGAGAAATGATGAATAATTGGGTGATATGAAATGGGTGTTAGGAGGTTTATGATTGGAAATCCGAAATTGAGTTTTGATTTGTTTTCTATACCTTAAAATGTATGAAAATGTTGGTAAAGCATATTGGTCATCATGCATGGAAGGAAATTGCTATAATAGGCATGTTTATGCATATATTATGAAATCGGTCAAAAACTATGCAGTTTTGGTATTTGGAAGCTGATGGTCATCTTAGTGAATTCCCAATTCAAAATTTTTTTATTATGTTATATGAGACATCTCAAGAAAAAATATAGACTCTACAATTGAAGGAATTGGTTAAGTATATCGCAAGTTAGGAATTTTTAAAGTTGGGTAAAAACAGTGAAGAGAAAACTGAAAATTGGTGCATGTAGGATTGGTTTGATGTGTTTTATCTTAAGCATGTGTAAGGATTTATCCAAGCTCATTTGGTATGTTAATGTGCACTCTATTAGGTGAGTATGGTTCTTGGAATTAAGGGATTTTGTTGAGTACATTAAAGGTCATTCACGTCTTAAGCTACAAGTATATGAATGGATATTAATATGGAGTTTAATATGTTTTAGGTTTTTCAGTTCAAGGAGATAATTACATAAGTTGTTGAAAGCTATAAAGTAAGAAATGTTATATGTGTTTGGTCTTTTCACCTACATCATAATATGCTAGAATGATGTTGTTTGATAATGTGTGGTTATACATGTGATGACATAGTTCGAGGATATGATGTGATATTTTTGATGATGTTAGTTGATAACAAGTTGTGTAAGTTGTGATGATATTGATCGAGGATATGCTATGTGATTTGTGATAATGTTAGTTGATAATATGTTGTGTTAGTTATGATGATGTTGATCGAGGATATGCTGTGATGTTTGTGATAATGTTTAGTTGATAACACATTATGTTAGTTATGATGATGTTGATCGATGATATGATGATATATTGTGAATTGGTTGATGACATGTTATCTCACACTTGAAATGAAAACGATTAAATGATACGTTAAGGTACATGTGATGTTGCATTCATGATAAGCATGAACACGAGCATTCTCATGCATCATGAAATGCGTTTAAAGAAAGATATGAAAAAGGATTTTTATGCATGGGTTTTCATGTAAGAAAGACTGAAGATGAAATATAAGATAAGTACAAGGCTTTGGTGACACGGCTCCAATGATCGAGGCTTTGAAGGGCATGGCTCCCAATGATTGAGACTTTGATGGGCATGGCCTCCAATGATTGAGGTTTTGGTGTGGTATTCCAATGTTAAGAGACTTTGGTGGATGTAGTCCCCAATGTTGAACTGTAACATGAAAAGAAAAGAAAGACTGAAAGAACATTTTATGAAAATGCATATCTTGTACATGACATTAATGCTTTATTTACTGAGCATTAGGCTCATAGGTGAATCTTGTGTTATAGGTAAAAGAATTGACAATGAGATTCATTGATAATACTGGGCTAAATAGCACAACGGAAATGAATTGGTGTCTGCAGAGGAAAGAAAGCTTCCGCAAAAAGGATCAAATGGCGAAAATAGGGTCCGCAGAAAGACATTGGACATGTGGACGGTGTATGATGATTAATATGGGAAAACAGGTATCCGCGGTGGCAAGGAAGGTTTCGGCAGAAAGGATTGAAGGACGAAAGTAGTATCCGCCAGAAAGGAATTGGATACATGGACTGGTGGCGTTGATTAACGAGGAAAAAGGGTATGCGTGGCAGAAAGAAGGCTTCGGCAGAAAAGATCGAAGGGTGAAAGTAATGTCTGCAGAAGGGAATTGGACATGTGGACAGATAGTGTTGATGAGAGGGAAATAGGTATCCGCAAAAAAGTGAGGAAGGCTCCCGTAGAAAGGATTGAAGAGCGGAAGTAATGTTCGTGAAAAGGTATTGGACATGTGGACGGATGGCATTGATGAGCGAGGGAAACCAGTATCTGCAGAAAGGCAAGGAAGGCTTCCACGGAAATGATCAAAGGGTGGAAGTAGCACCTGCGGAAAGACGCTTGCCACATGGATGGTGTACGATGAACAATGAGGGAGACAGGTATTTGCAGCGACAAGGAAGGCTTCTGCAAAAAGACAAACATCACATGCACGACACATACGAGTTTAATGAAAATAGAAGGCCATTTAATGGATTAAGCGGATGAAAACTCGCCATCGGATGGTATCTGTGGCAAAAGGGAATTGTTATCGTGGAAATGTTATGTTTAAAAAACATGGATTTATGGATATCCGGAGCAACGCGGATATCTGCAGCAAAAAGCAAACACCAGGCTTCTCGACAAACTACTTTGTCGCTCACTACCGATGGAGTCGAACAACAACCGATTCAAAGATTGAACCTTTTGCGATGATGGAATGTTGGTGGGATGAAATCGATTGAGGGAAACAAGCTAGTGCGAAAAGTTGCCTAAAACAACCCTTAACTTCATGACGACCCTGAGAACAAGGCAGCACTCCAACTTGCTAACTGTGATTTTTTTGCAACCTTGCTCAGAGTTCACTTCCTGGAGAGGAAATGAGAAGGATATAAAAGGGCAAAAAAGAAGAGTGACTCTCATGAACACTCATCTGCCGAAACACACTCAAATTGGATTGTCAACAATCTGAGTGAACAGTGGGTTCTTGCAACTCACAAGTAGATGTAGCAAAAGGCTAACTATTTTCAATTCATCCAAAAACTCCTCATACAACCCCTAAGTGAGGTATAAATACCATCAAAATTTGGGGTTAAGTCTTAATTATCAAAATACAAAAGAACCTTAAAATAACATCACACACTCGACTAAAACAAACTCTAACCGAGAGACTGCAACATATGTAATAACCCGATCCTAGATTCTCCAGTTAAAACGATGTAATTGTTTTGTTTAGAATAAAATGAGTTAATACATCGTTCTATGGATGCTATGTTGTGATGTTGTGACGTATACCCTCGTAGGCGTTTAACTTGGGTAAGATTTAGAAGAAAATAAGAAAAATGATGAATTTATAAGCGTTCTGGACGACTGGGCATAGGACGCGGACGCGGCGGACGAATAAATTGGAATCCGCATTGAATCTGTATAAACAGGGAGCATCCGGACGATACATGCGGACGACGTGGATGATGAATTTTTCATCCGCAATGCATTTGTCCAATTTTGATTCACGCGGACGACACCATGAGGACAATGCGGACGACTACGTGGCGTCCGCAACCAGATTTCGGATGGTACGGACGAATGTTTAGGACGCCATTTGCTGTGTAATTTTGGACTTTCAGACGATGCGGACGATAGTACGGCGTCCGCAGGCATCCGAAGACCGCAGACTCTGCGAATTAAAAGTCAGAAAACAACGACAAAAATTGACGTTTTGTGATTTAATTCTCACCCTTTTGGCTAGGAAGAAAGTCTTCAGAGATAGCCCAACCTATATGCACGTTTTGTCCCCTAGGAAGATCTCCCTCTCTATTTAGCCATCTTCCACTCCTTGCAGCGGGATTGGCCAGCTTTGGTGAGAGTGGAATGTTGAGTGTGTGCTGGGACGAAATTTGGTGAGGGAAGGAGCTACTGGAGGTAAAGGCATTTGACTACAAAGGTAAGGATTGGGTGTGTCTTGGCCGTCTAAGCCCTACCCACAAGTGATTAGTTGTAGAGTTTTCCTTATTGTTAGACGTTTCCTGCAAATTTCTCTTTGGTTGTTACTTTTCTGTTTGTTATATTCCTGCAAATTACGTTACTGCAATTTATGAAATGAAATATTGGAGAAAAGAAGGGGTGAAAATAAGGAAAGAAGTGATGAATGTTAACATGAACTGCTTAAAGAAAATAAAGTAAGGAATGGGTTGTTTTGGCTTTGTGCCCTATACCCAAGTATTTGTTGTGCAAGAGTGGTGTTCGAAGTTTTCTTTTCCTGGTTTTTGCTGGTTTTCTCCTGATTTTACTGGTTTGGTTATGAGACAAGATGAAACATGAGATGAAATGATGGATGGAATAATCATGTTACAAAATGACAAATTGTAAGGGATATGGTAATGGTCATGCTAAGTCCTACATATTAGAACAACTCACAAAGATAGAGAGGCATAGCTGTTTTCATTTTATTTCTGTCAAACGGTTAAAGTCTTAGATTTCATTTGCTGTCAAATGGTTGAACTCCCCTGATTTGATGACTGATGAGTGATGAATGATGACTGATGAATGATAAAGAAAAAGGATGAATGAAAGGTGAAATGATATGGCATGAACATAGTTCTATTTACAAGGAATGATATGCAGGAAGTTGATGTTCTGATGTTTGGGAAGTTTCTGAATTTCAATTTAGAAAATTTATAAACTTGCTGTATTGCCATTTTGGATGTGATTATAAAGGTGCAATGTTGTTTTAATTTCTGGAAGTAGTAGTTTCGTAGGCATAGTCTTCTCATGTGAAAGTTTTGCTCGTGTAAATGATAGAGGATACTGACTACAAGGCTATAATGTCGAACATAGGAGTACCAGTTGCTTTAATTGATGAGATTGATATTGTTAAAGCATGAATTAAAATGTAGTTCTCATATATGTCAAAAGCATGACTTGTAGATGTTAAGTTTCACTGGTTTTCCAGTTACAACATACTAGTTTGTGCTGCTAATGGTATTGATAGACACTGGTGTAGAGTAAAATGACATGCTCAATTTCTTGATGCTCTGACTTCTTCAATTCTCTATTATATGCTAGCTTTGATTGTGGAAAAACCATAAGGATGATTTAAGTGCTAGAATTGGTATTGCCTAGAAGTGCAAGAAAAGATATTGCCATTTCTATGATGTAAAACATAAGTATTAGTTGATCAATATTGTCACAGCATGATTTCCATTGTCAATATTCCTTGTATGTTAGTTCGTATGAGTAAGTTATGAAATGATTTGCTTTTTCTGAAATCGTTGTGGAATATTGGTCTTTTATATGTGATGAGTAGATTAAGTCATGTTAATAGAAACCAAATAAGGAGCACCCAAAGGAATAGTGCCACATGCATGAGTGAGGAAAAAGAATGAATAAAATGATGCCGAGATGAACGGGACACGTCATCACCGAGTAAACCCTCCGTCAGGATACGTCGGAAGGGTAGAAACTCTAGAGGCGGGACACACCAATAGAGAAAGACCCTTGGAGGCGGGACACGCCAAAGAGGGGATGAACGATAATAAGAATGTTCGGGATGAGCGGGATACATCATCACCGAAGAAACCCTTTAGCGGGATACGTTAGAAGGGTGGAAACTCTAAAGGCGGGACACGCCAGAAGAGGAGAAACCTCGAAGGCAAGAAATGCTAGAAAAGGAACCGAACAAGAAGTTGGAGGGTGGATTTCATCCCCTAAGAACCCCCAATCTTCACACTCCACTTGGGATACGAGTGGAGAAAGAACGAACGTAATGAAATAATTGGTTTGGGTGGCCCCCATTCCAAGCGGAACTAAAGAGAGAAGCATATCTGATTTCCCCGTTCCTTACTGAGCGTAAGCTCACGTCCTTACTTGTGGTGTAGGTAACGAGTTGGCTATACCAGAAGTGAAGGAGGAGACCTTTCCCATGGAGCCTGCGATAGGTCCGATGGATGCACCAACGGAGTAGTAGTACGGCACGAGAACGAGAAATAAGAACGGAAAAGGTTTAGTAAGAATCAAATGGTGATTTTCGTAATCCTTTATGGAAAGTTTTAAATGTGATGTAGACCTATATTATGCACTTCGGTTGGATTTTAAAGGACTTCGGTTTATGGTTTAAGTTTCTTTATATATATTGTTTTCATAAATTTTAAATGTTTTCTTTTCCGTTTTTAACTAAATTGAATTATGCTTCCGCAATAGTTTCTTTTTGTTTTTCAAAGGAAAGAGATATTAAAAAATAAAGTTTTAGTAACGATCGGGTTTTGGGCACTCTGATTTATTTAAGAAAAAAAAAGAGGTTTTACAAATGAACGAATTTGTATGATAGGTGGATAATGCGTATTGAAAACGATTAAGATTAAGAAAGTAAATTGGAAAAGATAAGATAAAGAGTATGGGTCGTTACAACATATGCCACTAAAATAAATTGTTACAAATTATAATAAAATGCTAAACTTAATTCCTAAAAAAAATTGAGGTCTCTTGGCTGCAGCAAAGACTAGAGTTCAATACCGAGGATCTTCTTTTGAATAGTGGTAGTTTTCTCTCAAGCAAAGAATGCCTCCTCAATCAACAATTGATTCAATCCATTAGCCTTCCATAAGCAAGCACACTTGGCCAAATCTTAATCATGGATGCTCGGAGGATCTTCTAAAATATCTCAAAAGAAATACTCGCAAGATAAAGAGATAAATAAAATTTGTTAGCATCCTTGTTGGTTGTCATGTGGAGAGAATCCATTGACATCACTCATACTTAAAGAGCTTAAAGAAGAGGTTGTTGATGGAGTATACTTGTGTGGAGTGCTTGATTTGTTATAGAGACTTTGACTGTGTGGGTGTGGCTCATGAAGGTATGTTTTGTATAAGGACTTGGAAATGAAGTGCATTGGTTATTATTACTTTATAAATATGAAAGTTCTCCAATTATGAAATAATTTGAAGGAAAATGTTTTGTAAACTTGTTTTGGAGCATATATGGTTATTTTGAAATGAATGAACTTCAAATGACTATAAAATGTTATATGTATGAATGAATCAGAAATATTTAAAGAGAAAAAGTCTTCCGTTATGCTAAAGTTTTCAAAAGCATTGTAAATGGTATTCCAAAAGGATACATGTATGTTAAAAATCAAATGTATATATGTATAAAAATAAAATTTTAAGTAAACGGGGTGTTACAGGATACATTTTTCATAAAATTTATTTTGAAACTTGATCTCATACCTTTTGACATGGTCTATCTTTCGACATGTCAATTTATATTTATATACGTATGTTTTCACTGGTATATTTTTAATTGAACATACACATTTATTTTTATTGATCAACTTAGTGGAGTGAACTAAGTTTGATCGATCCGAGTGAGGATCCTTTATTGTTACACACATTTGACCATTAGAAGACGTGTTTCTATAAAATAGAGTAATATGACAGTTGAATGTATCGTGTCCCTGGGTGCAGAACCTTAAACCTGGTCAAGGTTGTTATTGGCTTGCGATCTCCGAGTATTGTATTTATTCTTGTATGTGTCTATGACATAGTGTGTCCGAAGTCTGTGAGTAGCTCTATTTTCACTGGGATTTTATTCATGTTAGTAGTGGCCTATTTTTATTCACATAATACATTATAGTGCAATGTTTCATTTCATGCCCTACAAACGTTTCCCTCACATATTTTGTTCTCTTGATTTTTGATTAGCATGCTCACTTAATCTTTATTTTATATTGTTAAAAGTAAAATTTTATTCTTATCAAGTTTAGTCAACTCACCCTAACGAAACCACTTTCAGATTTTAGTCAAGGTGATCTTCAGCTGTCGATGCATGAGTGGGATTAGTTGTTATTTCCTTTAGTTATTTTATTCTTTTAAGAGTTCTATTTGGTGATATGAGACTCTAGTTAGCTTATTTTATTTTCAGTTAAACTTCTTTTTAAATTTCTTATTTCGCATAGTTCTTTTGGACATATATTATATGTTATCTTGATATTGTGTTTGGACCTTCGGTTTAGCCCAGTATTATTGGGCCATAGCTTTTAATCTTTCATAACTCTTTCACTACTATAATAATTAATCAACATCAAGGGTCAGGCGATTCTATCCTCTCATGGGTCAGGTCGTTTCCTACTTTGTCTCGAGCCCCTTTAGTCCTCTCATGGGTCACGTCGTTCTCTGCTCTGCCTCAAGCCCCTTTTGAGTCATGATATGATTTTATTTTAGTTTCGTAATTGCTTTGGAATATCATTGAATCATTGGACCAACTGACCGAATCAAATCGGACCGGACTGGACCGAACCAAACCAAACCAAACCAGATCAAAAGATTGTTTTATAAGTTTTTTAGATTCTCACATACATATTGTTGTTGTGTTATGATAGGTTTTGAGGCTTAATATTTATTTGGACCTTTTGAGTTTGGACTTCGATGGTTTAATGGTATTCATCAATTGAAGTATGGATTATATTTATTATGTCCAGTTATATATATTATGGTTTTCTTAAACCAGCTTTGAGTTATATTTCATACCTATGATATATCTTGTTTACAGTTTGTCAATTTTTATTATATACATATACTTTTACTATCATGTTTATATTGTGTATGCATCTTTATTTTTATTGACAACTATACTGTCGTGTGCAGCAGGGATAGATCGACTCGAGTGAGAGTCACTATTGTTTATACGCACATTCGACCATTAGAGGATGTATTTGTTTGTTCTACTAATAGAGTAATTAGACATTTGACTATGTGTGCCCCTAAGTGCAAAATCATAAACATGATTAGGGTTGTTGTTTTACGTTGCGATCACCGAGTATCACTTTACTTCATATGCCTATATCATCATGTGTTCAAAGTTCATAAGTAACTTCATTTTGTCTGATGATTTTACATTGATACAATAATGAAGTGGATTGTTTTGATACTTAACCCTACTAATGGTTCTTTGGATTCTATTTTCATATATCATTTTAATGCTTGGTTTTTATACTTGGATTGCCATGATGTATTCACCCAACATTTTTGTTAAATACTGGATATAGCACTTAGAATTCCTATTGAGTTTAGTCAACTTATGTCAATTAACTCCTCCTTTAGGTCTTAGTAAGGAAGGATTGAGGCAGCCAACGCGGAACTAAGATCGAATTTTTATTTCAATTTTAGTTGTTAATTTTCTTGAGAGTGTATTTCTTTTGTTGAGACATTGTTCCTATGTTAGTACATTTTTATATTCCTTTGAGATTTCTTTCATATCATGGTGTTACATTGTTGCACAATTTGTATGTGGATTATATTGTCACACTAAATGTAATGTTATTGTTTGATCTGGTTGTTAGTCCTCTTGTTTCGGGTCTGGCTCTTCAATGTAAATAGGTTAATTTCTAGGTTGGATGATTAAATTATTTCTTGGGTCAAATTATTTTTTGTTTATGTTGTAGGCCATTTTTCGGATCGGTATTTATGTTAGTTAAAAAATAATGAGTAAATAACATCAAAATATTTTTAAATAAATTCACCCCAATATTTCAAGTTTCTTGTGGTTAAAAGAGAAACTGATTAAACTATAAACTGTGTGTTTAATCATAATTTAATTTCAATAAAAATTAACGTGATTGAAATAAAATAAAATAAAAAACTAAAAATAAATTGAAGAGATTATTAGAATTAAGTATTGACAAATATTTGAAATATTATTTCTTTTATTACGCCCACACCCACACGAGATGGAGCTACGAGTCTTAAGACGTGGATAAGTTTTTACCAAGGATTAAATAAACAAATCTACATTGGCCATCCTAACAAACAATACTAATTTTATTTTACTGAAAACTACTCTTTTTTTAAGGAAATTACAAATGTAGTCATAACTCGACGTCTAATATAGTCATAGAAATATTCATTTGATTTATTGATAAATTTGGCAAGTAGCCAAATAGAAGGGAGAGAAAACACACTGAGAAGAACAAAAAGCTCGTCGACAATGGCAGGCTCAACCAGGCAGCAAGTAATTCACTCATGGCCAGACTTGCGATTTGCGATCAGCCGAGAGGGAACTTTACCAGGAACACAAACAGCAAAACGAGCTCGAGAGACAGATGAACTGGCCGGGGTGGGTGCAGGGTAGGAAGAGATCAAGAATGGATAATAGACTATGAGAAGAAAGCGAAAGCAGTACTGTTCTTTATTCACCGAGAATCAAAAAGGACGGAATGGAGGAGATTTTACAGGAAACAGATACAACTGTTGCCAGGGCGGGCAAACTTCAGCTTCCAGATTTCAGGAAACCAGAAATGGAGGAAGATGAGGAAAGCAGGAGGCTACGCGGAAAAGGGAATATACAGAAAATGTCTCCAAATACTGTTAGAAACCGGTGGAGAAGAGGACTTGAAGAATCACAGAGCTGACGCAAGAACCAGAAAACAAAAGCCGGACTATGAACCGTACATTGTCAAAGTTCCATCAAACAGAAAAGAGAAGCAGGGCTCACAGTTTGTCAAGAACGGGGAAAGAACTTTGTTGAAATGGTTTCCATCATTCATGGAAATTCATACCAGTGTTCTTCATAAAACGTAAAAAGACAATTCTCCCACAAAAAACTTGCTCAGATTCAAAATGAAAAGAATTTACCATCAATCAATGGGCCTAATTATACAAATGATACCTTACATATAAAAAGGACTAGATTTTGAACCATTTGGGAGCACACTCTCTGTTTATGTTTTCTTAAAATTTTCTTCTGTAAAATTGAACCTAAAACAAACAAATCACCAATCCTCAACCTCTATTCTCCCTATTGGATTAGGAGATGCGAGAAATAATTTAAATGGATTTAGATGAACTACTAGTAGATTCACCTGCTGTCACATTAGGAGATGAACTGATTGCCAATGAACCATTACCGCCTTCATTTTGTGCAACCACTGGAATCTTGACGGCAGATCTTTCCATCTCTTTCTCCAGCTCTTCCTCCTGACGCAGTGCCGTAAATTGTGTGTCTAAAGATTTGGCTGCGGCTAACCATGCAAGAACAATCACTAAAAGAATACCTCCTAGATATGGAGTTGAATTTGCTAGAGAGCCAAATGTCAAGATCATGAACTGCTGAATGAGAGCGCCTCCGGACTTTCCCAATGGGTTGCAGACAACATCAATGGCGGCCTTCCCTTTAACCTATAACAAGTATTTGAATTAATCACAATAAGAACTTTGAGAAATTCTTTTAAATCATTTGAATTTCATTGGACAAACTTAAGAGATATCGAGGATTCAAGCACAAATTACGAATGTTTAACACTGAGTAGTCAGAGGGTCAACAAATGGGTCGTTGCCTGCGGAACAACCCAAGGCCAGTCCTAATTTTTTTTCAACACCATCGAAGCCATGGCGGTGATAGTTCTGCATAGGACGTTGCAGCACCAAGAGAAAAATAGCTAGCTTGTGGGCCGACCCAATGGTCCAAGATTGACTGGCCAAGCTTTGGACCACAAAAATTGGTCTAGGCCAGTCCTGGCTTGAACAAAAATTTTGTCCAAAGATCATCCAACTAGGCTTGAGCTGAACCTGGGCCACAATTTAGCGAACTAAACCGACCTAGCCTGGTTTGATGATGATCCTGATCGAGTAGAGTGTGGAGTACAAACCTTCGTGTCCTCGTCTAAGGGAATGTAGGCCATTTCTTTGCAAGGGTCAAACAAGCTGTACTTGGCACTTTTGCTGAAAATGTTTTGCATGGCGCCCACATATACTGCTGCAAGAAGAGGGGTCATCCCAATAGCTGCAAGAGCAGGTGTGAGCGGGACGGCAGATAAAATCAGCGTAAAGAAAGCGACTCCAGTAATAAGCAGGACAGTGGGTGTGATCTTGGCTGCAACTCCCCATCCATATTTATTGAATATAAATTGGCTGAGTAACATCATCGTGAAAGTCGCTATCCCAGTCGCAGTTGAGAAGTCTCCCATGAAAGAAGAGTATTCATTTGGGCTAGGAAACTGCATATTTAAAGTCATAGCAATTATTTACGGCGATTATGTTCGATAATGTGAACATGACCATTGATTAAGAAAAAGTTCAAAGAAGTTTAATTCAATATACTTGAGCTTTAAGCTTCGATTTCCAGGTAACCTCGACGAGGTTGATACTTATACCGTATGCGACCACCAAAGTTGCAAGATCCCTAATATATGGTGAAGACACCAAGAACTTCAAGCTCTCGATTGTTCCCATTTTAGGCTTATCCTGCAAATGAAAAAAAGGCAAAAAAGACATTTTCCAACCATTTGTTAATGGCTAAACAATCGTTCTAAAGGATCTTAAATGCAGAAATAAACTGAGATACAATCTCCGCAGACTAGGAAATAATGCTATTGAAATTGCTGAAAACAACGATAAAATCGTTGGCTGGTAGAGGATTAATTACCTTCTTCTTCTTACTGCGAGTTGGAAGAGGAACATATCTATTCACCCACCAGTATGTAAAACAGATTACAAGCCCCATCAGCACCACAATGCTCATCATTCCCTTCAAAGATATGGCCCAGCCATCAACACCAGGACCCAAATTTTGCCTCAGATTAGAGAAGTACTTCACTGTACGGCCAGAGAAAATAAGGGCAACATTAGCCCCGAGCCCGAAGAGTGGATAGAATCTTTTTGCTTCCTCCACTGTAGTTATCTGCACAGAAGAGACATGTTAATATATCGACCATTGATACCACCAGCATCTGACAGGAATACCTCAAAGTTGACAAGTTCTACAATTTATAATTTATTAATATCGTATTATTGATATAAGGGATAAAGGATAAATTAATAACATAAAGTATGTCAAAAAACCTTTATTTTCTTTAATTTAAATTCAGCCAATGAAAAATCCTTCCATTCTCAAATCAAAATAGATATAGAAGAAATTCTATTTTCATACAATATCTTAATTGAATTATAACTAATAATCAATAAACTCAGTTTCATTGGATATCTATAATTATCAATATCCTGCAGCAATCTAATTGATTCCATCGATATTTGGACTGGAATTGATGAACACTTGTTTGTAACTGCATCACAGTAGTGATTGTTGCCATTAGCATAAAACTTCAAATGAATTTCTCAATCATTCCATGATAAAATATAAAACATATGCAAAACTTAAGTTGTCAAAAGATGAATAATGATCATTACCTAACCATATCATGTATTTTTATACATTTGAACTAACTTTTGAGAATCGAAGGCAATATCAGAAAAAGAAAAATACGCAAAAACAGGGACATTAAAATTTATGCGGAAACTCTTTTGGAAAAAAATCACAGGCAGACGAGAATTTCTCTAATAAGAAATCAAAGTATAATGAGTTTTGCGACTCAAGTATCAATATATAGAGTAAATTAAAAACTTTAATATTGGATACGAGCCTGACCCGACCCAATAAAAATTTGGGTCACACTGAACTCCAACAATCTATACTTTGACAAAAATTTCACATGAAATACCTAATGCAAGTTTCTCGGCTCACCCCAAAACGAATCTAGATCATTGTGCTCTAACAATCTCCATCTTAAAAGAAATTTTAATGAAATGTACAAATCTACAAAACTCCAACAAAAAATACCCTCCTCTTCCACAACGGCTCCTACAAGATTATCTCAATAATTAATACCGATCAAATTTAAGTCATGTTTAAACTTGAAGGACACAATCAAGAAGAAATCACATCTCCTCCATGGTATTACTGAGTTATCAGCGTTGTCGCAACGAATTACACTTGAATTGTAGAAAACTCCCCACTTGAATCATTTCTCTCGAACGCACTCAACACATACCCACTAAAGTGATTTCACTATATCGCCATAGAGTTTTACCCTTCCTCTTGATTCTGCCCTTGACAATACCACTTTGACGTGAAATTGATGAAGATGTGGTGACTGCATCACTCTGAACATTTGTGAACATTAATAAGAAGTTAACGTATTGGCTCTGATGTAAATTCAAATCCCAACTTGACTTCTTTCGAGTCTTCTCAAAAAATCCTTTAGAAAGTGAATTCACAAACTTTGCAGCTTACTATCAGTTACTGTAGAACTTTGTAACATATACAAATTTGCAGAGTTTTTGTGTCCTTTTAACATGACGAGAGCACCCTCACTGATCTTCATAGCTCCACCTACAGCGCTGTACTTGTACCCTTTTGAATTCAGAGTATTCAACGAAATCAAATTTTTTTTTAAATCGAGAGCATGTCACACATGACCATGTGTCTTGACAATTCAATTAAACATTCTGATTCTGACGGTACCAATATCATCTATCTTGCAAGATGTGCTATTACTCATTAACACAACACTTCCTAAAACGATCTCATATGTCGAAAATCAATCCCGATTATAACACATATGAAACGAACAAGCTAAATCCATAATTTAATGCTTGTTTGGCTTTAAGTTTCCATCTAACACAACGAGAAGATCTCTATTACTATGGTCTTCTTATTCTGCGACAACAACTTCACCGAACGTTATCGATTGTTTTCCCTTCTCAGCAGCTTTCTTAATTTCATTCTGCAATTTTTGGCACTCAGATTTAATGTGCTCCTTCTTCTGACAAAAGTAACAGGTTCTATCACGTTTCATGGACTTTGATTTGCCCTTCAAACCCTAAACATCATCACTATCTTTGTTGTTTAACTCTCTAGTTCTTCCTCAATTGACGAATCTCTCACCTCGAGACTCGCATCCAACAACAATTTGCTTTATTTTCTCCTCTGATAACAAGGCATGATAAATCTCTTCTAGAGTTAGATTTTCCCTATTGTTTAAGATCATATCTATGAAAGCACCATATGAAGCAGGTAACGAGTATAGTAGAATTAACCCCAAATCATTTTCATCATACTTGCATCTCATAGTCTCTAAATCTAAAACTAATTCTGTGAATGCTGTCAAATGCTCTGTAATAGAAACTTCTTCCGTCAACTTATGAGAATAAAGTTGTTACTTTAAATGCAATTTGTTAATTAGGGTTTTCTTCATACACAATTGCTCTAATATTACTCATAATTTTGCGGAAGATATCTTGATGTGATCTAGAAAATCTACAAAGACAAAGATTCATTATGAGGCATTGGAGGCCCAAAGACTAAAGCAAGAACCAAAAAGGTGAAAGAAAACCACAACATTTTGTGGAAAAAATCTAAGAAAGGAAGCACAAAATCCATGATCCAAAAACATTAAACTTGCTAAACATTGAGGTTCAAGGGAGAAAGAGGATGAATTACATTCATCTAACATTGAAATATATTATGGTATTCTTCAAGATGAAACATATGTGGAATATCACGCACAAGATTGATAGACTTATAGTAAAATGCAGAACCGTTGATCCAATCTCTGAGTACTATTTGGCAGTTTCGACAACCTTAAGTATTTTATATCGGAAAGTGTTCTTCATGAAAATTGTAGCTGACATCCCAAAGTTTCCAAAATGGGTTGGTTCGTTAAATTTAGAGTTTGTTTGATATGTCAAAAGATCCACGAACATAGAGCTATGATTCTGCTTAAGAGTTTCAAAGATTCAAGATGAAAGTACAACTAAAGAAATGGTTCAAGCACATGCCATTAATTAGTTGCCGAGCACATGCCATTAATAAGTTGCCGAGCACATGCCAAGCACATACCATTAATTAGTTCAAGCACATGTCGAGCACATGTCGAGCACATGCCATTGATTAGTTAAATCTTATCTTATGATTTCTAGGTTATTTTGAATTAGTTTTCTATATTTAATCAGAATTTAATCTACTTTATGTTTAGCTTATAAAAGTACCTTATTGAACAATTGTTAGAATTTTTTGTCAAATTGAAATTGAGAGCTTTTGCTTTTGGAAGATTTTCTTCTCTTGAGTTCTTTACGAAGAACTTAATCTCTTCAAGTGGATTCTTGAAAAATTGAATATTTTGATAGCTTTAGTTCTAACCGACAAGTTTGGTTAGGGTCAATCTCCTCTTCGGAATACTCCGGTTCTAGTTGACAGGTTTGGCTAAGGTTGTAGTTACACCTCTTCAACTTTGTTTCGTGAGACGATCCGTTTTCGATTCCGCGTACGTTGTTAGGTCTAGGATTTGTATACCCTAGGTTCACATCATACCTCATTCAAAATATCCTGCAAAATCTAGTTTGATAAATGCAAATGTATCAAAAATAGGGTTTTTTGATCCTTTAGAATTTTCTCTTCTTTACTCCATGATATAGACATTTTATCGAGCTTTAACAATGTGCCGTCTAAATCCATTTGTGCGAGCATATCTCGCATTTTCACCTGCCATAACTAAAACCTTGTATTCCAATCCGATAAGGGGATATCAAATTAGTGAACTCATCACACCAAAACAACAATTTCAATAAAATATTGCACCCAAATATTTAAAGTCTCAACAATATTAATATCCCAAACAAAATCAGCTCCACAATCAGGATAAATCTCCCAAAATTGAAAATTCTTCAAGGGCGTGAATTTTCTTCAGAGTCGACTATGAGAGAGGTGCTAGCAGTGAGCTTCTCCTTGCAACAATCTCCTCTCTCAGACAATGGTGGACTGACTCGACTCGACTCGACTCGACGGCATAGCAGATCGTCAGAAGGCAACAGGGCTGGTCAAACGATAGGCACAACTTGATGGGCGCGCCAGAGGTGGTTAGTCAGCTGTGTGGCTGGGCAGAGACTGCTTCGTGGGTGACTCTTCAGTGATTGACGATGACAGCGCAACGAGGAAGTTTCCTTCTTCGTCAGAGAAAAACAACGACGACATATTCTTACTTTGTTCGGTGATGTCCAGAAAATGAGGGGTTGCGGCTTCCCTAGTTCCCTGCTTGGCAATGGCAGAGGCGACGGGTACATTGGTTCATTGAGTGGGCAATGATTGAGTGGCGGATTCTTTCTCTTCTCCTCAGCAACAGCAACGGCAAACAGAGTTCTTCTCTGTGGGCAACGACGCAGAGCAGGAAAAATTCAAATTTTCCTTTTGTTTTTTAATTTCCTTCTTTTTCCAAATTACAATGTGTCACAAAAATTGCAAACACCCCTAGTTTGTTCAATCTTAGTATAGAAACTCTTAGCCTTGCTCTAATACCAATTATTGAGAATCCAATGCGAAATCAAAAAAAAAACAGCAGGAAAAGAAACACTAAGATTTACATGTAAAACCCTTTTGGAAAAAAACCATGGGCAGAGAAGAAATTCACTAATAGGATATCAAGATATAATAAGTTTTGCGACTCAAATATTAATATATAAAGTAAATTGAAAACCCTAATATTAGATACGAGCCCAACTCAACAATAATTCAGGTCACACCGATCTGAAACACTAACAAAAACTCAATACTCAAACTCCGCACACACAAGAAATGAATTTATAGAGGGTAAGCATGAAAATTAATAATTACAATAATATATTCGAAAATAAACCTTCTGGGAATAATGTACCTGATTGGCAAATCCCCAGAACAAAACAGAAATCACAACGCTTCCCCACAGTTCAGCCATGACATAGAACAAGCAGAAGCTCCAGATCCTCATAATTGCCAGAGGACCAAGAAACCTTGGACCAAGAGTGTTGAGAAGCTGATCAGCAAAAGCTTGAGGATGTATATAATTGCTGAGAGGATAAAGCAGAAAACCAAAAGCCCCAAAAAAGCCAATAAAAGGAACTATAACTGTGTAAAAGAGAGCCTGCTTAGATAACACATTAGCCAGTTTTGTGTATAACAGCATAAAGCCAATAGCCATAGGCAAGTTTACCCAAGTCTTCAAAAATGGAATAATTTCTGCACTACTTCCTTGGGCTGTCACAACTAACACATCCTTTGTGTCCCTTAGAATTGTGTAATTGAAAAGAATACAGAAGAACATCAATCCAAGTGGGAAAATTTTTTTAAGGGTTCCAAGTTCAATACCCAAAAATTTGGGACTTTCAGTTTTTGTTTCTCCCAAAAGTGGTTGCCCATCAGCTGCAGCAGCGGCTTCAGCCCTGCATATGAGAGAAACTCCCTTTTTCTGGCAAAATCCAGGGTTCTTAGAGACAAAGGCCAGAAATTTTGGCAAGGCGTTTGAAGAAAGACAGAACCCGCTAATAGCTTTAGGCTTTGGAGAGAAACTTCTTTGTTTCAAACCCACAGAAGGAAATAACCCCCTGGTTTTGAGGCTTGGGTGTAGAGAGAGAAGCCCTTTGCTCTGTAGAACAACCTCCATATCTCTCTCTCTCTCTCTTTCCTTCAAGAAAACCCAGAAAAGTTTGTTCTTCAAGAGCAGAAAATAAAGAGGAACGCAGATAAAGGAAGTAAAACCTGAAGGGTGAACTTAACGTTAAAGAGGGAGAGAGATAAGGTAGATGGCGAGGAAAGATTTTCTCTTTCTAAATATCAGAGCTGGAAAACCCAGCACTGAGACTTGGAAAAGAAAAAAAAAACAAACAGTAATGCTTTATAGGGCCCAATTTTGCAACTTGATTACCAAAATTGAAGAACTTTTTATCAACCCACGACTAAAGAGAGAAGAAACAATTGAAAAATCGCACACGCAAAGAAAGAAGAGATTTTTAACAGGACTTAAACTAGTGTCCGAAAGGATTGTGAGAGATTTTAGACGCAAAGAAAGAAGATATTTTTAACAGGATCTTCAACTAGTGTCCGGAAGGATTGTGTAAGATTTGCCCACCATTTTCTCCCTCTCCAAAATACCCTTTTGTTTTTCTCGATTACCAAACACATTTTGAGATAATTTTCACTTTTATGGCACAAAAATCTGAAAAACCCATGAACATTTGGTGTGAGATGGTAAACTGTGAAACAAACTTGAGACTATTCATTGATTTCCGAAAATAAAAACCAGAATTCAATGTCTTTATGTAATATCTATAAAAAAACATTATTAGGGAAGAAATGTTAAAAACATTATTAGGGGGGACACGTTTTTCAAACCAGAATTCAATGTCTTTATGTAATATCTATAAAAAAACATTATTAGGGAAAAAATGTTAAAAACATTATTGGGGAAGAAACGTTTTCCCCGAATATGGCTATAGCGGAAAGGGAGGATTTTCCTCTTGAATCCATTCCCTTTCCCGACAATTCTTTGGCAAAAAATCCACCGAACTCCTTAAATCTTTACCAATCTCTCTTCAATCGATTGTTTCTCTTGCACTCGATATTCAAAGCATGAATTGGAAATGGGAATTGCCGCAATAAACAAACTCCTTAGCTTTGTGATTTCAAATTTTTTGGTGAATTGAGATTCTGTTCTGATTCAAGACTTGTTTGAAAGGAATTGGACATCAGTTTAGCTTACAAATTTGGAGGACAAAACATCGGTTGTAGTTGTGTTGATTGTGGTCTCCATAATTGTGAATCTGTAAGACAGTGTGTACAAAAAAATTGGGTTTTTGTTTTACCTATTGATTGCGTTTCTAGGTTGAATATCTGAATTATGGAATTGATGGATTAAAATGATTATGAACTTTGGTTTATTGAGAATCGGTGTTGATGGTCGGTTGACTGAGCGAAGCCAACAATTGTGCCACGAGAAACTTGTCGGAAATGAGAAGCTGCAACGCGACTCAGCAAATGCTAAGCCACGGTGCATGAAGCTTATACCTTCGGTCATATGGACGACTAGCTGAGACAAGAAGGTCTTGTCTAGAGTCGAGAACATCCGTGTCGAGGGGTGATGACGTCCGCGTCGAGAGACGACGATGTCCAGTCCACAAAAGGGCCTTGTGAGCGAGTTGTTGTCTTGTCCCTGTGGGTTGCAGACCAAAAAGGGTTTTGGGCCATGGATTGGACTATACAGTTGGGTCGCGATCTAGCTCCTTTGGTTTGCGATCCAATTTAATTTTAGGTATGTTTTGGGCCAAATTTTTAGTATTTTTTTACCCAAATAATTTTAAATAATAATTATAAATTTTTAGGTATAAAATTTGACGGAAATTTAATGCATTAATTTTTTAATAAGTACCCAACTTAATTAAAAATTCGTGGACCATTAGATTTGAATTATTGGGCTTTAATCAGTGTAAGCCCACTTTGAAATAGAGATTTATTTTCATACACCGCATTACATAAATTTTTATAAAAATAAATATTTTTAGACGTGTATCAAATAAAAATGACATATTCATTTTATGGTCGTCGGATATTTATATTATATTAAATTTTTTACTATGCACATTCTATTTAAACATGCATATAAATATTTATAGATCAATTTGGTAGTATGAACAGAGTTCAATTGACCCAATTTGGGGTATATTTTATTTTACGCATATTCGACCGTGAGAGGATGTGTTTGTTTGTCGTTTACTAGAATAACGATACAGTTGTATACGTCGTGCCCCTAGGCGCAAAACCATAAACCTGATCAGGGTATTTATGTGTCTTTCGTGATCATCGAACATCATTTTTATTTTATGATATGTCTATGGAATGGTGTGCCCGAAGTCCGTGAGTGACTCTATTTTCACTTGGATTTTTATCCAGTACAACAAAGGTCTATTTTAATTATGTACCATATATTAGTGTATTGTTTTAAACATGTTCCCTTCTGTACAAATTTTTTTAAGATAAATTTATAAATTGTGGGTTTTAAATTTATGCATGCTTAAAAATTGTTTCAAATAAATTATTGTAAATTTAAAAATCTAATTCCTATTGAGTTTAGTCAACTCACTTCAACGACACATTTTCAGAATTTTATTAGCAAGATTTTCAGTGACGAATCAGGACTAAATTCGGCGGAGTTTACTTTATTTCTTGCATTTTTATTATTTTTACATTGAGAAACTTTGTGAGGTAAACTTTATGATAGATAAGTGTAATTTCTTTTTTTTTTTTTTTTTGCAGAATATTTTATTTTTATTATATTAATATGCTATCTAATATTACTTGTTGGACTTATTTTTGTCGGGTCTGTTTTGTGATAAATATTTTAAATCTTCTACTACTAATTAATAAAATTAAAGTAAAAAATGGTCCAACAATCTGGTTCTTTCAAGTTGAGTCGTTTCTCATTTTATCTCAAACCCATAACTGGTTTTTTTCGGCTTCTTTACTAAAGAATTTTCTTCATCCATAGACTTCACGCTCTTTTCATAGCAAAGTAATTCGTTACTACTTCAATAATTTGTGCATTATTAGATCAATTGTCTGTTATGTCTCCATCTCATCAATGAGCTTAGAATGACAGAGATTCATTTTATGTTGGTAAATATGCCTCTCATTCTTCAAGTATAGTTTTCTTTTTCCAAAGGAAACCATAAGTGAGTTTTTCTCGGGAAAGCAAAATAGGTTGTTCGGTTTGCTATTTCCTCCACATGAAAACAAATTAATCATATCAAACTCACTTCGAAAATAACCAACAACCAGTCCATGTCTAATTTAAAATTTGTCATTTTTTTTTATAAACTAGTAGCACGTACGCGTTAAGCTGGACGTATTTTTTTTGTACAATTCATAAGAGATAATATCGAATTTATTACTTTAATGTTTTCTTGTTTTTTTTTTTTCCAATTTACTAAGCTTTTCATAATTTATTTTTCAAATATCATTTTAATTTTTAGTTACTCTATACAAAATATAAAGGTCAACTATAAAAAAATTACGTGAATTTGTTAGATATAAAATTCTTAAAGACAGTACGAGTTTCAAATGATATCCAGAAACAAAACTTGACATAGCATTTCAAAAAAATATTCAAAACAATAATAGGAGCCACTATTTATTATTTTCTCGTTTTCTTTTTTAATATTTGCCAATTTTTCTATAATTTTTTTTTCAAATAGAAAATATTAGCAGGATGTTTACATATGTACATTATGCATATTTAAATGACGGGGAGCAGTCGTTTTCATTTGTTTTTATTATAATATGTATTTGATATTTGTTCAAAAGAGACGTTGATTATACAAATATTTATGATACATAAAGTGAATATAACCAAATAGATGAGAAATATGTAAGAACTAACAATACATCATTAAATATCTTGAAACAATAACAAGAAGCAAATATTTACCAATGTCAATTTTTTTGCTGCAGGGAGAATGCTTTTTTCCAAAGCAGCAATCTCTTAAAAAATACCAACGAAAAAAAGCAGATTTGGCATTAGTAATTTTTTTTAATGTTGCTATATTCTCTAGCTTTATGAAGAGAATTTTTAGTATAAGCAAGTACTTTAGCTTCTGCTGAAACAAATCTATAGAGGAAGATCATGAGGATTTTAGCAATGCAAATTAGTCTTGTTGACATTATCTTTTCTAACAATATACTAAACAATTTTTTTTAAAAAAACAACAAAGCCTTAGTTTCTTTGAAAGTAAATTTATAAAATGAAACATGAAGCAAGTACTTACCAAGATTTTTGGTATAGGAAGAATGATTTTTTTTTTCCAAACTATCGAACTTTCCAAAACTGCTAAGAAAAAAATTTAGATTTCTTGTTACAAAATTGTTATAATGTTGTTATATCAACTTGAGTATTAATATGAGATTTTTTATGGAAGTAAGTACCTTAGTTTCTCTATAAATAAATATATACTGAAAAATAATCACCATTCTACACAAGAAAATCAATATTAGTTAACAACTTTTTAAGAAAACAACAAAACCATATAAAAAAAATGTAGAGTTATATTTGATAAAGAAATGTATAAACTTACATGAAAAACAAATAACCATATTGTTATCTTGTTATTTGAGGTAGATAAAATATGATAAGGACTTGCAAAAGTAATCTAACAAATGAGCAAAGAGAATACTTTGAACACACACATCTTTATATCTATATTTGTAATTAATAGTAGTGAAAGACTGTGTATTAATATTTGTTATGGTAAGAGCCATCACTAACTGCATGAGAACACGTGAACAAACTATTAAAATGTTTTGTGTTTCCACTTGTTTCTGATGTCTTACGTTCCCTCACCCTAATTTCTTTAAAACATTTTTAAGTTTGGCTTTGATCATTTTTATTTTAAAAAAGCAACACAAAATTTGATAATCCACGCAACAATTCTGAGTAAGTTATGCTTTAAAAGTGACTTTAATATTGTTAAATTTGAAAACAAAAAAAATGTAACTGACCTCTATTTTTTATAAGTGTTCCTTTGATATGCACACATAATTCGCAATAAGATGCGTTGAAAAATTGAACTATTCAGTTTTTCTAACGCCCTGCAGACAAGATAAAGTATAAGAGAATAGTGTTAAAGTATTTTTAAATTAATAATGTTCAAGGTTTCATTTATTTATATGTTGAATATAGAAAAAAAAAAAAGACAGAGGATGAACTAAATATGTTTATATATCAATTACATGAAATTTATTGTAAAACCGGCAATTACAAAATAAATTTTCTTTTTTTGATAGAGCAAGGTATGGGGTAAACCTAAAGTAAAAAACATGAAGAGTAGTTTTTGGATATATGAAGTTAACTGTGTTTCACAAATTGAATAAATTAATATAAAGTAAGTTATTTATAAACAAAAATCTTTCCAGTGAAAAAAACAATAGGCATATACGAAAGAAAAGATATATACGTTGTCACTACATGTAGTAGTGGCTCGAAAGAAATGATAGAAGGTCTTCTTGTTGATTCATCTTTTAGATAGTGTTCATTTCATTATTCATTGTAAACAAAACGAGACAATCTACCATAAAACAAAGAAAAATAAACTTTGAAAACAGAGTCGAAGATGAATAAAGTAGAAAAAGATGAAAAGAACGATAAATGTTAATAAGTACCTATAAAGTTATAGATATGCGAATACACTGAGAAAATCAATTTCTTCATACAACAAAATGAGATTCGTCATTGTTTTCATCCAAGATTTCTCTATAGACAACATTTTTAGCTAAATTTAGTAAGCTTGTTTGTGTGTTTGGAGGCCTAATAAGCACTCAGACATAAGACAAATTCTTTGCGTGTGATAGAGCAACATATAGTTGTCTATGAGAGAAAACAAGTTTTGGAAGATAAATGCCAACGAAATTCATTGTTTGATCTTGTGCTTGATTTATTGTCATAGAAAAACAAAGGCGTATAGGAAATTGCTTGCGCTTGAAAAGGTAAACAGTTCTTTCATTTTCAAGCGGAAGAAATAGAATACGAGGTAAGAAAACACGCTTGCCATTGTAATCGCTTGTACATATTTCTGCATCTATAACATTTTTCTGAAAATATCGACATATGAGTTGCATGCCATTACAAAGTTCTTTTGATGGATTGATATTACAAAACAATATGACCGAACAATTTTGCTTTAAAAGTAATTCATGAGGAGGAAATCCAAAATGTATTAAAGTATTGATAAAATCTTGGTTATCATTTCCATTTGTTATTTCTAAAGAACTATCAAAGCTATAATAGCGCATAAGTTCTTTAGTAAAACGTTCAATCAAAATGTTGTTTAACATATCGACATATTCATTTTTGGGTGTTAATATACCTTTGTGAATGATTTCACTAAAGTTTTATGCGAAACCATTGAAATGAGGAAAGACAATATCCAACAATGTTGATATTGAGCCGAAATCATCAATATAAGGAACGATAATATCATGAAGTAAGAGGATATAGTTATTATGGTTACAAGGTTTTGTTCCATCACCAATGCGAAGTAACAATTTTGCAAATTCAAGGTCTACAGAGGCACACATATTTGATGTCAAGAAAAACTTTGTAAACTTGTCCCACAAAAATGATTCACTAAACAAGCATCAATAATTGCATTCCTTGTACTTTTTGGAATCACAGGTAAAATTTGTCGAAAATCTCCTCCCAACACCATTACGGTACCCCCAAATAAATTTGTATTTCCGTTGATATCTTGGAGCATGGCATTAATAGCTTCAAATGTTTCTTTTTGACACATTGGAGCTTCATCCCAGATTATAAGTCTAGCTAATCATAATAATTGACCAAGATTAGATTGTTTTCTAACAGAGCATGTTGTCAAGCCATCAATTTCAAAGGGTATTTTGAAGCGAGAATGTGTTGTTCGACCCCCTAGTAGAATTGATGCGGCTATTCCTTATGAAGCAGTTGCGAATGCTATAAGGTTTTTTGACCAAACCATTGCAAGCAGTGCTCTATACAAAAACGTCTTTCTACTACCTCCAGGACCATCAATAAAGAACGCACCAGATTCATTACATAATATTTTTTGCAAAATCGAGTTGTATGTATTTTTTTAGCATCATTTAGTAATGATATTCGAGCAATATCAACTTCATCTACTTGCACTTCCGTTTCTTCATTGATTTCACAATTTCCTTCGTAAAAGAAATCATCATTACATGCTGAAGGTAGTAGATGATAATCATTTAGCGATATGCCCATGCTTTGAAGAATGTTATTAATATGACACAATACTTTTGATGTAACCATATTTGAAGGGAGATTATAAAATTTATAATCTTCTAATAATGTTCTTTGTAAGTATTGAAAAGATTGCTTGGATTGTTAGATTAGCAATAAATAAGAAGTGTAGCAAAAGTCTTCATAAAATAGAAGGTATTTGGAATGTTATTGCTTCTTCTATAGAACAAATTATGTAATTATCATCTTGTAATAAACCATGCAAGAGAGCTGATTCATGAAAGGTGCTGACCAAGGTGCCGCAGACATTTTTGAAGACTCGAAAGAAGTTGAACCTCTAACATGATTTAAAAGTAAGCACAAATAATAGTGTTCTCCTTCAACAAGACTAATAGAAACAACTCTTCCTATAGATTTTCCTGTCTTTCTAAGTTCCCACATTTTATCACGTCTATTCCATGTATAATATTCTGGAAATTGTCTTCATAATATGTTCTTGCAAATGGATCTATACAATTGATGCTAAAATACTCTGTAAGCATACTCTTTGAGAAAAAATCATACACAACTATATTTTGTAGAGAAGATGTAAAAGCCGTGAAATTTTAATGATAAATTCCACGTGTAAATTCTTCGCGTTGAAAATCGATCATAGCATTGAAGTAGACCGAATTTGTCGTGTAGCAGCCACGTATGC
>CM039474.1:23696770-23895340 GCA_022433065.1 Begonia loranthoides | reverse complement strand
CGCGGCTTCCGGCATTCCTTCCGGCTGTGAACCGCGACCCGTGCGACGTCGGCCGAGAGCCGACGACCGTTTCCCCGAACAAACGAACGACGAACTCCAGATCTCGAGCAGATCCGGCGAGTCCAGATCTGCGGCCGGAACTCCGAGTTGAGTCGATCCTTCGACTCCGGCGAACGGCGATTCCAGATCTGTGACGGAGCGACTCCGAGGCCGAACCCGACTCTGGTTTCCGACGACGAACAGATTTTCGTTCCCGGTGACAAACTGCTCCGATCTGTTCAGTGGGTGAGGTTTCGATCCGAGTTTTACTCCGATGTTAAATTTGGGATTTATGATGTCGTTGGTTGATTGGTGATTTGATTTACAGCGGTCGGTCTAGAGGATTCCGGACGAACAAATCTCCGGCGAGGGCAGCTTCGGATCTGAACATATTCAGATTTTCCGACGAGCAGAACAGGACGTAGATCTCATCCTATTGGTGAGGAAAATTTTAGTTGGAATTACTCATTTCGATTTCTAAACTTGGATGTGGATTTAATTCTGGTTAGGAGAAATATATTGGTTGTGGATCTGAAATATTATACACTGATAGGTTACTATTTTGGGATTATTTCTGTTGGTAAAAGAAGTTTTGATTTTTGGATAAATTTGTCAACAATAGAACCTGATTCTGATTTGGTGCTGTTCGATGTACGTGTTTTAACATGGTTCGTTGAATTCGACTTTTAAGTTGTCAATATGTTAAAGTTGGATATTTTAGTTGGCTCATAATTTCCTTATCTGGATTATTTTTTTTAAAATCATGTGGCTGAACTTATTGAGGTTACAGTTGGTTATTGAGATTTAAGGGTTTTAGTTTCAAGCTGGTTGAAGTGAAAATCTGTCAAGTTTAAGTGAATGGAATTTGGATGTTAGAAATTGTTTATATATTCAAGATTGAGTTTTGTGTTAAAGGATGTTGAATAAGGTCTAGAGAATTTATATGGATTTTCTTGCTTGTCACTCACACTCCGGTTGGGCTCCTATTCCCGGTATAGGACCATCCATTTATTTCCTAGAATTAAATTTTTAATTTATGTATTTGTATCCTTGTTAGGCTTCGACGACTTTGGCGAGTGTGCCACGATTCCCAAGGAGGTAGTTGCTCCGCTTAATCATAAAGAACGCCGAAAAGGTAGGGATTTCTATACCTCTTGCGTTATATTGCATCCTATTCCGTTTTCCAAAATGATTATTTTGTGGACTACCACACTTGGAAAATGACGGGGACTGTTCGACAGCACGTCCGTTTTTATTAGTAGTATGTTTTCTCAAGTTTAAATTCTGTACATGGTTTGAGATTTATTGTGCCCATGTTGAGGGATGGATCCGCCATCCCCTTTGATACCTTCTGCTGCGTGAAGGTTGATTGTTTGACGTGCGAAAATTATAGGTAGGGCATTGGTGACGTGTCCTCAGGTTGAAACTCCTGAAAGTCGTAAACCTCGTATGGGAGGGTGATGACGCCTCCTTGGGTCGCAAGCCCCTAAACCTGGCCAGGATATGTCCCACGGATCAGACGGTTGTCAATCGCTGAGACTTGTTTATCCTAAGTCCACATATAGCGAGCAACTGTATCCGTTTTATTTGATTATACGATTATACGATTATACGAGTTGTGTCGTGCAGCCAGGTGCGCTGGCAACTCGGGTGATGTATGGAATCTTCGGATCGTCGTCATTATTCCTGCCTCATAAGGTGTTGTCATCGACGGGTGACCACCTCTTCTATGTTGTGTGGCGGGTGAGTCCATGAGTGACCACCCCTTTTCACTGACGACGTTTTCAAATTGGAAAACGATGATGGCCTATTTTACGAGGTATAGCTGTCTATGTATACAGCAAGATTTTTAATAAAAGCCTCAACGACGGCCCTTGGGTCGGTTTGGTAAAATGATAAAGAGTTTTAAAGTGATTTTAAAAAATCCATGTACGGCAGAATGAAACATAACCTTGTTCTCGAAAAATGTACAAAACCAGTTTTGCATGAGGTGCATTTAGTATAGCCATACTTTACTGAGTTAGTCACTCACCCCAAACGACTCCTTCCCCAAAACTTCAGGTAAGGGCAAGGAGTAGCTGTGGATCAGGAGTTGAAGCGTTTTGTTATTTCTACTTGAGCGATTTATCGTTATTTGGTGAGGACATTTATGTTTCCATTTGGGTCTGTAAACCTTAAACACAGTTGGTTTTGGATTTGTTGCACAGTACTTGGATTGTATTTTTAATTTATGCACTGTTATCTTCTCGTGATCCCTACTCGGACCTAGGCCCATATTACCTTGGGCCGAATTAAATATTATAAGTCTTCCACAAAACTCACGCCTTGGGCTGGGTGATCGGGTTCTCTATGAGGATCGGGTCGCCTGACCCGGCGGTTCTGTTAGGCCCGTCTTCGGGTCGTGACAGAAGAAGACTCTCTAAAAGTAATAGGTTGCTGATGCTCAAGGTGTAGTTGGAGAGTACAGACAGGAGGGGAGATTTTATTTAAAGAAAATCCGTAAATACGCCACATTGCTTCAAGTAGGGAAATCCAACGAGCTGTTTGATAGTTTTGAATTTCATCATTTGAGAGGCCTGATTGACCATCATCAATCTGAAATGCTAACGATCATGTTCTTTATACATGTACTTATATAAATAATTTGACTGCTTTAATAGTTGAACAAATTTCAACATTTAAATGACAATCAAACAATGCTAGGAGATAAGGATTGTAAGGAATGACCCAACAATTATCAAGAACTACACCTCTGACTGTTACAAACTGGTTGTCTGCTCAACGATGATAACGAGGGTAAGAATTCTTTCCATGATAAGTAATAGTGCAAAAAGATTTTGGATAATTATTTTTACATTTGCCTTCTTTACTCATACAAACATTTGAAGGATTTGTTGTACCACAAGGACCATGCATCATGTGTTTAATAACCATAGCATACAAGTGATGATTCTTTGACTATTCAGGTAATTTAGCACAAACATAATTATCGAATGAGTCTGGAGAAAGAATTTTTGAATTGGGTTCTAAAATCAATAAAAAGTGTGCATAATACAACCCACACTTTTGGAATTCAACGACGTATACATACGCAGCTACGCGGCCAAATGTTTAATCTTTAAATAACTTGATCTTTAATTCTTCTAACTTTGCTCTAAAGACATGCATGATTAAATCAGGTCTATTATGGGCTTCTTCAAAAGAAAGTAGCTCAGATTTGATTTCTGACCAGTTTGGATTGCAAGTTATTGTTAGAAAGACATCTGGTTTTCCAAATCTTTGCACAAGCGACATTGCATCCATATAACATTTCCGCATATCTCTTGGGCCTCTTATAAACGCAGCTGGTAAGATGATTTTGCATCCAACATTTGCTGCTACTGTTTTGCTAGAATTAATACTATCAACTAAACCTTGATAAAGCTCTGAGCATATATTGGCCTGATTTGCATGAAAGAAATCCAAGCGAGTTGTTTCAATTTTTATATACATGTCCACAACATATTGTTGTAGCAACCACCCTGACTGCAACACTCATGAAAAATCTCCAAGTCAAATTTGCAATTTGTATGAATAATATTCTTGACAATAAACCATTTTTCATTTTTTCCCCCATTTGACAACTGAAAAAAAATAAGTATATTAAACACAAACACCATGTAACTTTAACAATTAAGTAACGTACAAAGAAGAGAAACATACCATTATTTTCTTCACGTAATAACTCTTCCAGTGATGTGAAATGAAAAACCTTGGCAAGAAGCTGAATATTTTCACTTGAGCAAAAGTGATTATGTGTTCGAGGAATTCCTTGATGTCATCTAGTTTCACCATGAAGAAATAACAAAGGATATTATAAAGGATTGTAACACCCATAATAATGGTAAACTTTGTATACTGAATTTGAGTGTGCAGATACAAGAATTTCTCTATTGGATATACCAAGTGTTAAACCACCACCAAGTCATATTACAACAACTTGAGAGGCGTTAGGGGCATTATAAGTTTGTTGATCAAGATTTGCATGTGATTTTATAGAAATAACATAGTTTGGTGAATCGGATCTATTGGCCAAGCTTCAAAAAAAGATGGCATATGGATTTTGTTGCAGAATATACACTAACTTTGAAATAACAAACGAAGAAAGTATTTCTGTTAACTGCATTCGATGCTGCAATTGCATGTCTGTATCATAAAAAGTATAGTTGCATATGAGAATGACTCTCATTTTCTATAATAATTGGACTAATAAAAAGATAGATTTGTCTTTGAACACAGAATATATATATGCATTTGTTGCGTCGAGATAAGTTTTTGTCTTCTTTCACACCGAAAAATGTAAATGCAAAAGTATTGTTATAAGTTCGAACAAAAGTATGAAATTGCACATAGTCATTGCTATTTCCTGTGAAAAAATTATATAGACCTTTAGGTGCAAGGTTTGAAGCTAACTGAACGTCTCCCGAGAAACAACAAAACGAGGGGGTTTCATGTTGAAATTTCTTTGCTCGATAAAAAGAACATGGTGCAATAATTCGAATGTGATTTGGCACAAGAGGAATGTTAAATAGATCAAAGGTAGACGGAAAATAACTTCTTTCCACTGGGCCAGATGTATTAGATGTAGAGTACGTAAAATTTATGATTTACTTATAATATTAAAGAATTTACAAAATAGACAAATTAAAATTATATGGAAAGTAAAATACGAAATATATCTCATAAACATATAATATAATAGAAGAAAAATGAAAGAATATGTACGGAGAATAGAAGAAAAAAAAAACAAAGAGATTCATACCAAGAAATAGGACGAGACATGATTTCAACTGAATCTACAATCACGTATAGAAATTGTAAATGCTAATTGAATTTTGAAGAATAACAATTTTATGTTGATCAATAATAAAAATTGGGTTAAAAATAATCTAACAATATGATAACAAAATAATATGTAGAAAAACAAATTTATAAACACTCGCTTAGACTACAAAAAACATATACAAAAAAACAACAAAGCAACGACAAAGGAAAAAAAAAAAAGATTATATGAGTTATTCAAGAGATAGGCAGAACATGTATATTTATATTAGAAATATAACATCAAAATAATGTTGTAGATGACACTGGAAAAAGAGTCACTCCTTAGAGTCACGAGGTCTCTTTTCAGGTATCACATGACGAGTTAAACTTGAACTTTCAACTTTGAATGGTAGTAAGGAAGATGATGGAATAGGAACAAGCGAAACCGAAAGTGATGAAGGAAGAAGAGCATCAACTTCTTCAGCAATATCCTGTATCAAGAACCTCGAGTTTTTATAGTCTAGAAAGCTTTGTTTGTCAACTTTCAATTGGAAGTAGCGAACTTTAGCCTTGTGTGCACGAAATGATTCCACTATGTTTCCCAGTATTTCCTAAATTTTATTTTTCAAAAAAAAAAACAAAAGAAATTTTTTTTAATAAAAAGACATCTAAATTTAATGTTGAAAAGTAAAACAAGTAGAATAGAGAAGCCTAGAAACTTTAACCTCTAGAGTCATGGAAGTCAAAGTTTCAATGTCAATGGATAATATCTTTTCGGCATGAATACTGAATAACATTCCTTTATGACACCAATGTTATCGGTCAAACTGATTTCAAGAGAATAGCTAATACAAAACAATGAAATTTTAACAAATTTAACAAATAAAGGAAAGCAAATTAGAGAGAAAGATATGATAACATAGTAAAACAAATTACCATTTAACTATTGTGCGTCAGTGGCATGACAACTATCACAAACAAAAAGATTAGTTGCGCGGTGACTGGTTGATTTGAGGCATTTGTCCCATGCGAAATAGAAAAATTGTTGTTTGATGTTTTGAAGGAATACAAGAGTAAGAATCCATATGCGACCCACCTGTTTCGAAAAATGTATGAGCATATAACAATAGTATAGAGAGATAAAATAAGAAAATACTACTAAAGAAAAATAAAGAGGAAAAAATAGATTTTATAACTTAATGTATATGCATTATCTGGAATATTAAAAATGCTGATTATTTCTTCTTTTAACAGAAAGGTTGGAACTTGACACATTAGCAGTGGAAATGATAAAAAATTCATCAATTTGTGTTGAGTTCTCAATAGACCTGTATAAAATGACAGAGTAAGAGAACAAAGATAAAAAACAAAAAATTTTTATTTTTTTAAAAAAATATAAAAGAAGAAACTATTTTTGAAGAGCATCAAAAGCAATAATAGTAGATTCCATAATAATGAAGGTATTTGTTATAGTAAAAAGAGACATTCCTATACAAAAAAAAAAACATAAATCATATATCGGAAGCAGATTGTGAAAATGCAAGACCTGAACATAAAATACTATAAAATACTGAAACAGTCAAATCTATAGCTATGATGACAGGTTGCTTCTCAATTATTGAAGAAATTGTTTTACACTCATTTAATACAAGTTGACCCCACATAGAAAGTCTGATAGCTACAAGAAAAAACATATGTGAGAAACAAAGAAATTGCGGCAAAAGATAAAAAATAGAGAGATACCTTGAATCAACAAAGCAAGATTTCTCTAACTTGCAATGTGTCGCCCCTTATATTCACATTTTTCACGGGAAACATTGCAACTGCTACACCAATTATTTCTAATTGAATTAAAAAGAAAAAAAAATATCACTAAGGAAAAACCAAAGGAAATGAAATAGCAGAAGAGACAAATAATATAAAAAATTGTTCTTACCAACTAAACGGTGTGTTCCAACATGGGATTGCAATTGATGGAAAGAAGTGAAAGCAAATGGTTCTAGAGAAAACCCAATCTCTGACATGGGCACGTCTTCAACAACTGTACAGACATTGATCACCCATTCATAAGGTTGATTTTCAAGTCGAAACTCTGGCTTACTTTCAGTGACCAAGGCATTTGAGATATAATAATTTTTTCCGAGCTGTAGGGTATTCTGGAAAAGTCTATATTGAAAGAGAATAAAGTGGCATAAACTCGTGTTCCTTGAAGCAAGAAAAAATTAAGAATGTTTGGGGCAAAATTAGAAAGACAAAAAACAAAAGAATGGACGAGAAATTACCTCATAATCAACAAGAAGTAGTTTATGACATTTCGCTGGGCTAAGGCGGGCAATTTTTTGCAAAGGTTTGCGCAAGACATGAACTTCAACAGTCCAGTTTTCATTCATTTTAGGAAATATTTCAACGATTTATTTTATCGGTATGATGGAGCACGTTTTTCTTCGAAAGACTATTAAAGAATAATAAATTCATAGAATTCTATCAATAAAAATATTAAGATAACTTATATTAAAAGAGAACGCAATTGAGATGAAACAATCATGCAAAGCAAAAAACTTATAGAAATACACTAAGTAATAACATGAACAAGATATGAGTATGATTTTGAATTATAAGTCAACATATGAAAAAATGTAGGACAAGCTTCAACTGCAACTGGTTTTTGAATGTATTCTAACATGTTCACAATTTTTTGTTAACAACCATGAGTTTAATAGAAATTTTGTTTAAGGTTCCAAGAGGCAAAACATCTTCCATGAAAGAATTATGGAAAGCTCACAGTAGAGAGCATATATCTGTCCATTTCAGTAAATCCATAACAGTAGTGTAATGTATAAAATTCAAGAATCGAAAAGGATAGCTCATAGGATATGGTCATGGGTAGAAGGTACCTTAAACGGGATCAAACAGAAGTCTAGGGAAAAAAAAACAAGAGAGAAATGGTGGGAAGAACTTGGATTTTTAAAAGTAATAGACCAAATCAAACAATAGGAATAAACCAAATCAAACAATAGAACCCATGAGTAAGCGCAAATTCAACAAGTGATTGAAAATAACACAAATAGGAAATCTATCTAAAATAACACAATGAATATTTTTTTTAGCAAAAAGTACCTGAAAGAAATGCAAAAAAGAAGGATGATATACTTTGAAACGGCGAAAGCCAGCACTAAGGGAGAGGACAACACAAATTACCAACACAAACAGGAAGGATGAAGATCTAAAATGGCTCTGCAAAAAAAAAAAAAAAAATAGGAGTCTGAAAAAAAAAATAAAAAAGAGGAGATAGATATAAAGTGAGCATATAAAATGTTAAAGAAGAAAATACAAAAAACTAAGTGCGCTTCAAGAACCAAGTCTCCCCATCTACTACCAACGATAGCAGCTCTAAGAGACTTCAAAGCTTTTAAAGAAGATAAGAAAGATGACAAAGAGTAAGCCAATACTAGGAGTCCTAGTTATTAGTGGGACAGTTTGATTTCTCGGTTGGAGCAAAAGAGTAGAAGGGGATAGAAACGTAGAGAAAATAGGACAAGAAGATGGATGAGGATACAAATGTACTCTTTTCCTCGCGCAGGAGAAATTGTTGGAGGGTAGAAGGCAAATTTTCTTGTCCCATAAAAGAATAATACAAAAAAAAATCTACCAAGTAAGAAAATCTACTGGACAAAAAGAGCAATTATATTTGTAGCAATTAAATTAAAAGAAAATCTCTCAATTGTAAGAGTACTATGATGATAATATGATATGACATAAAATGTTAAATAAGGAAATACAGAAAGCAATAAAACTTAACAAAAAGAATGAAACTTAAAAAGCAGTAAAAAAATTAACCTCAGTAGGAAAAGTAATAAAAAATCACCTACGAACCCGACCCAATTACACAAATTTGTTTAATCCCCATTAGAGTATGTAACACCTTTAGAGTATGTAACAGGGAATGGGAAAAAAATTATTCCTCCTAGAAGAATACAAAAAAAAAAAAAAAAAAACCAGACATGAAAAACGCTGAGTATGTTGAAATTAAGTACTATCTTTAAGAAGAAAGCTTCCAATTGTTTTCCCAACACTTAATATCCAGAAGTTTGCAATATACCAATTTTACATAATCATAAAGAACTTCCCTATTTATCTCAAAACCTCTCTCTAACTTATATGTAATATCCTGATTTCCCGTAATGGAATTAAATAAGGATAATGGAGAAATTATTTGGGTATAATAGAATTAGTTGGATGAAGATTTATTTGTTGGAAATTATTATTTAGAATAAATTGAAAGGAGATTTGATTAAATAAAGAAATGAATAATATGAATTGAAATAAAATAAAATGAAGAAATCTAATATTACGTTACATTACAGCAGTTGATAGCATACTAATCGGTCTATTTGTAACATCCCGTAACTTTTTCCGAATAAAAATTTTCTTCTTTTAAAAACACTCGTGATAGAAAACCAGAGTAACAAACAGCGGTGTGCATTCATGCTCATGCATCACGGATTTAAAAAGATACAAAAATGATTTATCGTGCATATGTTTTGAAAATGATAGATGGATGCTTATACATATCAAGTGAATGTGTTCTGGGTAAGTGGTATGAAACGCTAGGCTAAGAAAAATTATGTGAGGGTTAATCACTCAAAGCGGACAACATTCTTTTGGGCCATATGATTATCCATTGTATCATTAAATGTAAACGACTTAAACGGAATAAACATAAATGGACGTGTGGGGGTTCGAGGAATTGGTAACAGTTGTAGATGTTACACCCCTAACGGATATAGCTTATGTAACACCCCGACTTTTTATCGGAATTTAATAAATATAATTGGAGTATAAATTTGGGGATTTTGGATTAAGTTGGATAATTATCGGGGTGTTACCAAAGTTGTAACCGTTAGGTTTAATTTAAAAGAATTTATTTGCAGTTTAATTAATAGAAATTAATTTAGGAAATAAAATTAAGAAATTTAAATTAGACCTCTAATAATCTTTAAACAATGTTTAGAATAAATTAGAAGTTAGAAATTGGGTCGGTTAATATTCGATACAAATATTTAACACTTAAATATGTTTTAATATTAATTAATTATGATTAAATTAAGGAAAATTAAAAGAGAAATTAAGTAAAGGAGGAAAGGTGAGCTGAAGCAGTCGGTTCGAGCAGCCGGTTCGGTTTAGAAACAAATTCAAAAGAAGGAGAAAATTAGGGTAAGGGGAATATATTGTTTTGATGAAGAAATAGAGATGAGAGACGCGAGAAGAGAAGGTGAGAGAGACAAGAGGCGCGAGAGACGATAGGCGCCTCGGCGACGGCGAGCTCGATCTCGGGTTCGTTCTGGCGTGGGACGGCTGCAAGCTACTGTCGTCGTCGCTGGTTTCCAGCTCGCGAGTCTTCGGTGCATTGTTGGGAGATCAACGATGCCGACAGCGATGGATGGCGACGGCGATGTAGCAGCGAACGACGGTGGTAATGGGCGAAGGGAGCGGTGGTCTCCAGCCTCCCGATCTGGACAGTTTGGGTCGGACAGTTGCCTACCGAGAGGAATCTCCAGGTTGCTTGCCTCCCTTCCAACTGGTTTGTGCACTGCCGAAGGAGGTATGAGTCTATGGTTGGGGATTGAATAATTTGGTTGAATTGTGGAAATTTTACAGACTGGAGGTATGACTGAGTATTTCGTTTTATGGCAGTGCATGGTTTGGTTGGTGCTGCTGGTGATGGCCGAATTGCTAATAGTGATCTTCGGGGTAAGGATTCCCTTCCTCTGCTGCTTATGGATTTTGGGTGATGATTGTTTAAGTGGTGGTATAATGGATTGGTTTATTGCTGGTGAGGGGATTGTGGACTGTTTGTTGTTATTGGTCTGCTGCATATATTGGTAATGGATATCGATTGTTCAAATATTAATAGTTTGATTAGTGGATGAGAGCTTTTCTATTAGTTGAAATATGTCTACTGGTTTCCTGGTTTGACTAACACAATAACTGCCATCGTAAATGATGAACATGAAAATGTTGTATTGGTTTATTTTGGATTGGCATTATGTCAACTCTTTGTGATAGATATATGTTCTGTACGTTGGACAATTATCTGCTGTCGTTTTAATGGGATAAAAAGGGATAAGTGAATTGTATGTTTTGTTAGCTAATCCCGAAGCATGAATATGTTGGACTTAGTTTGTTATGGATATGTGCTCGGTTGTTAGTTTGAGGGTTTGTCCTATGTTGGATGTTATGTTTCGTTTAGGTACTAAGGGATTCCTAGAATTTCTATGTAATTAATAGTAGAGAAGTCTACAAGCCTTAGTTATTAATTATAAGTGCTACTAATTTGTGAAGGTACCGAAAAGACGTAGAGGGACAACATTTAAATGTGAATGCGCAACAAGAATTGAGGTAAGGAATATGGGTGGGTGAGTTAGTTTGTTGTTAATAGTATTGCTAACGTTCTGTAGAATTAGTGTTCTGTGATTTGTTGGCTTGTGAATGATGCTCTGTAATTCATGGTTAGGTGCTATGAATATTCTGTGAGTTGCTATTGATTGTGTTAATTTTCTAAATGTTAGTTGTTAGAAAATGTTCAATAGCTTTAATGATAATTATGTGTTTACTCTCTGCTAGTATCGGTTTGTGAATGTTAGTTGTTTGATAGTGAGGATGATTAGCACTCTGTAATTGATTGAGAACTAAAGAATGAACAAACGAAGGGAAAAGGGTCTAAGAAGTTAAGATGCACGAACGTTGTAGTTATTTCGGATTTTTCTTGTTTTCTCTAAATGTGGATTGTGCACTAGTTGTAGGATAATAAACTTAACTTGTAAATGTTTATTTCATGGTTATGGATAGAAACTTTCTGGTTTTAGTTATATAAATTCATTAGTTAATTGTTAATTCATTTAGTTAATGGGTAATTAATTGAGCATGCTAATTAAGTAGAACAAGTACGAAATTAAATAAACAATGAACATGTTTAATTTGCTTGTGGTTAATGTGTTCAATTAGCATGTTAAATTATCCGTATGTTAACTAAATAAAGTATCAAACATGTAATAAACTAAGTAGGATAATTAGGATAAAAACATGTGATTAACCCTTGAGCATGTAAATTACTTAGGATTCTACTATAACGATAATCGAGTATGTTTAATTAACAAGCATGTAATTAGTAAGGGTAACAATAATTGTATGAGCATGAGCATATAACTAATCAAATTAATTAACTAGACGTTTAACATATTAAATGGAAATTAACTAACAAGAGCATGTTAAATTAATTAGGAAAATTAACAATGAGCATGCTAAGTAACTTAGCTAGAATTAATTAGAGTGATTGGTAAGATGAGTATGTAAATCTGACTAGAGTAACTAATTAGTAATCACCGGAAGTTGGGCATGTGAATTGTCCAGGATAATAAATGTAGTTAATTTCTAAGTATGTTAGTTAAATAAATTACTTACACGTTTACGATACTCATATGCCATCGCTATTTTAATTCGATGTAGTCCTTATTTTCTGCTATGCGTAGTTATTTCTTCTGTTATACGTTCTATCTTCCTTATATGTGTCTTACCTTTATTCCGATTATATGCGCACTTTAATTTCATATTCGACGCTTTGCTTTAATAGAGAGTAGAATGATAAAGAGGATGAAAAGAGAATGAAGTAAATGCGAGTGAAGTAAGGGTTTCATTGACTAAGTGAATGAATGCATTATGAATGCTTTTGTTATTGTTTTTTTGTATTGCTTACGATAGCTAAGTAGAATAAAGACATGAAATTAACGTAGGAGCATGTTAATAACTGATTAGAATAATCGCTTAGAAATATAAACTTAGGAAGCATGTAAAATGACTAGAAAGCATATAAAATGACTAGGAAAGAAATTAGGATATGATAGTATGTTTTCAATTCCTCTTCTGTGCTTCGCTGTTTACAAAATTATATTATGAAAGTTTTCTATTGTGTGCTTTCTGCTATGTATTATATGCGTTTTTCATTTCAGTTGCTTTTAATTTCAGTTACTTTCGTCTATGCGCACTTCAATTTCTATGAATGTTATGTAGAAGCATTATGCATCATGACAGGTTGATGATGTATGTTCACGCATAATGTAATAGAAACAAAGTAGGAAGTACTTTCACGAGGTGGTACTCACATGCATGGTAAGGAAAGTAAAATAATAAGAAAAGACGAAGGAAAGGAATGAAAAGAAAATAGAGTTGGGAGGTAGATGGGTAGCGGTCCTAGTATGACAATTAGGTAATGCCCCTACCTTATCGAGAACGGGACCTAGTTGTCCATAGGACGTTAGGTCTGACCCACTATACCATCTCATACGAGTCTTCCAATCTCCAGCTCGAAGTATGAGTAAAGAAAGAAAGAAAGAAGAAACGTAAGAAAACAATTGGTTTGGGTGGCCCTCATTCTAAATGAACTAAAGATAGTCATAAGCATAATGCATTTCTCTTTTTTCTTACTAAGCCCTTTGGGCTTACAGTTGTTTGTGGTGTAGATGTAAGTACTGTAAGTAGAGGAACGCACAGACTAGGAGTAGCAAAAGATAAAGAACAAACAATAGCAAGCAAGGATGATGGGTTTGCACGCTCGAGGGATGCTCACGGCTGGCCAGGCATAAAGAGGGTAAAAGAGAAATGGTTTTAATTAAGTTGTCTAAGTTGTAATTAACATAAGTTTTATTTAAAGTGTATTTAATTTGATTAGTCATTTCATTCAAATGACTAACTTTTTCGCTAAGTTTCTAAATGATGATTTTAATTACACTTCTGCTATGTCTTCAAATGGTTTTTATTTTAACGCTTTCGCATAGGTTTTATAAAATGGGATTTTATAACAAGTTTTATGAACAGTTGGTAGCGATTCGGTTTTGACGCGCTCTGATTTACTTTCAAAAAGAAAATTTGAAATTTTAACGCATTTTAAAGGATTTACAAAAATCCTGGTCGTTACAGCTTATCCCACGTAAGGCTTGAGTGACGGTTACACCCAGTATGGACTAGTGTTCACCTTTTCTTTCGTGGCAGAAATTCCCAACTCTTGGACTAATAAGTAAAATGTAAATTGAAAGACAGAAAAGATACTAAAATGAAAACGTAAATCGCATATGATTTATAAAACTGCATAGCAAGAGCATTTGCATATTTAATATCTCTTACTGAGCATTAGACTCATACTTTAAATCTTGTGTGTAGGTATGTATGGTATCAAAGACAAAAGCAGTTGATGGAATATTTATACGCTGCAAACTTGGTGGCTGATTAGGCTAAAGGATTACAGAAAAATGGTTTGTAAATGGTTTTGTAAAGTAGTTACATTGTAAAAGAAAAGAATTTTAATTATGTATTTCTTTTCTTTTGCTTAAAGAAAAGAATTTTTATTTACGGTATTTGTTTTAAAATGCAAAGTCTTTCGCTGTGATTCATAAAGAAAATGTCTTTCAAATTACATGTTTTAAATGTAAAAAATTAGGTTGTTACAAAAAATTTTCTCATGCACTAGGTATAATTATAGGATTCTTATAGAGTTTAGTATGCTCACTATTTTCTTTCTCATGGAAGAATCATGGTGATCAGGAGTACCTACTTCAGACGTTTCCCAATTTGTTTCATCTTTTTTCGGAGCGTTTTATTTCCTTTAGTGATGACCTGTTTTATTTTTTCCTTTTCAAAATTATTGTAAACCTTGAGATTTTTAAAAGATTTTAAAATGTCACTTGTAAATTTTTTACGAAATTTTCAATCAAAAGTTGAAAGTTGACTCGTTTTATCACTTAGAGACCTCATGTGCATTTTTTCAGTCAAACAGTCAAATTGAGTTTTTCCGAACGAAAATTTATTTTCAAAAAAATTTTGAGTAAATTATTTTGACTAAAAAATTATTTTCGGTTGACATTTTATACTAATCGAATTTTTAAATAGAACTTTTGAATTGATTAAATCAATATATATTATATATTATAAACTATTTTTATAATATTATTTTATTTTTATAAAAAGAAGAAAGAAGAAAGAAGAAAAAGAGGACCTCTTCTACTTCTTCCTTCTTCACCGCGGGCAAGAGAGGCTAAGAGAGAGAGGGGGAGCTCCGATCGGAGCGATTCCAATTTATGGTGTTGGATTCGTGTTCTCGTTGTCCACGCGAGTAACTATTGTGAAAGCGATTTGTGTTTCGGTAAGTTCTTCGTCTCTGATTCAGGGTTTAAAGTTTTGAATGTTCTGGTCTCGGATTTGAGCGTAGAAACTCGAATCCGAGGGGCTCCTCTGTTTTATTTTTGTTGCATTAGAGACTAGGCAGGGTTATTTGTCGTTAGGAGTCAAGAATCGGGTAGAAACACAGGAAATCCACGGTATCCGATCTACCCCTATTCGATTGGAAGGGGCTCCGGTCGATCAGGGATCAACCGAAATGGGCTGGTCGATCATGAATCGACCAAGGTTGTGGGGTTGATCGATTGGAAGTTTTGCTGTCAATCGACCGATGACAGTGGTCGATCAACCAGAAATAGACCAGTCGATCACCTGAAGTCCAAGGATGGCTCAAGATGATCAATGGGTCAAATGGACCAGTTGGTCAACTGGTCGACAGTGGACGATCGACAGGTAATCGGCCGATCAACCGCCGATGACCGAAAATAGGCAGATTGCCCTACAATCTATTCTGAGTCACCCCGCAGTTTTGACACGTGTGTTATTGAGCCGCTTTTGCATTGGTTGGGTCCTTAGACTTGACATAGGGCCCTTCCACCTATCCTTGTGACTCATTGTTGCAAATTCTTATCCGTCAACAAGGTTTGAGGCTCGGTTGGTTTATGGTTTCCAATCTGACCTTCCACTAAAGTCATACCCGATTGACTTTAGATGAGTCCCCTTGACTTTCAAGTCTTAGATGGTTGCGAGCATGCCTTATCAACCGTTGTGAGGTCCCAGTTGACTGTCGGCGTGTGTCGTAGACAATGGACGGTACCAGTTGACTGTTGTTGAGTTGGGTCAAGGCTGCAAGGTGTCGGTTTACCCTTGTTTTGCCTCGGCGACTACTGGGTGGTCTTGGTTGACTACCGTGATGCCTTGTCTACCATAATTAGATTCGAATGTCTTCGGTTATATCTTCTCGACTGTTGAGTGGATCAGGTCGAGTGTGTTGTGTTCCATCTCCCGCACATTGTTTTGTCATCCAGTGGGACTCCATGGGTGTCTGTTGAGTGCCAGTTCAACCATGGTTTTACCGTGATGTTTTGGTCGACCGCACTGCTTGTTTGCCAGAGTTGGGTATAGCGAACTCCATTCGACTTCACCAACCATACTTAATTTTTTCTCCAGGTTTTGTGTTTGGTCTAGGACTTTTGGGGTATTCCTAGAATTGATCTCTGGTTTGGGACTGGTGGTTATCCCTAGAAACCATCTTGGATTCTAGTCTTGTTTAAGATTTATCAGTTATCCCTTGTGTGATTGATGGGATGTTGACATCGACGTTGCTATAGGTTCTAGAGATGTCAGTGGTGCAACCTTCGCTTGCGATAACACGTGGAGTTGGCTTATCGGTAAGCATGTCATGGTCGTCATCGAGGTAAGAATTTCTATGTCTTTTGCATTGCATAGCATTATGTTTTCAAAATTGATATTTTGTGGGATACCACACCCTTAAAACCTGACGGGGATTGTTTTGACAGCACGTCTATTTTTTTTTATGCATATCTATGTTTTCTCATGTTTACTTTATCATACATGGTATATTGTTTGCTACTCTGCGCACATATAGTGCTTTGATATTTGTGCATGTATGTTGGAAGGATGAATCCTCTTGATGTTTTAGGCACTCTAGCACTAAAGCATCACAAGGAAATTCCGCGAAACCTTCTATTGCGTGAAGGTTGATTGTTTGTATGTGCGAAATGAAGATGGGATGGTAATGATGCTTCCTTGGGTTTCGAGCCCCAAAACCTGGCCAGGGTTTAGTCACACGGATCAGAAGGATGTCAGTCGCTGAGCTTTGCCTATCCTACTACCATTCCATTTGACGAGTAGCGTGACAGATCGTAGCTTCACTCGTTGGCAACGCTCGTCAATTTGGAAGCTATAGGTATTTTAGTTGAGAAGCCATCTGTCGCGAGCAACCGTATCCATTTTATTCGATCGTACGGGTTGTGTCGACTCAGAGCTTTAGATCTTCAACAACTCGGGTGACGCGCTGAATCTCTGGATCGCCGTCATTGTTATTTCATCTGCCTCATGAGGTGTTGCTATCGACGGATAGCCACCTATTCTCTGATGAGTGTCGAATGGCTCATTGTGTGACCATCCCTTTTCACTGATAACGTTTTCGTTTGGAAAATGATGTTGCATATTTTGTGATATAGTTGTCTATGTATACAGCGGGTTTTGATGCAGCCACATCAAGGGCCATAAGGCAATTTAAATAAAATGATAAAGAGGTTTTTAATGTTTTAAACCCATGTACGGTAAGTGAGAAGCATGAAAATGGTTTTCAAAGGAGATGAGGAAAACAATTTTTAGCATGCATCGCATTTAGTATCGTCTTTCCTACTGAGTTTGTCACTCACCCCTTATACTCTATTTTTCCATGTTGGGCTGGAGGTTCGTCGGTCCAAGTCCCTTCGTCTCTAGTATGTTTGGGATTTGTTAGATTGTTGGTGTTGTTGATTTAATTCATGCACAGTACGTTTCTTTATTTATACTATCATGTCTTTAGTTGATCACTCTGTGAAGCCAACCCATGTGATTTAGTGATGAACTACAAGTCCACTATATTATTAATCAAGCCTCAAATAATATCATGTAGTCATTCAAGGTCAAGCATAGGTGGAAACTCAAGAACAATGGAAGATTAATGGAAAGACTTTCCAAAACTGTCTACTTTCTTATCTTTGACAAGTATTTGATGATTTTTGCCTTTGAAACGACGTCATTTCAAAATGAGTACTTCATAACTATTGTAGCTGACTTTCTAAGCTTTTTAGAATGGGTTCGATCATTAAAATTGAAGTTCATTTGTTATGTCAAAAATTTATGGAACAGAGAACAAATATTATAGAAAGTCCAATGTCTAAGCTTGGAAACCAAGAAAGTCTATACATGGAAACCATCCAAGTGGCCGAGCACCGAGATGGATTAGCTACCAAAGACATCAAGGCTTGGAGAAGAAGAAAGGAAACATTAATTAAATATTCATTTTAGTTAATTAACCTAGTAATTACTAAGTAAAGAGTCGGACAATCTTATACTATAAGCGAATTTAGTGATATTATTCTTATTTAGTTATTTACTATTTTATGCTTTGTAGATTGCTATTTAAAGCCACCTTATGTACATTTTTAGGAGAGTTGAAATTGAATAGAAAAAGTTTTTGCTTAATTATCGAAATTGGAATGATTTCTCTTTCAACCCTTTTGGCGTGTTACAACCGAAAGTTTCCTTGTGTGTGTTATATCATAAGATTAGGCTCAGTTGTAAGTTGGGTGAGTTCTCTTAACGGTATCCACGTTCTTCATCCTTGGAGGAAGAGTGTGTGAAGTGGTGTCCAACTTTCCAAATGAGCTTCATCAACAAATCATCCATACGGGAGCATTAGTCACAACTACTTACTATTTCTAGCGACCTAATTTCTATCAAGTATATTTCCCAATCCGTGGTGGATAATTTAATTATTCTTAAAGGGATCTTTTCTTATTTCATCCAAGAAGATATGGTTCAAATTTCAACTCAAAAGCTTTTAAAACGAGGGTGTTATTGACTCTCAAAGTCAGACTTTCTATATTGAGTTTTGCGGCCAAATAAGAAAATTGAAGAACCGGTTGATCAACTTCACATTGACGATCGACCGGCCGTGAATCTGCTTGCCACTACCCTTTTTTTGGTCATTGACGCTCGACTGCTTGCTCGACCGTGAAGTCTTGGACAATCTAAATCCTTCAATTCCAGTCGATCTCCGCCTTGTTGTTTTCCTCTTGATCGATCGCCCTGCTTTCTCATTCTTCACTCAGTTGATCAACATCAAGAGATTCTTCATCAACACTTCAACTCTTTATCAACGAAGATTCTCCATCATCTTTCTTCAATATATTTACAAGTTATTCTTATTTTCTTCCGCTAGTGCATCATTTAGCTTTGGGCTTAATTTACTGTTAAAACTTCTGCTTCTTTTACGCCTTGGGCTGGATAATCGTGTTCTCTTCAAGGATTGGGTCACCTGACCTGGCGGTTCCGTTAGACTTGCCTCCGGGTCGTGACAATTATAGTCTTTATTTTCTATACTTTGTGTTGGATATTTTATTTTTCTTGCACAAAGTTTTTGTTAAGATTTAATTTGATTGCACTATCTTTATTTTTTATGATCAATATGTAGATCTCGGCCCATATCACATGAGTTATATCTTTAATTTGGTTTTAAGTCTTCCGCTACAGACCATGAACCAAAGTCTTGGGTTGGACGATGGAGTACTCTCCTAAGATCATGTCATTCAATCTGGCATTTTTTGCTTGAGTCGTCTTTGGTTCATGACATCTCGAGTCTCAATTGCTTATTGGTTTAGTGTCCATAATTCACTCAAGATGTAGAATCATACTCTTAGGTGGAAAAATCGAACAAAATTGATTTGTACTCACCTCTACTTGAAATACTTCCTAAAATATTCATAAGATAAGTATCACTTTAATGTTTTAAAGTTTGGAGACTCTTAATGGATGAAAGTTTTATAACTAATCTTAAAATCAAAACATATTAAATTTTTTTATTTGATCAATATCTTTAAAAAGCATAATAAACTTTTTTTTATGCTACCACATATAAGTCATCAAAATGTATTGATCACGGAATGCTACGATACAAATTGGGCGATCATATAAGTCATCATTTGATGACACAAAAGTCCATTTATGCATCAAAGATTTAACGAGTTTTTCCATGACACTTATTTGCCTCCTTAGAGCTATGAGTGGGATTGGTTTGGGTCGAACTGAATAAAATGAATTGAACCAACGATTAGGTTTTGTTCGGTTCAATTTTGATTTTTGGAAAACCAACTTTGAAGTCGAACCAAATAAAACTAAAGTTTTCAGTTTGGTTTGGTTCTCGATTCCTTTTTTCAAAAACTAATTGAACTGATATTAAATATTTAGGTAAAGTGCAATTTTAACTCTATCATATGAGATAATATATCGATAACACCTTAACATAAATTTTGTACATATCAGACCATAAAGTATCGACCGTGAGCAACGACGTTAAATTTTCTATTAAATTAGACATGTGCCCAACTTGTCAATAATCTATTCTAAAATTATCCTCCTCTAAAACAATCATAAAGCACTGAGTCTAAGTTTTCCAGGAATGTTTGATGTGTCGTGCATCGATCTAATTTAACAGAAAATTTACTGTTAGAAGATAAATTGCTTGTAATTAATGTTTTAGAGTATAATTTGTACAAAAACACACGTTAAGATGTTCTAGGTACACAACCTCATATCATAGGGTTAAACTTACATCATACCTTAAATATTTATATATTTTTTATTTTGAAAATTACAAAAAAGAAAAGAAAGACAGTCTAAATCAGGCCAAATAGACCCAAAATTGAGCTCATATCGAGTCTTAATCGAAAAAATTCAAAATCAAACCAGTATCGAACAAAACCAAAAAAATCCATTTTCTCTTGATTCAGTTTAAAAATCCAGTTCGTTCAGTTTTAGTTTTAAAAAAATTAAACCAAACCAATTCCAATTGGAGATTAAACCACTGATCTCACCCCTACTTATAGGGGTGAGCAATTTGCGGTTTGGTTCGATTCTAGTGTGGAATCAAACCGAACTGCAACAATTTCGGTTTGGTGATGACTGAACCGAAATCAAGTATTCTTAGTTCCAGTTTTTCCCACTTTCTATTTTAATTTTTTTTTTCAACTATCAAAATAATTGAGACGCTTTCTACAAGCTCAAATGAGAAACTTTCGAATTTCATGACACAATTAGAGGCTTACCGCCACTAACCAATCCTAATTATCACACCGGGTAACTCCTCAAAGGAGCAAAAATCAAAGAAATCACCTTCAACCAAAATTAGCTGCCAATTTTTGAGACGAAATGCCTGATGAGTCCGATTTTAAGAGCTTCACTCAAATTGTTTTTTTTTTTTTTTTGGTGCACTCAAAAAGTCCTCAATAATGGCAGTTCAAGCTCAAAATGTGGAGCATCACATTCCTAAAGTGAATCATAAGAACAAATTTAGATCTAGGGCTTGAATGAACTAAATGAAATTTCTAGAAATGAAATCAAGGTTAAAGTGAAATCCCAAAAAATTCAACCCCACAAACAGGTGACAAGAAGAATAGAGCTTGTTGCAATTCGCATCAAGTTCAGACTTTTTGAACCCAAAACAAAACCCAGCCACATAAAATTCCCAAGGAAGAAAATAGAAGGAGAAACAGGAAAAGAAAATGGAAACACAATCCAAAAAATCGACTTCAAAAGTCAGAAAAAAAAAAAAAAAGTGAGTAGAAACCAAAAAAAAAAAGAACTTTGACTTTTATGGATTACCAAGAGGCAACTAGCGACCGAGAGACGACTTTGGCAACCGAGAGATGACTGGCAACAAAGATTGAGAGAAGACTGGCGACCGAGAGGCAACTGGCGACGTGAGTCTTTCTTAGTGAGCACAGCGACATAAGAAGACGAAACGAAACGGAGCAACGCTAAAGTTTTACATCTGGTTTCAGTTTTTTTGGTTTTGGGAAACCAATACCGAAAACTAAACTAAAATGTCTGGTTCTTACCAAAATGTTGTCGCTTCAGTTTTTTTGGTTTTGAGAAACCAAAACCGAAAACCAAACTGAAACATCTGGTTCTTACCAAAATGATCCGATATTTGGTTTTTTGGAGTGCAAAACCAAACCGAACGGAACCAAATCGATCGGTTTCAGTTCGGTTCTGGTTCAGTTTGCACACCCCTACCTACTTAGCTCAAATGGATTATAACTGTAACGACGAACCTTTTCTACTTTTAAGAGTAATATGTACAACAAGCATAGAAGAGAATTTATCATAACAATGTTGTTTTAAATAAGGAAAATTAACACCACAAACCCTATAGTTTGAGATCAACAATACCGCAAACCCTATAGAAAATTCAGGTACAATTAAAACTCTTAACTATGGGAAAAGAACGACACCAACCTCGCAGTTACGTTTCCCATCAAAATGCGTAGATGTTAACGCCGCAGTTTCGTTAACGTCAAGGGCCATCGACCGAAAACGTCCAAGGCAGCAACAACAAATGTCCTGCAATACGAGGGCTGATCCAATAGCGACGAAGGATGTAAATAATTAGGAGATGTCCGTCCTGCCCTTTGGGGATTGAGGGACGGACAAACGACATAGTCTCAAGTCGAGGAATGTCCGATTTGGGACGAGGGACTTCCATTTTGGGATGAGGGTCGTCTGATTTGGGATGAGAAACATCCGTTGTGGACTGAGGGACATCTGTCTTAAGTGAGGGACTTTGCGCCTTTTAAAACAGCGAGTGTCTTGCACGTGGCTCCTTTCAACGTTAACGCCTTTGGAGTCCATCATGGTCGTCCATTCCGATAGAGGAATGCTCGTCCCTCGATCCAACAACCATAAACCATCCTCCCTTGGTGCCTTTTGGGGATAGCCTAAATCCATCCTGACCGTCCATTATAATCGAGAGACATTCATCACTCGATCCCCAATGGGCAGGACGGACATCCCTTGATTATTTACGTTCTTCGTCGTCAATTGGATCAACTCATTGTGGTTGTGGGACGTCTGTTGTTGCTGCCTTGGATGTCTCTATTCAACGGTCTTTAACATTAATGAAATTATGGCGTTAACGTCGACATATTTTGACAGAAAACATGACTGTGAAGTCAATGTCGTTCTTTTTTTATAGTTCAAGATTTTAATAATTCATAAATTTTTTATAAGATTTGCAGTATTGTTGATCCAAAACTATCGAATATATAATGTTAATTTCTCTTTATATAATTTTATTTTTTCTCTTAAGTGGATAAAAAATTGCTCGAATAAAATAATATTATAATTTATTTAATTAAAGAAAAAAAAAAGAAGAGAGAGTAGAGAAAACACGATATATGAGTGTGACCATCGACCATCAGATTATGATGTTTTGAATCTGGGACCCATCTTACGTCAGCTTCCTCTTTGGAAGTCCCATCTTTGTCTACCAATGATTTGGGAACTGTGAGACATTTCCTTCCACGTGGATCAAGATCCAACGGAGTGGATTAATCCACGTAGCACGTGTCATCAACATCAACAATTGTGATCTCCTCCGTCGGGATATGTATATCCAATAAACGACGCCTAGTAGATCCGCTAGTCCGTACACATTTCAATAGTCAATAAACATGATCCAGGGCATAAGAGAATTTGGGCCGATAATGGAACAAATGTTGGCCCACATCGTTATATCAGGCCCAAAAGCCTTATAGACAGGAATCTTGTGTATTTATCATGAGCCCAACTCAAACAACAACTAATACCACATCTTAAAACAGGAAATATTATATTTTATTATTTAATTTCACACCTGACGTGACTATTAGTCCTTTAGCTGTTGTTGTCTGCTCTGGTATAATTTTAAAATAAAACAAGGCACAATGTTAATTTTGGTCAACCTATGCGGTCGATCACAAAACATACGATTTCAAATTTGTTATTGTGATCATTTATTTTGGTAGTCTGTCCCCTTAAATTTCAACGTCAAGTCGACTACCCCACAAATGGTCTAGATTCAATTTTCTCAATTTTCCCTCAAACTCAAACTATTCCAAACCATTCCAAACCTAACCCATTTCATATCAAACCATACCAAATCATATCAACCCAATACTAGACCATCTTAAGATTATACTCACATACATAATCCACCAATTTGACATTTCTATACAATAAAACAACCTATCCATTACATTTGTCTAATGCTTAACAAATATACAATATATTTATGCATACTTTTTCAATTACTCAATTTGACGCTTTCATATAATTTTCAAACTATGTTTCCATCTCACATAACCAAAATCAACATTAGATATATTTATCAAATTTCCAAAACTCATGTTTTTCCATACTTCAATATTATACTCTAATTCAACCAATTTCATTACATTCTTCAATAATGTACTAATTCAATGCATATCTAAACCATTCTTTTAATCATCAAAACATCTCAAATTAATAGTTATATTCTTTCACATATACATATGTCTATCTATATAATTTTCCCTTTAGTAAGAATTTCTTGTTTCATCAAATTCTCTTTAATTTATTCCCTTAAGAATTTAAACATCATTCAAAACAATATCATCCATAGATACCATTTTAAACCAAATTATACTAAACTCATCCATGACCAACAACATGTCATCCATGAATTCCACATATAATTCCCTAAATCCACCATTTTCTTCACCTAAATTATTCAATATTTAGCATAATATATAAAATAACAAGATTAAGGTTCTTGCCTCTTGAAGACAACTTGATTCTTCACTTCCAAGGATTAATTCTTGATTCAAATGAATCTTCTTGATGAGAGGAACAATTTTTCCTAAGGGATAGAAGGTCAATTCTCTCTAATTTTTTGGATGTTTTTCCCAATGATCTGCTTGAGTTGCCACCCGATCGAAAGATTGATTTTTGTATTGATTTAGGGCCTAACATTGTTCCAATTTCTATGGCTCCTACTGAGTTGGAAGAGTTGAAATCTCAGCAAAATGATTTATTATTAAAAGGATTCATTCGCAATAGTATTTCCTCATGGGGCACACCGGTTTCATTTGCGAAGAAGCGGGATGGTTCACTTCACTTGTGTGTTGATTACCAAAAATTAAACCATGGACAGTCAAGAACAAGTATCTATTACCGAGAATCGATGATCTGTTTGATCAGCTTGGTGGATCTATGTTCTTCTCGAAGATTGATTTGAAGTCTTGCTACCACCAAATCCATGAGAAGGATATGTTAGCCGAAGAGACTTTAGGTTTATTTGTTTTGATTATAAGTGATTTATTTGTTAATAAGTTATTTATGAATTGAATGAAATTAATATGTTTATCATTATGTTTATATTCAATCTTTATTGTAAATACCTTCTAAGAAGGGTATTAATCTTTACTAATATGTTTACCTAAATCTATAGACCTTATAGGTTGATTACTGGGACTTAGAAGCATCAAAATGTGCAAAACACGGAATACAAGTCAAATGGTCGGTCGACCAAAAAAGCTACAGAGAGTCAAACCTGTAGGGACCCGATTTTTCTTATGTTTAAAAATCGTAAGAAATTTAAAACTTTTCTTTTACAAATATGGCGGAAGGCTTCTTGTTCTTAAAATCATTTAAAGACAATAATTCAAATTCTTTTCTTAAAACATTTTATAAAATAAATACAGCGGAAAACTAAATATATGAAACATAGTAGTTTAAATACAAATATTTTCTTTCGCCATTTAAATACTTTACAAAATCATTTACAAACTCTTTCTATTTTCCCTCAACCTTTAGCTTAGCCAACCACAAGATCCACCAGTGCAAATCCTCCATCGACTGCCATTGATCTGTTCTCTTTCTTCTTGCGCATACCTACATTATAAGACTTAAACTAATTAGTCTAATGCTCAATAAGTGATATAAAAAAAAGGTATAATGCACACGTTATGCCACTTTAAAATCCATATGCAACTTTCTGTTTTTCATTTTCAGGAAAGGAACCTATCATTTCCTTATACCGAGAGAAAGGATACATCCTATGGTCATGTGGCTATCCGTTACTCCGGCGAGGAGATACATCCTATGGCATCACCACCGATGACCGTCACCATTCTCTTTTGTTGAAGAGGTTGGGGATTCCCGTACAAGAGAAGAGGATACATCTTATGGTTCATATGGCTAACTGTCACTCCACTCCCTACGTGGGAGGAGATACATCCATTAGAAGTGTCACCACCAATAGACCGTCACCAAATCTCTCGAACCCTCACACGCCTATTTACGTATATTCAATGATACAATGGATATTCCTACGGTCAAGTGATGGTTGTCCGCTCGGGTGATCAGCCCTGAGGACGCCGTTCACTTAATGTGTATGAGCATCCATTCTACGACTCTTCATTTCCTTTTCAAAACCATGCATGAAACTCATTTTCGTATCAATTTGAAAACCATGATGCATAAATGCTTGTGAATGTATATGGTCTATCATATAAGTGCTATAAAATTTAAACATGCTCGTCTATTAAACAACCCATTAAAATAACCTAATTCTAATAAACACTCAACAAGCAGTAGTACAATTTACAGAACATGCTCAATATCTGGTAAAGCAGTAAACAACCAAAATATTCTATGAAAGTAGTAAACAGTCAACATACAACCCTAATTCTTGCGATGTAGGGTTCGAAGACCAAAACGCATGCATATCACTTACCTGGCGTCCTTAGTGCGTTTCCGAAATTAAAGTTATCCTTCTTCCTTTTATATCTTCACAATTCCATAACATTTATCATTAATATCCATTTTTTCAATAACTGTTTACAAAATTTAATAACACTTAAAAGGAGCCCCATCATTCAAACCTTAACAACCTATATCCTTGTTTCTCATTCATTTTTCGTAATAGTATTTCATAGTCCAAATTCAATTTAGTTTAACTTAGCCGAATAACATGACAGAACACCTCCTCCACCAATATCCCACAACACCACCGAGAGCAACATAACTCAAACCTAGAGCCACCGAGGTAATCCACAAAGGCAATAATTAATCCACAACACACACGCCAATTCAACAGGGTAACATCTCGTTATCCATTACCACCTATTTAACAGCACATAACCCTCATTAATATTTAGTAATTAAATTTGCAGAATGATAGTTAACAGAACTATCTCAACCAAATCGACAGAATATAACTTCAACAATACTCTTTTTCTTCAAATCACGTATACCACAGACAACATAAAACCTCCAACCAACCAATAACCTATAAATCTTAACCATGGTTATCATAAGATAATGTTAGTGCATAACATCCATAAAATCCAGAATAAAAGTGAAAGAATTCACTTACCAGAGAATACCTGGGAGAAAACCGTGAGCTTTCTCCTTAACCAGCAACACTCTCGGTTCCAGCTCACATTTCACCCAAGCTCTCTTCCCTCTCTCACTCTGTCGATTTTATTCACAATTTGCCTGACAACATCCCTCCATTCCTTCACCCTTTTCCAGAGACCCATTCTCGTCTGACATCTCTCATACCTCTTTATTTCACTTCAGCCGAGTGCGATGCCAACTGGAAGGGAGAAGTGTGGAAACTTCTTCTCGACCAAAAGGCCATTCACGAAGCGGTTCACTACAGGTTCAGACACACACAGGAAGCAGGGCACTCGACCACAGGCTATTCGCTCCCACGCAGTCGCCACTGTCATATCCAATTGAAGCAATACACGGTCACATTTCGGCCAAAAAATCCAATGAAAGAACGCCATGGAGGAGGAAACATAGAGCATAAACGAATGGCTTACCCCGGTCTGGAATTTGCATTCTCGCAGAAGCTCTTCGTTCTGCAACTCGGGCACTTCTTCGACGCCAACCCCGTGGTTCAACGAGTTGCCCAGTGATGTCCCGACTGTAACGACCCAGATTTTCGTAAATCCTGAAAATGTGTAAAAATTTAAAATTTTCTTTTTAAAACAAATCAGAGTGCATAAATCCGAATCGATACTAACTCTTTCTTAAAACTCATCATGAAAACCAACTTATTAATTATGTGAAAGTGTTAAAAGTCATCTATTTTAAATTCTTGCGAAAACGTTATAATGTTCTAAAATATCCCTTTTTAAATCATAGCGAAAACGTAAGAATTCCTTCAAAAGAAATACTAAACCATTCAATCATTTCGTTTCTCAAATAAAACTGAACCATTGCTTCATTGATTCAATACCGTTTACTTTTCTTTAACTTCGTTGATTCATAACTGTTTACTTTCATTTGTCTTTTGCCTTGCCAGCCCGAATCCTGTGCGTGTGAAATCATTCATCCCTGCTTCGTTACGTGTTCATCATTTTCTTCTTATCTATTCGTCTTTTTACTACACCACAAGTAAGGACGTGAACTTACGCCCAGTAAAGAGATGGGATAAAACAATATGCATTTCTCTCTTTAGTTCTTGTTGGAATGGGGCCACCCAAACCAACTCTTTCATTACATTCATTTTCTTTGTTCGTTCTTTAAAAACTCGTACATCGAGCCTGGAGATTGAGAGTTTTCCTTTGAGATGGCATAGCTGTACAGAACCTAACCTCCTGTGTGCATACTAGTCCATTTCCTGACTTGGTGTGGGTGTATCCTAGTAGCTAGATTAGATCCGGACTATTCATCTACCTCAACTCCCTAGTTCCGGCATATACTCACCTTTAGGGTTTGTTCTTTTTCCAGCATATACCCGCCTTTAGGGTTCTTTCTATCCCGGCATATACCCGCCTTTAGGGTTCTTTCGTGTTCCAACATATACCCGCCTTTAGGGTTCTTTCTTTATCCTCACTCATGCATGTGGGTACCATTCTGAAGGTTACCCCCTACTTGGTTTCTATTATCATGAAACACACTGCATAACATAAACTGAAATACACATTGAGATAAACATACTATAAGTGAATTGGTACATGTAAAGAATCATAAAAATTGCTGAAAATACGAGAAACAATTATGCTATCGAAATGTAGCAACGAGTGAATACAATAAAGCAGTAAGTAACGTACGGCAATTATAATTAACTAATTGTGCTAAACTAGAATGTTCTTATCTAGAATTAAGAAATAATATTCATCTACTAGTTCACAACTCATATTTAACGAAAACAAAGCATCTTAACTCCTTAAACCTTTTTCATTCGTTTGTTTAGTTAACTAAACCTTTTTCGTTCATTACCATCCACATCGTCGTAGTTCACATTTCATTCTTGCTCTCATCTTAATTTAATCAACAGAAACTATCTACTAACATGATCTTTTAATAGACAATATTCAACACATAAACTATATCAGATTAGAACCAATTATCAAATCAAACTACACTTGCTTTTTAACAATCAACTAACAGCGAATCTATGACCCCTAGCATGCTTCTAAAACAATTATCCTACTATAGACAGTAAGTAAAACAATGATAACTAACATAAAACATGTTTCTATATGCTTCTTAATACCTTAATAGAAAACGGCAGTAAACTATAACTAATCAAGTTTGCATATACTTTTTCATAATTGAAAAGAACAAAACTCTAAGTATACTTACGGCATGAAAAGGGATAACATTTAGAAATCAATAACTTTTTTGCCAATCTGTAAAGAAACATAGTCTTTTCTAATATATTAACTTCTTCTTTCTCTTTAATGCCACTAGAATTCTATCTATGACCCGTTCTCATTTCTCATTCAGTTCAACTATCATTCCTTTGATTCATTCAAGCTTAACAAGCACTTTCAGCAACTAATGGAAAACGTGAGAGTTATATCATTCAGTAAAACCAAGGGTAACTATAAACATTACCGAAATCAAACCAAAAAACAACACACACACACTTTACTTGGGTGTAGGGCCTCCTCTGGCCAAGACAACCCAAATCCTTACCTCCAGCGTTAATGCGCATAAGCGTTCCGTCGTTATGCTTCTTCCTCTTTCCGATACCTTCACAATTAGAAACATTCATCATTTGATAGTGTCTCATAATCCATATACAACTCATCCAATAACGATATTTTCGAATCTTATCATGACAGTGAACTTTCCATAATATCATGTAATTATCCGAACACATCTATATCCTTTGACAATATTCCTTAATCATTCGGACAATTCATTCAACAACATATATAACTAAACACATCTTACTTTGACAGGTCATATATTTCAGAATCAAACCAAACATCAGCTTATAATCCATCTATGAAAGCATTTCAAATTATAATTTCGAGCAACAAAGTATTGATCCAGAGATATATCCAATGTTCTTAAATCTTTTCTTCATAAAATCAAACATATTCCAGAACTTAAAACCAATCCAACAAGTTACATAGAATATTCCTTAAGTCATCATCCAAATAATAGAGAATATGTCCAGAACTAAAATCATAAGATAGAGCTACATCCAACATGTTCACAGATTTAGAATCAACCAACAAAACATTTAGCATAACCACAAGGAAGTGAAATTAGTCCATTTCATGTAACATCAACAGGTTTAACGTTTCCTACTTCCAAAAATCCATTTGTAATATACACTTAACATGTTTTAGACCTACCTAGCCCATGACAGTTAATCAGAACTACAGAGCATACTTGAAGTACTCCAACATATCACCACTCAAACAAATTCCAATAGTTATATACCCCAACCCATCCTTCAAAAATCAAAACCATAACTTAACAACAACATATTATTTCATCAAGTCACTAATTCAGCAATCCACTGCCTCATCAGAAGACAGAACACAGAACCCACTAATCAAAACAACAAAGAAACTCACCACAAAAGCTCTCGGCCAATTCATCCTTCTGCACACCCAATCAATGCTTTTTGCTCTTCTCTCCTCCTTCTCGTAACCAAGAGCTCCAGCCAAAATTTATTCCTCTTCTCCTCCCGATAGCCTCGTCGACAACCTCTTCAATTGTTTCAACTACTTGTTGTCTGTCAACCAACCCAATTAATTGTGCTCCCCATTGTGTGTCGGTAGGACACAGCTGGAAGGAGGGCTATGTGGAACTGGGTTTAGTGTAGAACCACAGAGCCGAGCCGTTCCAGCCGTTTCCACCCAAACCGCTAGCCCCTGCCAATGACGAAAATCGTCACTGCCTGACGCCAACAACACTGACAACCACCCCTGCAGCACACTTCCAAACACGCTCGATGGATAAAATGAAAAGGAGAAGAAGAAGTTGACGGAGCTCACCTCAACTCGTCGCCGGAATCGCCTTCACGGGAGATTGCCAAATCCCGATTTGAACTGCCTAGCGAACTCGTGCCCTAGCTCCGCCGTTTCGCGCCCACGGAAGCCGCCAGGAGGTCGCCACGTCGTTGAACAACGTCATTTGTCGTCGCGAGCTCACCGGCGCTCAGTCTCTCTCCCTCGTCGCTTCTCCTTCTCCCTCTCGTCGATTTCCTTCCAGAGAAGAAATGGCTTCTGCTATTTCTTCCTTTTATTTTTTTATTTATTTATTTTTATTTTATTTTATTTCTTTATTTATTTTACAATTTATATATATGTTTATTATATATAAACAATTCGTTTAATTCTTTATATTAATCCAATATTTTATAATTTAATGTAATGTTATTCGGATTACGGTTATTTCCATAATATATAATTTAATGATTACGTTCTTGGTAATACCCCGATAGTCCACCCACTTAAAAAGTCGGGGTATTACACCAACGCTATCCCGAGAATCGCGAATCCGAATGTATCGTCGCACCACCCTCCCCGTGAAGGAGAGCTCGCCTGCGGTTCACCCAATTCCCTTCTCTCTCTCTCTCATTGCTCGCTCCCTCTCCCCTGTCTCCCGATCTATTTCTCTCTTCACACAATGGCCCATGGCCATTTGGCTTTAAATTCTAAACTGAACCAGTCAAACCGAATCAGTCCAACTTCCCTCCATTTTTCCTCTTAATTTTCCTTTTTAATTATTAATTTCAATCACCTTAATTCTAATTTATTAAGTTAACATTTATTTTAATTACATTGAATTCCTTTAATTAAATTTTCCTTCCAACCACAACTTATTTCTTCCCATTTGTCTTCAAACCAGACTAATTCAAGATGAACTGGTTCAACCATTTATTTCCCATTTTTCACTTAGTCTCCATTTTTTTGTTGAGTAAGCTGACCGAACCCTCGACCGCATTGCATCCGAATACCCAAGTTTTTCTTTTTCGGTTGCACCATGCGACCGCTTCTCGACCGATGATTCGACCACAAAATACACGAATTTGATAGATTCAAAACCATCACATCCGCAACTCAACCTCATTGCGTCCGAAAACCATAAAATGTAATATGTAACGCATTTCAGATGCAAACCTCAACTGTGTCTTCGACTGCAATGCGACCGAAAACCCGGAACGCTCTTTTTCCCTTAAAATTTATAATTAATCACCCCACAATATTTTCTTTATATTTACACAGCATTAGCCTAACAAAATACCGTCCCACAATATAATATATTTATTTCATCAAATAAATCTCCCATAATTATCCAAGTAATCTTATTACATCCAATTAATCTCTCAATTATTCTTAATTAATTCTGTTACAAAAATCGAGATATTACAAAACCAATGGAAGCGGTCGACCAGGGCCTGGAAATGATTGACTAGAGAAATGACAGATTGTTCGACATATGCTAAAGTGCAGAAGAGCGGCCAACCGCTATGAATGGCGGTCGACCAAAAATTTGAAAAAGTTGAGACAGTTCCTGAGTTGCACTGAAGCGGTCGACTGGAGCAAAGGAAGCAGTCCACCGAATGCACAACGACTACAATGCAACAGTTAGAAAATGGTCGACCAAAAATGATGAGTGGTCGATCGCTGGATAGTTTTTATATATAGAAGCACTTGCCATTAGAAGAAACAACGAAGAGAAATCATACCAAACCACTACCAATTTTATTACTCAATTTGTCTCAACAATTAAGTGTTTAGCCTAGCTCTCTCATTCCCAAACTTGAGAGTTTATAACTTTACTATTTGTATTAATTTTTACCATTTCATTGGACTTAAACAGAAAACAAAGGGTGATGCCCTGAAATAGTCATAGAAGGCTAGATTGAAGCCCGTGAAGATTAATTCAAGGGTGACGCCCCATGAACAATCATTGTAAGGCTTGATTGACGCTTGTGAAGTTCAATCATAAATAACTGGGGGGGTGGGGGGTGTTTGTCGAATCACGTTAGCAAACGTGTTTACATTTCTCTATGCCTTACTCTTTATATTTGTTTTTGCTTGCATACTTATATGTTCATGACTTATATTTGAAGTATGAAATCTTCAAATAGTTCATAGTCATAAACATAGTTTATCTCATTAAGAATATATAGTCATAACCCAACTCTATATGTAGTGACATAAGATAAATATGTTTTATATAATTTGATTATATAGGACTTGACCAGATAAAATTATATTGTTCTGATAATTTCTGTTAAATATAGAACAATTAATTTTATCATAATGATGGTCATATATGCATTATCTTAATTCATTGTATTTAATAAACTCCTATTTTATTTTAATTTATTCTTTGATTTACTCGATAAAGTTTTGTACGAGTTACGATTCGTATACCTTGTCTATTAGGAGTAAATTAAAATGAATAGCTGGGAATGTTAATATCGATACAATGAAATCCATTTCTATAGATTTCCTTATTTTTAGTTCAAGGATCGAATAATTAGCGCGCAATTCATAATTGTTATGAATTAATTATTCAATCAAGAACTAATGGCAGTCAAGGATAAAGATGTAATATGAGAGGTTAACGGATTATAAACCTAGCTCTATTACGAATCTAAATGAAGGTTAGTACATATATAATGACTATATCAATGGACATTACGCAGAGTAAATATACTCTATAATTATTCAATTATTAAGTAACTTTTGAAAAGAGTTTTTAAAATGGATTTCGTCAAATTTGAGTTAATGTCAAATTTGAGTTAATGTTATAGTGTCAAATGTTGAGCTATGATGACAAGACTTTTTGTTTTCCATAACATTTTTGTTATAAATGTATTATAACTTAAATGAAACATTAATAAGTTAATGTTATAGTGTCAAGTGTTGAGCTATGGTGACATAACCTTTTGTTTTCTATAACATTTTTGTTATAAATGTTTTATAACTTAAATGGGAGATTAATATTTGCAATGGTTTTCTCTAAATGCCATAATGACCATTATGGATTTGTTTCACTATAAATAGAGATCCAAACTCATTAGCATGAGATGTTGAAATCTTTGAAATTGAAGAATCCATTTTGAGAGCAAATTTGTGTATCTTCCGTATTGCCTTTAGAGAAGTGTTTTCTAAATCCAAATAGATCATCTCATGTGTTGAGAATACGATATATCATAAATTGAGTGTGATTTTGTTGCATTCATCACACCCACACGTGCTTATTGAGGTGAGAAGGATTGATGAAGAAGATCGAAGGTTGATTTTGTACCCGTATGAAATAAACTATAAAGGTAATATTCTTAATCTTTTAGATTAGATCTAAATAAAGATTTTAAATACATATTATTATTAATATATTATAACAATGATCCATTTTATATTCATGTTAAAATTGTTTTTCATGATACATAGGTTACACACGTTACTGCTATTATGAACATCAGTAATTCCGGCGTGCAAGAGAATCTAAAAACCAACATGGTATCAGAGCAAGATTATAAACGTTTTATGTGATATTATGCATATTGTATAAATTTGTTGATTTGGTTGAATTTCTTGTTATACATTATTTGATAAATTTTTTATATAAATTATGGATTTCAATACGCACGTTGAAGGGCAACCCATAACTAGACCTCCAATTTTTTATGGTTGTGATTATACTTACTGGAAGTCTATGATGAAATTTATTGTGCAATCTATAAACTATGACTTGTGGTATAACATTGAAAATGAAATAAATTTTCCTAGATTATCTTGTGATTTCAATGATATTGATAAAAGAAATTTGAGCATGAATGCAAAAGCAATGAACATATTATATTGTGCTTTAAGTATAAATGAATTTGATAAGGTGCAAGTATATATTAGTGCTTATGATATATGGAAATCTTTTGAGCTTACACATGTAGTTACAAAGCGATTTGATAGTAAAGAAAGCACATCTTCTGAAAATGAGGAAATGACCAACATAAGGTTTATGGCCAAACAAAATACGGTATACAATTCTTCTAGTGATTTAGAATAAAATTTTAACAAAGATGAATTGCTTGATGTTTTCAATGAGCTGTATGAATAGTTTAACATAAATCAAAATATAAATCTTTCGAAAAGAAAAATTAAAATTTGATGAAAAAACATGTTGAGATTGTTCAATCTTTTGAAAAGTAAATTTGTGATTTGAAAAACATGAATGAGAATTTGAATGCCACTATTAAATCTCTTGAGATTGATGTTAGTGAATTGAGAGTTAAAAATGATGATTTGAATTGTATTGTTTTGAAATTCACTAATGATAGCAAAAATTTTAACATGCTATTAGGAAAGCAAATGGTTACTTTCGATATAGCTGGAATAGGCTATCAACCCTTTGATAAAAAAAAGGACTTGCGAAAATTTCTTTGTTTGCCCATCTAATTGTATAGGGCATAAGTCATTTTGTTGTCCATTAAAATCAAATGGCAAAATGATTAGTTCTAAACTCATTTGGGTTCCTAAAAGAACCAAGATTAAAACTCAATGACCCAAAAAGATTTGGGTTCCTAAGAAAAAAAATTGAACTTTGTTTTAGGTTGAATGTTTTCTCATTCAAATAAAACTTTTTGATATTGAATAATGGGAGACTTCCTAGAGTATGCATATTAGATTATTATATCTTTTATACTATTAATTATTATTGATCTTATAATATGCATATTTTTTGGTATCATAAGATTTAAATTATGTTAATACTTCAATTTGCATAAATCCTTCAGGTGGTATAAATCTTTCAATTAGTATCAATCTAACGATTGATATTATACAATGGGATCATTGGAATGGTTTGTTAGGTATTTTGATGCTTTGGCTAATCCTCATTGATTGAATTAGTATATTGACATAGGGGAGAAATATTTTTAAGTTGAATGACATTTTTTTTCGTACCAAAGATTTAGACATTTTCATCCCTATAGTTGGTATTTAAAAAGGGAGAGGAAAATGAAATATTTTTTTATCTTGAGACAAGGGGAGAAATTTTATTGGATTATTTTGAATTCTCCTACTTGAACCCCAAATTAATTATGTTTGGAAAATGTCAAAGGAGAAGATGCTTGAATAATTTGTTTTGATTTCTCACCTGCCCTAACTTTTCTATGGATAATGTCAAAGGAGGAGTAATATTTGTTTTAATCTAAATGTGAATTAATATGTTGATTTGGTTTGATGTTTGGTTGTTGTTTTCCCTCCTTGATTTCTTTTTGATAATGCAAAAGGAAGAGATGAAAGTGATATTAAGTTATGTTAGTTATAATAGCATGAATTGCATGAACAAAAGGAAAGATAAATTGCATAAACTAAGAGTGAGAGATTATAATATGCAATACATCATAGTCATGCTTAGGGAGTATCATAAACAATTTAATATATATTTGTCATCATAAAAAGAGGGAGATTGTTAGCCTAAGAGACTTTAAGCTTATTTGTTTTGATGATAAGTGATTTATTTGTTGATAAATTGTTTATGAATTGAATGAAATTAACATGTTTATCATTACGTTTATTTTTTATCTTTATTGGAAATACCCTCTAACAAGGGTATTAATCTTTACTAATATATTTTTCTAAGTCCGTATAGCTTATAGGTTAATTATTGGGACTTAGAAGCATCAAAATGTGCAAAACACGGAGTACAAGTCGACTATGAGGTCGACTAGGGCTTAGATGCGGTTGACCAAAGAAATAACAGATTGTTCGACATATGCTAAAGTGTTGAAGAGTGGTCAACCAGGATGAATGACAGTCGACCGAAAATTGGATAGAGTCGAGACAGTTCCTGAGTTGCACAGAAGCAATCGACCAGAGCAAAGGAAGCAGTCGACCGGATGCACAACGAATACAATGCAACGGTCAAGAGGTGGTTGACAAGAAATGTTGAGTGGTCAATCACTAGACAGTTTTTATATATAGAAGCACTTGTCATTGGAAGATACAAATAAGAGAAATCATATCGAACGTTGCAAATTTTATTACTCAATTTCTCTCAACAATTAAGTGATTGGTCTATCTCTCTCATTTCCAAACTTGAGAGTTTATATTTGAGAGTTTAGACTTCAAAATTTTAATTCGATTTTACCATTTCATTGTACTTAAATGGAGAACAAAGGGTGACGCCCCGAAATAGTCATAGAAGGCTAGATTGACGCTCATAAAGTTCAATCATCATTAATCGGGGGAGATTAGTTGATTATGGAATCTTCAAGGGGGGACCTTGAAGAACAGATGTAGCCAGGTTTGTTGAACCACGTTAACAAATGTGTTTTCATTTCTCTATCTCTTTCCCTTTATATTTTCTATTGCTTGCATACTTATTTGTGTTAAATCACTTAGAAAATAGAATTATAATATCGAACGAAAAAGTTTAGTCCAACAAGATATTCCTAAAATGACTTTTCAGACTCGATATGGGCACTTCAAATTTTTGGTGCTTTCGTTTGAATTAACTAATGCACCAGCTACCTTTATAGATCTTATGAATCGAGTCTTCAAGCCTTATTTTGACCAGTTTTTGGTAGTGTTCATTGATGATATTCTTATATATGCAAAGTCTCAAGAAGAACATATGTTGCATCTGCGGATTATTTTACAGATGTTACACGAACACCAAAATGGCATTTTCGTTGATCAGAATTCTTAGGTCATGTTGTCTCCCAAAATGGCATTTCCGTTGATCAGACAAAAATTAAGGTTGTATTAGATTGGAAGCCACCTAAGAATGTTACTGAAGTACATAGTTTCTTGGGGTTAGCTGGTTATTACCGTCAATTTGTGGAAAACTTTTCTTTCATTGCCTTGTTGTTGACTCCATTGACTCGAAAGAATGTTAAGTTTATCTGGGATGGCAAATGTCAAATAGCTTTTGAGGAGCTGAAATAAAAGTTAACAATTGCACCAGTTCCGGCAATACCCAATGAGACTTTACCATATGTCATGTATATGGATGTGTCCGGAGTTGGTTTGGGTTATGTTCTGATGCACCAAGACATAGTTATAGCTTATGCATCTAGACAGTTAAAGACACATGAATGAAATTACCTAACCCACAACTTAGATCTTACGGTCATTATTTTTGCTCTGAAGATATGGTGAAGCTATTTGTATGGTGCCAAGTTTGAGGTATTTTCTGATCACAAGAGTTGAAATATTTGTTTACACAACATGATTTAAACCTTTGATAGCGTCGTTGGATGGAGTACATGGAAGATATTGACTTTTCCTTGGAATATCATCCTGAAAAGGCCAATGTGGTGGTTGATGCCTTAAATCGTCACCCTCAAGGTTTGCTTTCATGTCTTGTGTTGGATCAGTGCAAGGAATGTTTAACTATTGAGAACTATGAGCTACATCATCAGGAAATAACTAATCAGTTTGAGTATTTAATTTGATAGTGACTCCAACACTTTTGCAACATGTTAAAGGTATGCAGAAGTCTGATGATAAGTTGAAGGAAATATTTGACCAAATTCAAGCTAGTGAGCAGTTTGAGGGTTGAAAAATTAGTGCTGATGGTTTCCTATATTTCAAGGACCATGTTGTGGTGCCCAATGATTCGAATATAAGGCAAAAAATTTTATCAAAGAGCCATAAATCCAGATTTGCTATTCATTCCAGTAGCACTAAAATGTATCATGATGTGAAGCGTTAATTTTGGTGGGTCGGAATGAAGCGAGATATAGCAGATTGTGTATCCAAGTGTTTGACTTATCAATAAGTTAAGGAGGAACATCAAAGACCAGCTGGACTGTTGCAGCCTCTACCTATTCTGGAGTGGAAATGGGGCAAAATCACTTTGGATTTTGTGACCAACTTGCGGAGAACCCCACAAAGCTTTAATGCCATATGGGTGATAGTCGAAAGACTCACAAAGTCTGCTCACTTTATTCCAATCAAAATGAATTTCTCTTTGACAAAATTGCACAAGTTGTATAATAAGAACATTATTTGTCTTTATGGTGTTCCTTCAAGCATAGTGTCAGATAGAGATTTGAGATTTACCTCTAAATTTTGGAAAGCCCTTCAGAGAGTTTTGGGCACCAAACTTTATTGATTACAGCTCATCACCCTCAGACGGATAGTCAGTCTGAGCGTACAATTCAGACTCTGGAAGACATGTTAAGATGTTGTATTATGGATTTTGGTGATAGCTGGGTGAACCATTTTCCTCTAGTGGAGTTTGTTTACAATAATAGTTACGAACCAGTATTAAAGTTTCGTCTTATAAAGCTCTTTATGGAAGACCTTGTAGATCACCACTATGTTGGGCTCAGGCCGAGGAGTGTGTTGCTCAGGCCAAATTTGATCCAAGAAACAACTAAAAATTTACAATCAATTAAAGCATGACTGAAGACAGTCTAAAGTCGTTAGAAAAGTTATGCAAACCTTCTAAGGAGAGAAGTTGAGTTTGAGGCTGATAATTTTATCTTCCTAAAGGTTCGGCCGTGTCAAGGTGTCAGTCACTTTGGTGTGAAGGGCAAGCTAGCTCCCAGATATATTGGCCCTTTTCAAATTCTCGAACACCTTGGTGAGGTGGCTTATCAATTAGAGTTACCACTGCAATTGAATTATGTCCATAACGTCTTCCATTTTTCCATGCTAAGGAGATATGTCTCTGATCCATCACATGTTATCTCTTGGACTGATGTACCCATTCAAGAGGATATACCTTACAAAGAAGAGCCCGAAAGGATGTTGGGCCTTGAAGTCAGAGTTTTACGACATCGTGAAATTTCTTTGGTTTGAATTCAATGGAAGAAACATAGTGAAAGGGAAACTACGTAGAAGATTGAATTGAAAATGGCACTAAAATACACACACCTATTTGGTGGAACCTTTAAAGTTGTTCTAAATTTCAGGGATGAAATTTCTTAAGTGGAGGAAAATGTGACAACTTAAAAGTTGTGGAGTTGGGGTTAGAGATGTTAAACAAGCCGGTCGCGCCGAGTCAATTCTGTGAAGGCCCAGGTCACCGAGTCTAACGAGCCTAACGAGTCAAGCCTAACGAGCCTGGCAAGCTTAATGAGCTAACCCCAAAAAATTTTCTACCATAGCCGGCTACCGAGCAAAGATTCTAATGAGACGAGCCAACCCAACCCAACGAGCCTAACGAGCCGAGCTTAATGAACCCAACGTACATAAATAAAATTATTTTATATAAATATGTTATATATTTGTTTAAAATTTTAGTTATTGAAACTATAATAAATATTTATTATTGTAATGTTAAAATATGATAGAATTAGACGATAATTAGTCGTATAAATAATAAAATTATTTAATTAATATAAAAATGACATGTAATAAGTAATAAGTAATTAACAAAAAACTATTTGAGACAAATATATAAAAAATATATATATATCATTGATTTTCAATTTGACACTTGCATCACTACAAATTAGATACATTCCAACTAGGTTGGCACCCATCTAATTGTCAATCATGTGCAAAATGTCAAAAAAATTATAAGTTAAAAAAGCACTTCAAAATTCAAATTACAATACATCCAAATTTAAATGAAATTCTAATCTTCAATGTCCAAAATTTTAAATTCTTCTAGTATTTCGTTCTCTCGTTGTTGATTTCTCGTAATGATGTCGTTCCAATCCTTCATGCAAATGAGTGCCTCTGCGAGATCGGGTGCAAGTCTTCCTCGGCGTTCATCGTACACACATCCCCCTACACTAAAGCAGACTCCGATGCTACTGTAGAGATCGGAGGTGTTAGTAGATCACGTGCCATTATAGAAATAATAGGATATGTAGTGGAAAACTTTTTCCACCAATCTAAAATATCAAAGTTCTCATTGTGAGAAAATTGATATCAAGTGTCAAAATAAATATTTAGTTCGTTTCGCATAGAACTAGAATAAACATACGTATCTAATTCATTCCAAATATCATGAATGCCAAATTGTGAAGTTATTGTATCTCCATCACCACTGCTAGAACTAGCATGTGAAGAATGACGTTAACTACTAACATTAGAATATTTAATTTCATAAGAAGATTATAAACTAGCAATTCCATGTGTTATTTGATCACTAGAAAATAAAGAAGTAATACATAAATTAGTAGAAATTCAATTAATCATGAGACTCACTCCTCTTAATTTATACATAGGATCTATTATGCATGTATAACAAAAAATATGAGAAATGTTAAGCCAATATTTTTTTAAATTTTGTTTCCATTTTATTGATTATATCTCTAAATTCCTCTATATGTCGATATTGTGCAAAATTACCATTTAAATTTACAAAAATTGGGAGAACAAGATAAAAGTGTGATAATAAATTCGCGAACATTCATTTGTAGCATCATGAAATGGTTTCAAAAAATCAAGAAATGTATTAGCTATATCACAACTAAATTTATCAAGATTAATACTTTGTGTTTTCTTATTAATAAAAGCATAAATAACTTGTCAATATGGCCTAGCATTTTCCAACATTAAATAAGTCAAATTCCACCTATCATCTACATCGGTTTTTAATTTTCTTGGTTTAAGTTGGACAACTTTACAAAAATCTCTATATTCTTGTTTGCTTGAATTAGATACAATGATATAAAAAATTACAGATCTAATTAATTCAATATGAGGTGAAATATATATCATACCATATTTAATAACTAAATTCAAAATATGACATACATATCTCATATGGAAAAAATCGTGATTAATATTTAATTGAAAATAATTTTTAAAATGAGAAATAGCAATATCGTAAGCACTAGCATTACCAAGAGTTATGCTAAATACTCTATCTCTAATAAATATTCTTGCAATATTCCTACAATATATCTATAAATAGTAATATCAGTGTAAGGATATTCACAATTACGAAATCCTAAAATTCTTTTATTTAATTGCTAAGATTCATCAATAAAATGAGAAGTTACAACAACATAGCCTATAGCATTATGTGCACTCCATAAATCAGAGGTAATACAAATAGACATTGAAGGGGCGTTTGAGAAAAAAAATGAAATTAGTTCATTTTCTATATCATTAAACATTTTAATAATAACATTTCTAGTTATACTTCTAGGAACACGTTTAAAATTAGGAGAAATATACTTTTTCATAAATTTTTCAAATTCGTCACTATCAGTGAACGATAAAGTCAACTCTCATTATGCTACAAGTTTTTTAAATTCTTCTCTCATTTTATTTTGTTAATATAAAAAAGTGGCACTACCACTAACATTCAATAATCTTTGTGTAGGGTCCCTTACTTGCTCATTTAAGTGATATTTTTTATAATGTCTACCAAGTGTGCTAGTTGAACTACCAGTAACATATGCATAATTTTTAATACAATATTTGCATTGAGCTCTAAATTCTACTTTTCTAAGAATTTTAATTTCTTTTATTTCAAAAAGTTTCCATACCTCAGATGTTTTGTTCCTTTTTTTTAGGTGAAGAAATTGATGCTTGTGCAGATGATTGTTCTATTGAAAATACAAGATTTAACTCTCTATTTTCCTCAATATCATCATCAATATTCTCAACATTATAATTATGTGAATCCATTAAAAATAAATAGTTAAAATAAATTTCAAATATCAAATTGATACCACAAATCCAATTAATCAATAATAGTTTGTAGGTGGTGTGAATTTGTGATCACCTCCACGTATGCGAAACCTACAAAAATTCACATAAAAACTGTTAAATCATACACGTAAAATTGACAACGGTATAAAAATACATTAAATAATAAATTGTAATATATATACCTTGTTGAATAAATGAAAAGAGTATGAAAATTGGTAAGAACAAGAGAGATCGATTGAGCACTAGAAATTCAAAAGTATGAGAATAAGAGATTGAAAGAAAATTTGATGAAAAAATTTGAAGGTATTTGAGAGTATTTATAAAGGAGGGAAGAGGAAAGAGGGAAGAGGGGAGAGGGGAGAGGAGAGAGGGGAGAAGAGAGAGAGAGAGAGAGGAGAGAGGAGAGAGGGGAGAGGGGAGAGGGGAGGGGGATCCCCCTCCAATTTGACCGTTGGCACAAGCTGGTGCCTGGCAACAATCATTTGACCGTTGCCAAATGCCATAGGCTGGCAACGGTCAAATGATTGTTGCCAGCGTGAGCGGAGGTCAAGGGAGGCAGGCCCCGGACCAGGCCACCCTGCTAAATCGAGAGCTGGCTCGCCCAACCCAGTCTTCAATGGGCTCGCGAGCCCAAAATACTGGGGCCAAGCTTGGCCCCTTGCCTGGGCCCGGGCTAGGCCCGCTACAGTGTTGGGCTGGCTAGTTGGGGTGCAACAACCACATTGAAAATGAGGATTGATTTTTCTCATTTTCAGGCAAATGCACCTTCCACAATAATATCCCCACTCCCACCTTTAATTTCTTCAATTGTCTCTTCGTCCTTAAATGGATGCCTCGTCCTCCTCCATGTTGCGTGAAGAAAAGTTCAGAGAAAGAGGAGAAAACTCTCTGCTAGAAAAATTTGGACTTATGGACAGCAAAAGAGAATCGTTGAACGAGTTGGTTCAAGCTGCAGGTGAAATTTTTGGACTTCTCAATGAGGTAATCATTGATTTACAGTTGAATTCACTGAAGTTTTTGGGATTTTGTTTGATTTGGAGACTCAAAATTCAATTTGATATTAAAGTTGATTTGGTTGGTTAAATTTGTTATTTCGGATGATAATTGTAAACCAATGTCTTATGAATCATTTGGGGTCATTTTGTTGCTGGAAATTTTGGAGATTCGGCAAATGTTGATGGCCGAGCCGCGGTCCGGGCCTCCCTGCCAGGTCGAGCCGCAGCTTGGCCAAGTTGGGGCCTTGCCTGGGGGCTCTCTATTTGATTCTATTTTTTATGCTAAGCCACGACTCAGGAATTTGACGTTGCGGCTCGAACCTAGTTTTGGTCACAGTCTGGTTTATTTAAATCATGGTTTTGACCCTGTTAAGGTCATTTTGGACGTTTAACCCAATTGTCTTTGTGTTGACTCAAGGCCGTTTCTAGAACCAATTTAGGTCTCAGACTTGATTGTTCTCAAGTCATTTTCCTGAACCTAAAATTAAGAATTTAAACGAGATAATTTGATCTTGATTTTGTACTATGATTATTTTTAGATTTCGGGATTTAGAATTTGGATTCGGCTTATTATTTGACGTTCCTGTTTTGGATCGAGCCTTGATTGTTGGTTGGCCACTTTGAGATAGGAGTTTTATTTTATGTCCAGCATTGCAATGTTTTCCAAACGATTATTTTGAAACGTGATCTCATTTAAAATGACGAGTCTGTTATGACCGTCCATTTTTACAGTATTATATGTACGATTTTTGCTATACATGTTTTATTTCAAGCATGCACATAATTTATTAATCACCTTGGTCGAGTGCACCAAATTTGATTGACCCATGAAGGGGTGCTTTTTTATATACGCACATTCGACGGTTGGATGATGTGTTTGTTGTGTTAACTAGAGTAATGGGCCAGCTGACTGTGCCGTGTCTCTGGACACAAAACCCTAAACCTGATCAGGATATTATTTTGTGGCTTTAGTGATTGCCGAGTATCACCCTTTTCTATATGCCTACGTCATCTATGTGCCCAGAGCCCAAGTGACTCCATTTTCACTGAGATTTTGTGGGATCTATTTTTCGTACATAGCACACTATAGTGGACATTTCCACTTTTGCCTCACTGGTCGATTTGTACTCAGTTTTGCACATGTTTTATTCATGGCATGCTCCTTCATTTATTTTATAAAATTTTAATTATTGAATATAAAATCTTACTCCTATGGAGTTTAGTTGATTCACCCCAACGACATACATTCAAGTATTAATTTGGACGATCATCGGTTGTCGTTGCAAGATTGAGCAAACATTTCTTTTATTATTTTAGTATTTTCAAGAGTTTGTAAGGTTGGACTCTTTAAGTAAAATCTGTAATAATAATGATATTAAATTCTTGTAATTATTGGCACTTTTATTTCGAACATATATTATCACTTTATTTTGATGTCACTATTAAACCTTTCATATAGCTTATTTGGCTGGGCTTTGTCATATTGTCATTCACTAAAGTCTTCTGTTGCATAATTAAATAAATAAATAAGTAAAAAACTAAAGATTAGGCGATTCGGTCTATCTTCGGGTCCGGTCACTGCTCGTTCTGTCACGGGTCCCCTCTTGGTCGTGACGTGATGAGCGCAATGTGTTCTGGTTTTGGCTGGAGAAAGACAAATCACATGAATGTCTAGTGTGCTCCCAGCACTTTGTATTGAGTAGAGGATCAATTTGTTTATTTTGTATGGTGTTATGTCCTCATATAGCTCAGATTCAGGTAGTGTCTACATGGATCTAGATCTATCAGAGTTATGTTGTTGGTGGTACCATACTTCGCTTGCAGCTCGAGCATCATTCATTGATTGGTCTGCGTCCAAAGGCCTAACCATCTAGCTCCATCGATACTTGTGTGTGATGGGCTTTTAACCATTAAGAAATTTGACAATCAACTGAATTAGGAAATTCAATTGTCTTCAACTTGTATCATGTCAATTTAAGAATATCATTGGTTGCAAAAAGTGTATTTCGCATAACGCTTTAGGCTCTCTAACCTACATATCATGAGTTTAAAATCTGACAATGGAAATATTTGGGAACTTCGTTTGGGATCTAATATATATGTACATTAATGTAACAGCTTCGGTTTCTCTGGTATAATTTCGTCTTATGATGTGGGAAATTTTGGTAAATTTGTAGGGTTTATTAGTCTAGATGACTTGTCACTGAACATACTAGCCCGCTATTGCCAGCAATTCGCAATAAGCTGTTGCAGCCTAACAATCGAAGAAATATGAGCACAAATGAAGGACTAAGAAGGTTATTTGTTTTACGTTGTCATGTTACCATAAATAGATATGCAGTTGCCATCTGGAAATCAAAATTTCCCTGATGTCCTAACTTTCTCAGCTTCAAGTGGTGGGTCCTGGAGGATCGCGGGGCGGGCACAGAGACGGCGATCCCATCCATCGATTGCAAATGGGCATGTGCTTGGAGAGATGAAGACATCATTTCCAGTATATTACAGAAGCTTCCAAAGGTGTGATTTGTTTGTTCTTGATTGGTCCTGAGATTGAGCATCTTCTCTGTGATTTATCGGAGCACACTTGCCATCTTCTTGAAAGGTGAATCTTGTTAGGTTTTCATTGTTCTTTTATGCATGTGCTCGAAAAAACTCGATAAATTTTACTAAATTGAATAAGAATAATATATTTCATTCATTTATTGATACAGTTAATCTATTAATGAGTATAAGTAAATAATATGGAAAATTAAAAGGTAAAATATGGGTGGTGATGTTTAATATTATTTGGAAAAGAGGAGATTAGAAAGAAAGGAAGAGAATATTAAAAAGAAGCTCACCATCGCAGCCAAGAATGGAAAAGGAATAACACCAAAGTCCACAGTGAAGGGTGCAGAGAGGAGTGGCATTCTTCCTCCTTCTAACTTTTTCATTTCACCTAACTAATATAATTTAATAATTGTATACAAAATATAAAATCTTTTGGCCTATTGCTAATTCGACGAGTGTCGTTGTTGTCGACACTTCTAATAAATAACGTTTTTAACTCTGTGGGGTTCCAAGTGTTTGAAGTGATCTAATTAAGACGGCTAAAAAGAACCAAAAATAAAATAAAAGTAGTGCTCACTGCGGATGCTGTTTCTTCTAAACAAATCTAGATTACCCAAACGAAAAAAGAACCCTATTTATTTAAACTGATGATTCAAAGTCCATTGTAAAGGGTATAGGGTGGGGGAGGAGTTGACACTGGAAAGCTTCAGTTTGTCATATTATTTTTCTCCATAAAGGAGGGAAAGTGCCCTGCTATCAGTCTATCAGATGCTTCTCTTTTTCAGCAATGGCTATTTATTCTTACACTTTTCTACAGTGTTTATATTAGCCGCTATTTCGACAAGGTATGTGTTTTTCTCTGAGTATTAATGGGTTATGAACTGTTACAACTGGCAGCAGTATAAAAAAAAAAAGGGGAGAATTTGTTCTTAATTTTTGCTTCTTTTTTCATAGCTTTTCATTATATTTGGATTCAACAAAATTCACCGTTCAGACGGTTCGAAAACTGATGGAAAATGAAATCAAAGTTTGATGCTTTTGGACTTTGTGCTCACTCGAATATAAACAGACAAAAATAGTTTCTGTGGTGGGTCTCTGAGCAACTCGAACGCAGTGGAAAGTGGCCTGGGAGAAAGACATGAAGAGGAGAGATGGTGAGAAAAAGCGGAAGTGCTTTTTCTTCTGTATGATTCCAATCTAGAAATCCAACTTGGTAATCATTTTCATGAGAAAAATACAAGCACTAGATTAGAGGCAAGATTACAAAACCATTTTCTTTGTACGAAGTTAAAGCAATTGAAGATTGTAAGAAAACTGCCAACTGATTATCCTTTCTACTCTAGCGTCTTGTTCCTCATGGAGTAAATTGAGAACTTGAAAAAAAGACTTTGCGGTTAATGGGTATCTATCAGTTCTCATAAATTCATGAACTAATGATTGACAGAAGACATTTCCTTTTGCAAACTTGGGATTATTCTATATTATTTTCAGCAATATTCTTTTAGTTTTTATTGGGTTTGCTTTATTTTTTCTGCCCACTGTCCACAAGCATAGATTCTTTCTATTCTGCATTTTCAGCGCTTTCTTTCCTAGCTTCTCATAAATGGATGAATGTGCTCTGCTCTGCTCTGCTTTTGATTCCCTCTGCACATAAAATGAGTTCCTTCTTTCATCCTTGTCTTTACCTTTCCTTTTCATTTATTCCTCTTTCTCAGTTTCTAAATGTGCCATGTGTAGCTGGTGCACACTCTCTTAGTTTTTTATTTCTCAAAATGTTTCATTACTAGCCGTCTGGCTATAAATATGCAGTCTCGTTTATCAATCTTCTTCATCCAGTACTTACTCTTCTTGGTTAGAGCTTGTACAATAGACTGTCTTTTGAGTGTATTTATTGAAACACTGAAGATGAGCTACTCACGTTCCAATTCTTGTTCCGGTTAGTTTGCTTCTCTTTTCCGTTATTGTCGATTATAAGAAATGCATTTGTTCTTCTCTGCTTTTGCATGAACATTCAGTAGAAAATCACTAGCAAGAGTTATGAATTTTGGTGCTTTATTTGTCGCTTTTCGTTTTGGTGGGTTAATCAATATGATATGTAGGGAACATTTCGTAAAGACAATCAGGGTACCCTCCTATATATGTTCTTTATTTGTAATTTACTTTTTTGTTTATAAGAAACAAAAAAAAATACAATAAATGAGACGACGAGAACTCTTCTCAAGAAAAAAGAAAAAAACATTTCATTTAAAACAGTTTTTCTTCGATTAAAGAGAACTACACTAAAAAGATAAATCTTAAAAAACTCGAAATAATAGATCCACTTAACAATAATAAAATTAATATTATCTTGAAGATCAACAATTAGCTCTTGGTCCACAAAAAAAATAGCATTGCAATGAAATCAGGTAGGCCAAAAAGAAGATAAAGCACCTTATTTTATTATTGATTCATCAAAAAAAAAAACATTTAGATTTTTATAACTTGAACTATCCAAAACTTGCAGGTAGTAGACCGAATTCTAGATTAACATTGGAGTTTGGGAGGACATATGTGGTGAGACCTAAGGGTAGACACCAAGCCACCATAGTTTGGCTTCATGGACTTGGTGATAATGGCTCAAGGTAGTTATGCTCCTCTTCTATATTAACTGTCATCTTATTGTTCTCGTAATTCTTATCGTGTTTTGGAGGTAATTTTCTTTCATCTACACCATTCAAACTCGATCATTATTTAATTATTTCTTTACCAAAAGGATGAAAATCATTATTATATGGTTTATTGATTCTGAGAACACAAGAAACATTAGTTTTCAACATTTGGTGGATGTTTTATTCCTCTCTTTTGCATAAACTTCTTGTCTTTTGTCTTACTTGCCCAAAATAAGAAAGTAATAAAGTCAGAAAATGTCAATATCTTGGCAATTGATGTTAACTTTATTGTGAAGATTCTTTTCTTTATGATTTTTTTTTTCTTGAAAAATATGAGGTTGTAATCATCAGCATGGAATATAGCCTAATTTGAGAATATGTTATTTTCATTGTCTCTGATTTCAATTCCAATCATAACTGTGGCCGAGTTTACAACTTAAATCCCAAGAAATTTTATCTACACCCTGAAGTGATTTTCCAACAATTAGACCACATCAGATGCTTGAATCGAATTATTGTATTTTTTACATTCTCGTAATGGATTTTTGTATTTGATAACATTGAAGTGTCATAATAATCGATCTTATCAAAGAAATGTGTCCTTATTTTCTTGTTTTTCCTGCATGGCAGTTCGTCTCAGCTCTTGGAATCCCTTCCTCTCCCAAATGTGAGAATATTTTTTCTATTTTTATTATATATTTATAATATTTGGCTTGTATTGGTATTGAGAGTTCTTTGTTTATAGTAATCTAAAGGAGTGTGTATTAGTGTGAGAAAATATTTCTATTGGTTTGGACAGTTCTTCTGTAATAGAAGCACCCTTTAAGTCATTTGGTTTATCAACTCTTAATTTCTGCTGTCATCACTTGTCTTTGTTGTAAATATTGAACTCATACTTTTTTGTTGTGATCAAATGATGCAGATTAAATGGATTTGTCCAACTGCCCCTACCCGTCGTGTGGCTGCACTCGGGGGTTTTCCTTGCACTGCATGTCAGAAAAATGGCTTTCTCTTTTCCATTATTCTTCATGGATTCACCTTTTTTTTTTTTAAGTTTTTCAATATTTTCTTATCAGGGTTTGATGCTGGAGAGCTTTCTGAAGATGGTCCAGATGATTGTGAAGGTTTAGATGCCTCTGGTTTAGATGCCTCTGCTGCACATATTGCAAACTTGTTGTCCACTGAACCTGCTGATGGTAAATATCGAACGAGAATATTGTTTTTCTTATCAAATTGAATTCTAAAGAACAACTTGTCTTTTTCTAGTAATCATCTCAGCCACATATTCAGGGTCAGCAACCAGACGGCCAGGCCTGAAATTTTTCTTATGAAGTCCCGAACCTGTATTTCCATAGGTGGGCCGGCTTTTTTAAGCTGTCCTCGTGGATTTCATAAAGAGTGCTGAGCTGAAAATTGCAGGCCAGCAAACTGACCTAATCTTAGGCCACCCAAATTTGGGTGGTCCAGGCCTTGATCCACCCCAAGGTCAGTAGTCGCCTAGTCGGGCGCTACCCGGCCTGCTGATGGGGCTGACCACATACTAATATTATCAAAATGCATATACATGTCACACGAATTAGCTCAATGCATTGGATTCATATTATTCTGCTTTTGTGACAGTAAAAGTTGGTGTTGGAGGGTTCAGTATGGGAGCTGCCATGGCCCTTTACTCGGCAACATGCTGTGCTCTGGGAAGATTTGGAAATGGCATCCCCTATCCCGTCACTTTAAGGGCAGTTGTTGGGCTTAGTGGCTTTCTTCCTGGATCAAGGTTAGTCTTATTCCACTAGAATTGATATTAAAGTGCTGTTGGATGATCTGTGAATAGCTTTTAATGGCTAATGTCTGTCAGGGGCTTGAAGAACAAAATTGAAGTGTCGAACGAAGCTACAAGGCGGGCTGGTTTCTTACCCATTTTAATGTGCCACGGAACATGTACGTTTCGTTATCTGTATCTTGTGTATTTCAGTTTCATTGGCAATATTATTTGAATCCATGATATCCTAAACTTGCCACACAAGGCTTTTTGGGACATACTTTAGCCAAATGCCAAGATGGAAAAGATCCGTAAAGAAAGATCAAACTGTATGAATTTTCCATTTCTTCTTACAATTCGAAGCATACTTACAACTGCAATTAATTATCTTGATTGCAGCTGATGAGGTAGTTCCCTATAGCGATGGTGAGAAATCGGCTCGATCCTTGAATTCTGCAGGATTTCAATGCATTGTTTTCAAATCCTATGACGGGTAAAGATCCATAGCTTGTTTATCATATGAGAATGAATTCTTGGGAAAACAAAAGCAAATAAATATGAATAGCTGAAACTGGTATTAATTGGTCAGGTTGGGGCACTACACTGTGCCCAAAGAGATGAATGAAGTCTGCAATTGGCTCAACGCAAGGCTGGGGCTAGAGGGGTATCGCAGGTAATTCTGACACTGATTCCGATTCGAACAGGCAGGAGATCAAGGATATGTTATATAAAAGTTGATTGTACATCTATATATTTATATTGTGCTGAATGGGGCATGGGATTATTGCGTAGAGAAATTAGACTTCATCACTCCATTTTGTTTTGCCTGGTTTTAATAAAGTACTTTGTAGTAGACTCTCTCTCTCTCTCTCTCTCTCTCTCTCTCTCCATGATCCAAAGAAACAAAATCTCAACAGCCTTTGATATTCTGGTTAATGTTTTCACTGAAAGAATGGAAGAAAAGAAAAGCTTTACATCAAAATGACTAATTCTAAGCCCAAGAAGATGATGAAAACTGCACAAACACAATCCTATCTCTATACAGATGGTGATCATATACAGTCTAAAGCATGCATGGACTAGAGAAATCTACCACTAAACAAAACCGCCCATCATTCCATACGAGAATATACCTTCCTCCCGGTACCGCGTTTATCAACAGAAAGTCCATGTGAAACTCTAGGCTTTGTGAATCACTGATCACTGGCTCTGCCTTTTTTGCTACTCTCAGCTCGATTAAAACCACCATCAGAATCCTTGTATGGGGTAAGAGGAGGGAAAGAAGGCACTGCTTGTAAAATGATCTTCCGGCCAGTCATCGAACCAAGTCGAGAAGTCGAGCTCAGCCTTTCCGGTTGAAAGTGTGGTGGCAAAAATTTCTCATCTGGAGACAAGTTTAACATCTCAAGCGTTGCATCATCATTTATATCATAAACGGCTTCCTCAGAAGTTGGTTCTTGGGTGGTCCTGCATCCCTGCAGCCACGGCTTGAGAGTTATTGGAGAATATTGCCATTGATGAGATCTAGTTCCCAATGATTGAATGTTACTTTTCCTATGCAATCGAGTTGGAGAAGTAGCCACTGGGGTGATATTAGTTATTTCAGCAAGAACTTTCCCTGGTGCAGAACTATTAGCACTTCCCCCCTGGGCCGCATTATTGTCGTGTTGAAAATCGGCCTTGTTATTGGACAGGTTCTTTTCCCTATTCTCAGTTCTGTTTTCTGCCAATTTCACCATTATAACAAGTAAGAACTTTGTCTAAAGGAGGGGCTGAATCATAAATGTAGTCATGCAGAATACAGAAAATTTTCTTGCAGAATTTCTATCCTACAGGCCATATTACAGAAAGATTTGTATTTTAATAATCCATGCATAGATTTTGTCATCATTGTACACCCATTATACAAATTAACTCAATTAAGCCGAGCTTAAAAATCATGGCACAAATGACAAATTGCACCTAATCACTCAAGATCAGGAAGCAAACTTTTAAGAACAAACTAAAAAAGAGTACAGAAAATTTTCTTTTAGAATTTCTACCCTACAGACCATATGACAGAAAGATTTGTGTTTTAATAATTAATAATTCATGATTTGGTCATCATTGTACACCCATTATACAAATTAACTCGTTAAGCCAAGTTTAAAATCATGACACAGATGACAAGATGCACCTAATTGACTGAAAGAATTTTTCATATTACCATGTCCTGTTTTTATCAGAAACCATCTACATATTAAGGGTAAGAGTGATAATATAACAAATAATAACACTTTTTTTTATCATACAACATTTGAGAAATAAAAAAATCGGTATGTGAACCTCTGACCTGTTTTAGTGCCATAAGAATTTTGACAACCCTCACATCGACACCCATCAGAACATCTAACCTTTGCCTGGATAAGAACACCATGTATCAAACAGGGTAGCTCAATCTTTCAAATGCTATAAGAGTTATAGACGTGAGGTCTGCATTGTTGCAGGAAAAAGCATTTTCCATTGAAAATCAGTCTAATTTGTAAAGCTGACCTGGTAGCATTCACAATATTTTTTTAAACACTTTGATTTCTTGCAATTGCATCCTCTTTTATGCCTAGCCGAAGATGGAGTAGTCCTATTTCCATCTTCCTGCAGAACTATTTCAATCCCCAAAAATATTCTTCTTTCAAAGCCAGAAAAAATTACATTATAAAAGAATATTACCACAACAGTTGCTGGAGAATCGAACGGAGGATTAACAACCTTTGGAGCAAATGCAAGGGGGTTTCGTGTTTCAACTTGCTGGCGCACATCAAGAACTGTTTCCTCAAACATGGGCTTGTTGAAGCAATTTTCACAAGCACAGGAATCCACACAATAGATTCCAGCTGCAAAGCACTCACAATAGCTGCCATTAAGAGGAGTAAAAATGCCATTACGGCCTAAATATTTGCTGGAGAAGAACATTATACCAAACGCAAATATGCATTATTAATTTCAGTATTTATTAATGAAACCACACTGAAGACAACATAAGTTTGATTGATTATCTGCTCATATACTCCTTTTACTTACAGTTTCAAACACTTGGACCTTTTACAGTTGCAATGATTGCAATTGTTCTCACTTGTAGAAGCTGGCTTCTTCCTATATTCATACCCAAAAGACAAGCTTTTAACAACCTATCTCAAATCGATAAAGCACCCATCAAATGACTTGCCTTTTCTTCTTGGGACTGATTTTGTTTGGCTCCAAATCCATCATATCAGGATTTTGTGAATCAAGAGTTTTTCTCTCGTATGGCGTCACCTGTTTTTCATAAAGAAATAAAATATAAAGTTTTTCTAGTCAAGAGTTTCAAAATTGATTTATTTCTTTAAAGGGTGACTCTCTGCTGTAAGTTAGTAGAAGATTTGCTCATACATCAAGACCAGGTTGACATTCTTGCTGCTCATTTATTCTCCTCAAACAAATGTTTTCTGCTCCACCCCAAGAAATGCAAGTGTTTTTCTCCTTTGCCGTGTTGATTTTGCTCATATTTTCACGCTTACCCTCAATCGAATGGAGATTACTAACTATTATTTTTCCAGATGACATGCATGACCCTGTAGCTATGCTATTTAGATGCAAGCCAATGCCACATGGAACAACAGGATTGGCAGAATCATCAAGGTTTTGAGTGGATTTAACCATCCCTAAAGGAGATAAAGATGACCCACAATCGATGGTATCTTCAAAAATGCTGGTTGGCCACTTTCCAGTGATTGTTGGTGTTTCAGAGTGAGATGAAATGAAACTCTCTGTAACATTCTTAGGAAATGCTAAGCTTGAAGATTCCTGTTTTGGGTCACAGTCACCACAGGCTGGAGTAGTTTCACTTGCGTTTGTGGGTTCGAATTGAAGATGTCTGCGTATACCACGTTGATGCTGAATTGCTACCTGTATCAGTTTACAGAAATAGTTTAACCACACATGAAATCTTAGGTAAATTCACAATTGAGAACTTAGAGGGAAAAAAAGTGCTATTTGAACAATCTAAGGCTTCAACAAAGAAAGAACAGAAAAACTGAAAAACTATTACTAGCCAACTTGGATCACACCTTATTAATTCTTGATGAACCAGCTCTTAAATTATGATCAGAATCTTCAAATGCTTCAACAAACTGCAAAGATCAAGTCAATAATTGATTCAACATCTTATTTTTATTTGAAAATCTTCAGACTGCATCTTAAAAAGTACTAGAACCACTTTGGATAGTTAACAATCATTTTTTCATAAAATTTCAATCTGCTACACTAGTCCACTCTAAATTCAAAATCTGCAGACATTTACCTGTGGAGGTTTACTCTCTTTTGCTACAGAAAAAGGATCCAGGTTCATTGGAGATTCAAAAAGATGAGATAATTTTTTATCTAAAAACTCATCAAAATCTTTCAACCTTTCGTCATCTCGACAGTCGCAATCAATGTCAGTTTCAACTAATCTTCGTGGATCTGGAAAATCAGCTTTGTTTGTAGCAAAACTGGTTTTTGATTTACTTTCTTTCGGACCAGAAAAACCTTTTGGCAACAATTTAAGTGAATCATTATCAGACGGCAAGTATAAGTCAGAAGAGCCAGCACAATCATTCATATCCACAGGTTCAAGCAGATATTCGTCCACACACCCAGAAGAACTGCACAACTCAACTTCCTTATGGAAGGTAGAACTAGTCACAGCCTCTACTTGGGTTTGATATTGTCCACAAACATTTGTTCCTTGGGAATCATTCTTGTTTCTGTTAAGAATCAGAAATTTTCAGTTTTGTTAGAAAGCATCAAAAGTCACAAACCATAAGGACAAGAAATGTATGCAAAAAGTAAAATAAAGTAAAAGATCTCACACCTTCTCTGGAAAATGGTTTCACGCAGCACATCAATTCGGGGAGAGGTAAAGACAGGAGACGGAGTGGGCAAAATGTTCTTGGAAAATCTTTGAGCATAATTCACAGTTTTTGCTGATTTTATTGGAGACAGATTGCTAAGGTAACGAAAGAAAGGTGACTCCTGAATTGAAGTAAGCATATATAACTTAGTATTTGGATGATACAAAATAATTCAACAATGAATCAAACACTAAAATCCAAATGAAAAAGATTTTCAGAACAGTAAAATCCAAATAAGCCATAATCCAAATGAAAAAGATTTTCAGAATGTCATTATGTTATTTTATTGAAATGTCCAAGCGACAAATAAATCAATCAAACAACAATTCCTTAATCATCAAGAAAAATAAGAATAGTAATAAAAAAATTTCCACGAAAACCTAGTCAAAGATACCATTAATATTATATCACATAAATCCAATTTCGATAAAAAAATAAATAAATAAATAAGCGAATCAAAGGATAGAAACGACACTCATTTATTTTACGAAGAATCTCTTCCGAAACATAAACCTTTTATCCTGCAGTTTTCTTCATATTTCTCACTTTATCAAGAAACACGGAGTGTTCAAAACAATTACAAAAATGATAAAATTTTGACCGATAACACAACCAATCGAAGAGAGGAAAAGGAAGAGAGATTTCTATGACGGAAAACAGTGTCCCCCGTGAATGGAAATGATGAGAAGACGATCAGTTACTTGCACTGCCGGAGAAGACGAATCGGGAGACGAAGTGGCAGCCACGGGATTTCCTTCGGGAGAATCCATATGCTTCTATTACGCCGCGGGGATGGAAAATCTTCTCTGTTTCCCCGACAAAGTTACAGAACGGCGATTTTTAAAGTTTCCCTCGCGATGCCTTGTCCTCGAGCGGGAACATGCCGTACAAGGTTTGACTTTTTTGTCTTTTGACTTCTTCATATGCTTTTGTTCTTCTGCAAAGATTTTGAAAAACAGCCTAGTTTCGTAAGTGAAAAATATAAATATTTCATTTTTAACCAAGTTTCCTTTCATGGATTGAAATTATGAAAGGAAATTAATAAAATAACCACTTAACTATAGGATTAATAATAAGTCAATTATTGAATAATTTTCACTAATAACTAAAATATTGCACTATGAAAAATAAACGGAGCAAATATTATGGTTATGTTTTTCGTTAAAAAACATTGTCGTTTCAATGTGAAACGTTATCTTTCCACTAAACAAATTTAAAAGATTACTTTCTGCATACAGAATGATTAGTGTTAGCCTAAGTGTGTTAGACATATTTATATTTTGATGATAAATAATATTATTGAGGTTTTAAGTTGTTTATTGGTTGAATTTATAATACTCATATTTTGCTCATAAATAGGAAATACCCTTAATAATTGTATTGGTAATGTCTAATGAGTTGTTCTAAGTTCTTGCTGTGAGTATAAATATTTGTGGGACTTAGAGGATTCAATTCGTGCAGCTCCGAATTAATGGTCTCTGTTCTTGGACTGTTCGGACCACATGCGGACGAGTGCGGACGAGACTTGTCATCCGAACAATCCAGAGATTGTGTTTCTAGGAGGAGACAAGGATGAAATTTCGCGTCCCCTTCTGGAGTTAGTTTGTGCAGACGATGTGCAGACAGATGCGGACGAATGCGGACACAGACATTTTGAATCTGTCCATTTTTAGGTACACTTCAAACGCCAAAATGACGACATGCCAACGACGTTCCACGTCCGAAGGTGTTGTTTGGACGACACACGAATGACGTCAAGACGAATGCCGACACAGACTTTTGAATATGTCCATTTTGAGGTACAATTCGGACGCAAAAACGACGACATGTGGACGACGGTCCGCGTCCAAAGGTGTCTTTTGGATGAGCGCGGACAACGCCAGGATGAGGTCCTGCGTCCGCAAACACCCAGTTTTGTGTAATGGCTAGTTTTCAACATTCAAATGCGGACGACCAAAATGGGATTGGGACGTCCGAATTGGGCAATTTTATAAATACTTGGACTTCGAGGAATGATACACGCCAAGCCATTATAAGCGAAGCTCTGCCGAATTTCTAACTCAATCCTTGTGCACAAATTTGAGTAGCAAACACATCCTCTAAATAAATCGAGTGTGATCATTTGTTTGGTGAGGATTGTTGTGATCTTGAGCTTGAGAATTTTCCGAGAGAAAATTGTTGTTGAGAGAAAAAGGGTAATGCCCTAAGAATTCGTTGCTTGTAACGATACGATTGATACCCTAGAAGATCAATCACTTGTAATTCGGAGGGGTTGTGGAATATACCTTCAAGGAAGAACTTTAAAGCGCGGACATAGGCATGCTTGGCCGAACAGCGTTAACAACTCGGTGTCAAACTCTCTAACCCTATCTCTTAGCTTATTATTATTGTGATTAATTAATTTCATTGTTGTGATAAATTAGCTATCTGTTAAAAAATTTATAATCGCACGAAAAAGCTAATAAACCTAATTAAACCCCCCCCCCAGGTTAATTTTGATCATTCAATTACTTTACACTGCAGAAAAGATAACATTCCCTAGCGAAACAACAACGTTTCTCCTTCGGAAAAATTCTGCATAGGAAATATTACTTTATTCTGCAAAAAGTGAGACATTGGTGATGAACACTAGACGACAATGATGGACCATGAAGAGGAAAGAGAAAATGGTGGTGAGAACTTGACAGATGAAATTGAGAAAAGGGTGAGCTACAGGAACATGTTCAGCAAATTGCAAATATGAGAATTATTTTTTATGATGAGAAGACCATGCCGGAGCTTTCTGGCATCGTCTTCTTATAAGATTGTTTCAGTTATTGCGATTTTAGCATAAAACTGAAATATAATTAGAATTGCAGAGATAAATATTTCGACATCATCTTCTCGATAATGTTCCATTCAACGGTGATATTTGCGTCGTTCATTTCTTGTAGTTGGTGTAATATCCCAGAAATTAATCGGGATTGTAATACCCCGATTGATACATTACAAAATATGGAAGACCAATGAAAGAATCCATAACAAAGAAGATGGACAAAAGCATACATGTTTTTATTTATGAAGCCCAAGTTAAAGACCTATTAAATGGTAAGTCAAGGGTCATGATGGTGTTAAAGATTATGGGGGATCTAATGGAGGCCCAAGGTAGGATTGGATTGAAAAAAAATGGATAAAATGGGAGATGGACCGAAACAGCCCATGACAGCAACCCACCGAGTTGGCCGCCTAGCCACCAACGCGCACCTCGCAGACAACGCCCTGACAGTGCGCCTGCCAGCGCGCCCGCCAACGCTGACCTGTAATACCCCAATTTTTTGTAATATAATTTAATAAGGATAATTGGAAAGTAATTACATGTAATTAGATTAATTGAATGATTATTGAAAATCTAATTGATGGAAATTAATGAAGAAAATAGAATTGAGAAATTTAAATTGGACCCGTAATAATTGTTAATTGATATTTAGAATAAGTCGTGAGTTGAAATTTGGATCGACTACTATACGGTACGTATATTCGATGCATAAAAATATATATGTAATATTAATTTATAAAAGTAGGGATTATTTAAATTAAGGAGAAATAAAAGAAGAAATTAATTTTAAAGAAATTAGAGATTTGAGATAAAAGAATAATTGTAATAGAAGGCGGGAAGAGGTTGAATCAGATGAAGAAATAGAAGGGAATGTTGAACCGGTTTTCTTCACTAAACAGCCTGTTTGGTCTAGGGCTTAAGACATGACCGGGCCATTGTTTGAAGAGAGAAAGAGGACGGGACAGAGGGAGAGCGAATGCGAGGGAGTCGGGCGACGCGAGAGATGACGTGCGGCGCGGAGCTGGAGTTGGACGACGACGACGAGGGTGGTCCGATATTGTGCGGGCTGCTGGTCATGGTTTGGGGAACGACAGGTTTTCGGGTGCTAGGGCTCGGAAATGCTAGTGTCGTGGGATTGGACGAACCAAGGAGCTTCGGTTTTCTCCGCGGGCTGGGAAATCGTCGGCCAAGGTAAACGTTTTAGTCGAGGTAAGTCGTAGTTGATTCATCCTCTGTCGATTGTGGGTTGATTGGCGACAAAAAATGGCAGGGACGAAGGGTAGAGCTTGGCGTGTGTGCGAGGGCGAGCTGCGGTCCGTGCGTCCCATGTTGGACCGAACCGATTCAATTGTTCTGCCAACACAATAGTGCGTGATATTTTCCTTTGCATAAGACAGCTACTATAGGGGACACTGAACGCTCATCTTCAAGAAGCTGTCGAGGAAGTAATTGAGCTGCAGAAGAAATGAAGAAGGTTGTCGGATGTGATGAAATAAAAGTGACAGAGAGCTCGGGTGAAGTGTGAGCTGAAGGCCGAGTGTCTCTCTGAAGGACTAAGAGGAAACAGTGGGGAGCTGTTGTGTTCTGCTCTCGGGTCTTCTTGATTCATCTGGTAAGGGGATTTTCTCCACCTCTGGTATGGGGTGATTGATAATATTGGATGAGAATTTAGTGGTTGCAATTGTTGTCTGGTCAAGTGATGGAAATGGATTGGGTCTATGATGAACAATTCTACCTATGCTCTGTTAAAATGTTTTGTTGTTTTAATTGTTTTAATCATGCGTTGCCATCTATAGGTACATGTCTGTAATGCTAAGTTGTTGCGCTGTGAAGTATGTTGGTTGATCTGTGAATGGACGTGTGTTTTGTATAATGATAACTGGACATTAAAGTTATGGATTATTCTCCGTTGAATTGTTGAAGAATATTTTGGATAATGCTCCCTGCTTCCTGTGTTGTTGTGCCGTAAATTATTGATTGAATAGTTACAGTCATGTGGGTACTCTGTTGGATTAAAATGCTACCGGCTGGTTGCCTATGCTTGAGCTTTATATTGTGTTTATTTTGTGGCAATTTGGAATACACTGTTGGAGTAGTTGTCGAAATCTGGAATGTTGAGAAATATGGATATATTTGGTTGCTTGGAGATGAGTTTCTGTGTATTTACAACTTTGATAACTATGCTCTATTGATAGAAATGGTTCTCGGTTTAATGACAACTTTAATATGTATGCTTCTCTATTGGATGTTTATATTCTGTCAGTGAGTAGAACTTGTTGAGTTTGATTATGTTGAAGAAGTTGCTTTGGTTGTGAACTCTTTGTGGTAGAATAAGAGTGAAAGCTCCTGTGTGTATGATAGTGATATGGATTTAGGAATTGAGTTAAGAATTCTATTAAGTAATGGTTACAGCGTTATGGTAGTGAAAATGTTAAGGATAATGAACTGTATGAATGAAGTAAATAATCTGTTATTTTGATGATAGTTTATTAAATGGTTTTGAAGATACTAAAATGAAGGACATAATTTCATTGAAGACTGCAGGTAAGTGATACTGCATGTGCTTTGGTCTTCGGACCCTACATCGTAAGAATAAGATATGCATGTTTCATTGTTTACTGCTTTATTAGATATTGAGCATGTCTATAGTTTTATAAGCATGATCTGTGAATTATATGTTGGTTGTTTTACGAGGTTCCTTTGATTATATGATAGAGCCTACATGCATTCATGGACATCATGCATCATAGTTTTCAAAATGATATGGAAATTGTTTTTATGCATAGTTTTGAAAAGGAAATAGATAATAAATGAAACGAAAACATAATCACATGAGAGTAAAGTTGTGAGGTTCAAGGTGAGCCCGAGGTTCTTTTTGGGATATTCTGGGACCAAGGTTACGAGGTACAGGGTAAGCCCGAGGTTTTTTTCCAGTCATTCTGGGACCAAGGTTACGAGGTACAGGGTGAATCTGATGTTCTTTCCGGGACACTAGGACCAAGGTTATGAGGTATATGGTGAGTCTGAAGTTCTTTTTGGGGCATACTAGGACCAAAGTTACGAGGTACAAGGTGAGCTCAAGGTTCTTTTCGGGGCATACTGAGACCAAAGCTACAAGATACAGAGGTTGTAAGGTACAAGGTGAGCCCAAGGTTCTTTCCGATGCATTTTGGGATCAAGGTTGTGAGGGCCAGGGTAAGCCCGAGGTTCTTTCCCTGGTATTCTGGGATCGAGGTTATGAGGTCCAAGGTAATCCCGAGGTTCCTTCCGGGGGATTCTGGGATCGTAAACAGAAAAGATGCAGAAAACTGCCTAAAGATTTTAAAAGGACATAACATGTGCATTGCATTTCATTCTATCACTTACTGAACGCTAGGCTCATTAGTTTAAGTCTTGTTGATGTAGGTGATGAAAATTTTGGTGTATCAGTTGAGGAGAAGGTATTTCAGGATAATCCTTTAGGTTATCAGTCGGATTTGACCTGATGGTTGTGGCTCACAATATGATGGGTGTTATAAATTAAATAAATATTTTGTAATCGTAAACTCTTATTGTAAGACATGAACTATGTTTTATTATCTACTTCTGCTAAAATAACTCTGATATGTTTTCAAATGAAATTAATTCACACGTTTTGAATAAATTAAGCAAAAAATTTTATATCACAAATTTTAAATGAAAGAAAAATGATTTTAAATAAATAGGGTATTACATGACAGGCTGACTGCCACGCGCGCGCGCTGCTCCCAGCGCCACCTCCCACGTGCCACCCGCAGCAATTCTTCACCTAACATTGAATTTTTGCATTCTTTTATATAGTTTATGTAATTTTATAATGTTTCTATGTCTCCTAGAGTTGCCTATAAATAGATGGGCAAACCTTCAATGTAAATCATAACTTACAACTTGAAATTTGAGAGCATTTTGCTTAGAGAGTGATTATCTTCTTGAGGTTTCTTTGAGGACTTGATCTTCTTCAATTGTTTGCTTGAAAAGATCAAACTTGATAATAGTTTGGGTTCAACCAATAAGTTTGGTTTGGGTCAAACTCCTTTATTTGATATTTTCAGTTTTTATCTCTCCATAGATAACGGGTCGAACTCCTAATCCGTTTGAATCTCTAAGGCATCCTGTGAACATCCGCATTATTGTCAGGTCTCGAATATTTGAGGGTGAAAATGTGGAGGAGGAGTTACTCGGGAATCGGGAGAAGTTACGCTTTGGAAAATTCTACCGTAGAAAAATTCTACAAGAGGTAAGAAATAGGATGCGATGGCCAGAGGAGGCCCTATATCACGAGATTTTATGTTTTCACTTACGTTAAATTGTTGTTGAAAATACTGTTGAAATTATTAGTATAAATTAATGATAAAATAAATATTGAAAATATCGTTAAAATCAATCATCAAAATTATCGTTAAAATAATGTTAACATAATTATAGAAATTATTGTTATAATTAATGCACGAAATAACAAAGAAAATATTTGAATGTAAAAAAATGAATAAAAATATATAAACTGCCTTAATTTCATATATAGACTGTTGTACTGCTTCTAATTCCATTGTATTGTTATGAATTGTACATGCATCATAGTAGGACTTATGAAACTGCTGACATATACATAGCATGTCAATAAATGAACCGATAAACGTAAATAGGTGTATGAGATCGATGGTGACACCCCTAATAAATGTATCTCCTTGTCGGAGTGATAGTTAAGCCACAAGACGATATAATAGATCCAACTTTCCTAGATTAATAAGCTCTCATACATCTGGACTGTTAAGTGAAACTAAAATGACATGTAGAGGGGATATGTTATTCTCTAAAAACGACTGCATAAGCATTGTATAACATATACATACATACTGTTTCTTGCTGAGCTTTGGCTCATTGTGTTATCCGTGATGCATGTAAATATTATTAATGAAAAAGGAGAATGCATTGCTAGATGAAATCTTGGGTTATCAACTTGATAAGACATGATGAGTTATGACTCAAGTAAAATTGATTATTTTAAATTATGATTTTATTAAATAAATGGTTTGTATAATATGGATTGCATTTTAAATTGTTTAAAATTATGATTTGAATTTATTTCGTTAAATTACTCTGATTTCTTACTTAACAATACGTTTTGAAAATATTAAAAGAAAATTTTAAATTTTTCATAAAATTGGAATAAAGCAAATTGATTTTTATAAATCAGAGTATTACGGTTGATTATTTATTTTATTAGCGACAATTATTTAGTGGTTGATTTATCATTGACCCCTAATTCAATGGTTGTTTTGTTAGTTTCTCAATTATAAAATATCTACATTCCACTATTTGAAAAATCATTTTCTACCATAAAAATGTTTGAAATCTATAATAATCAACTGTAAGTCATTGAAGGTCAATTTTGTAAAATTAATCTCATTGGACACCAAATAGATTGGCGAATTTACAAAATCATATTGTTTTCAAAATTTTCTATAATTAATATCATTATTTAATTTTAGACAAGCTACTTTAAAAAGCAATGATATATATTTTTGTCGTCCATTGTTCATCTTAAAGTGTTCATCATCAATGTTTCACTTTTTGCAGTGAAAATTAATTTTTTTGCAAACGTAATTTTGTCAATCCGCAACAGAATGTTGTCTTTCTGCAATGGAAAGTAATTGTTAAAATCTGTTCAGTGGAAAAACAACATTCAGTTGTGGAAAGATAACATTCCACAGCGTAATGACAATGTTTCTTAACGGAAAATGTAACCGCGATATTTGCTAGTTCATTTATCATATTTCAATGTTTTAGTTGTTAATAAAAATTGTTCAGTAGTTGACTTGTCATTGATTTTATAGTTTAATGGTTGTTTTGTTAATGTCCCTAGTTAATTTAAATACAAGAAATAATTTTTTGTATTGTTAGTTGAAAAAAAAAGGTAAAAATAATATGGTCTATCTATTTAGAAATAAGTGACAAATGATATTCTAAATAATTTATTTTAACATAAGGGCCATTGTTTTTTTGATCATTAGTAAAACAACTATCATATTATAAAATTTGTTGAATATTTCACGTTTTTCTCACATGATAACAACTTAAACCCACTCTAATTATCTTAATTCATATGATTTCAATCACACAAGCATTTTTTGTACTTGATTTTGAACACATATATCAGTTAGATTGTCTTCTAGTTTTCGAATTGAGTAAGATATAGAATACATGAAAAAAATCGAGGAAATCAAAATAACTACAGTAGATTAGAATAACCATTAAAAAATTTTTTTTTAGACATTTGATGAATTTTATCATTATTTTGCCATCGACACATAGTATGAGCCCATTTTTACTCCAAAAAGTTATACATTGTCCATGATGGCTAAGTGCATGAAGAAAAATAAATTAAAACTAATAATCAAAATTTAACTAAAATATAAGACTAATATCTTAATTTCACATCTGCACTTCCACTCGGCACTCAAGTCATCTGCCACGTCATCAGTTAATTAAAAATTAAAATAAAAACACATCTCTTTTTTCCCATATCCTCTCTTTTTCCATGTTCCTCTCGAACCCTAATGTGTTTTTTTTCCAAACAATGGCTGCCCCAAAATGGCCAAATAGCAGCTTCTCCTCCCTTCCTCTCAAAGTATGCCACAATTACTGGCCTCGGTCTCGACATATCCAAATGCACCATCACTACCGTCATCTCTATTGATGAAAAACTTTCAGAACCCACACTCTAGTATAATATTTATGCAAGTCGAGTTTCAAAATTTTTAACTCAGAGAAGAAATAGATCTACAAACAAGGATCAATGAAAAATTGTGAGTAAAAAAACAAAAAATGAATATAAGAATCTATGGTTAGATCGTTACAATCAAGAACAAAGCTCTTAAGCGCGGCATGAAAACGATACTGAGGAAAACAGGAGAATTACAACATTACTCAAGTGATTAAAATGGTCCATCACCACCCAAACAGGGCTACGGGGGAAGAGGGGGTATTACAATATAAGAAGATAGAAATATCTTTTACTAAAACTGTAAAAATTGAAGTCAGTACATCAGAACTCCAGAACTCTTTATATATAGAGTTCCTGTAGTGAAATGAAAAACTACTAAGAAACTGAAAATAACTTCTAATCATATGAGCTGTAATCTTGACCAAGTCTTCACTAAGTATCAGCTACAATACTCGTAATAGCCGCCCTCAAGATGGACAGTGCAAATCAAGCATGTCCATCTTGCGAAGAAGATCATGAAAAAGACCAGGTTGAACAGGTTTCGTAAGAATATCCGCAAGTTGATGACAAGAAGAAACATGCTGCGTCTTGATAAGGTTTTGCTGAACCTATTGACGAACTATGTGGCAATCAATTTCTATATGCTTAGTTCCTTCATGGAAAACTGGGTTAGCGGCAATGTGCAATGCAGATTGACTATCACAGAACAAAAGAGTAGGCTGTGATGAAAAAATCTGAAAATCAGCCAATAAAGCTTTCAACCAAATAATTTCGCAAGTAAAATGAGCCATCGCTCTATACTCAGCTTCAGTGGATGACCTGGAAACAGTATGTTGCTTCTTTGACTTCCAAGAAACCAAAGAATTGCCAAGGAAGATACAATACCCGGTAATAGAACGACGGTAATCAAAGCAAGAACCCCAATCAGCATCACTAAATGCCTTCAATTGAAGGGAAGAAGAAGCTGGATAAAATAGACCAAGACCTGGGGAGCCTTTAATATACCGCAAAACACGATATGCAGCTTGTAAATGGGTTGACCGAGGATGAGCAAGAAACTGGCTTAATCTGTTCACAGCAAAGCAAATATCAGGACGGGTAATGGTTAAGTACAACAACTTACCAATGAGACGTCTAAAAATGGAAGGATCCTCAAGGAGAGAACCACTGTCTGTAGACAATTTGTAATTAGCCTCCATAGGGGTAGAAATTGGCTTAGACCCCAAATAACCAGTGTCTTCCAAGAGCTGTAAGGCATAATGACGCTGACTCATGGAGATACCATTAGAATTTCTGGCAACTTCAAGACCCAGAAAGTAGTGTAAATTGCCTAAGTCTTTGAGTTGAAATCGGCTATTCAAATCTGCCTTGAACATATTTAGCTCATCAAGAGAAGAACCCGTCAGCACAATGTCATCAACATATACTAAAAGAGCAATAAAAGAGTCAGATCTGAATCTAAGAAACAAAGAAGAATCAGAAGCAGATTGTTTAAAACCAAGATGTAGTAAAGCAGTACAAAATTTTGAGAACCACTGTATGGAAGCCTGCCGTAAACCATACAATGATTTATGTAACTTACAAACCATTGGCAGATTTGAATTATGCTGTGAAACAGACGAAACCGTGTAGCCAGGAGGTAAAGCCATAAAAACTTCCTCATGTAGATCACCATGCAAAAAAGCATTATTAATATCTAGTTGAAATAGAGACCACCCATGCACAGATGCTAGAGCCAATAATAGTTTCACAGTTACAAGCTTTGCAACAGGAGAAAAAGTATCAAAGAAATCAACACCCTCAATTTGTGTAAAACTTTTAGCTACTAAACGAGCTTTGTAACGCTCAATAAATCCATCTGCATGGTATTTAATTTTGTATACCCATTTGCAACCAATGACAGGCTTATCAGGCGGAAGAGGAACAACGGACCATGTGGAATTGCGTTCAAGAGCTTGCAACTCAGCTTGCATTGCATCCCGCCATTCAGCAACTTTCTCAGCTTGTTTGAATGTTTTTGGTTCAGTATGAGAAGATAAAGAAAGACTAAAAGCCTTGAAAGATGGAGATAATCGATGATAAGATAAAGAGTTGGAAATGGGATATTTGGAAGAAGAAATCAAAGGAGCAGAAAACAAATCAGCATTAGAAAGATAACAGTGATAATCCTTTAAATATAAAGGAGGTTTCACTGTTCTGGTATGAGAAACTGGACAGTCAGGGGAAGAACTGAGACTAGCAGCAGGAACTTGCACCAAATCAGAATGTAAAAGATTCAGAATGGTGTAAAACATCAGTAGAAACAGGAAAAAGAGAAGCAGTGGAATCAGAAAAAGAAAGATGAGATACAAAAGGAAAAATTTCTTCATGAAAGACAACATTCCTGGAAACAGAAATGGTAAAAGTTTCAATATCAAGGAGTTTATAACCTTTGAAACCCGTAGGATAGCCTATAAACACAGAGGCCTGAGCCCTTGGACTAAATTTGTCTCTACCATGTGTTAATGTAGAGACAAAACAAAGACATCCAAAGGACTTAAGATGACAGTAAGATGGAGCTTTGTTGTATAATTTCTCAAAAGGAGACTTGTTAGAAAGAATATGTGATGGCAAACGATTGATAAGATAAACAGCAGTGAGAATACATTCCCCCCAGTATTGGAGAGGAAGATTGAACTGAAAAAGTAAAGCCCGTGCAGTTTTTAAATGTGTTGATGTTTCCTCTCAACAATAGAATTTTGTTGAGGAGTTTCAACACAAGATTTCATGTGAACAATGCCTTTATTATTATAAAAATCTATAAGGGCAAATTCAGGAGCATTATCCGTATGAATACATTTGATAGAAACATGAAATTGAGTGTCAATGAGCTGAAAAAATTGAGGAATAAGAGTATGAACTTCAGCTTTCGATTTCATAAGATAAACCCAAGTAGCTCTAGAACAATCATCAACTATGGTGAGAAAAAATATGAAATTATCGTGAGTGGGAGTAGCAAAGGGACCCCAAACATCACAATGAATGATAGAAAAAATAGAATCGGAAAATTTATTGTGAGAAACATATGGTAATCTTCTTTGCTTAGCCATGGGACAAACTGTACAAGGCTTAAGAGAAGTATTATTTGGCAAAGAAAATTTCAAAACATTCTTAATAGCATGGACAAAAAAATCTGAAGGGTGTCCGAGTCTATTATGCCACAACGAAAAATCAGAATGAGAAAAAGTAGAATTACAGTGAATTAATTCTGCTTTATTGGAAGAAACAGCTGCAGAATCAAAAGGGAGTTGATGGAGAATATAGAGGTTGTCATGTCTCTCACCCGTCCCAATCATTTAGCCCGAGATACGGTCCTGGATAGAACAAGAGGTGGATTGAAAAAGAATAGAGCAGTTGATAGAAGAAGTTAAAGCACTTATGGATAATAAGTTGAATCGAAAATCAGGAACAAAAAGAACATGAGAAAGACAAATTGTCGGAGTGATATAAACAGAACCAATTCGTTTTATAGGAACTATAGAATTATTGGGAAGAGTGACAAATTGATTTGAAATAGAATGGGATTGAGAAAACAATCGTAAATCAGTGGATATATGATGAGTGGCACCAGTATCTATAATCCAAGAAACAGGGGTATGAAATGAAGAATTAGAAATGACAGAACTGGAGCAAAAAGGAGAAGAAATACCAGTAAAATTTGAAGCCGAAGGTGAAGGATTTAAACACTCTGAGTTGTTGCTGAATGATGAAGAGCTGCGCTGCAGTTGAGAGCTCAAGAAAGCAATCAATTGTTGGCAGTGATCAGCTGAAAGACTATCATTGGAGCTGATTGGCACAGATTGAGGAATGGTAGAGCATACTGACTCATTACTAGATTGATTCACAGAAGCTTTTCCACTAGTCTTGAATTTATAACCCGGAGGATAACCATGCAATTTGTAGCACTTCTCAACCATATGACCATGGAGCTTACAATGAGCACAAAAAGGTCGATCATTCTTTCCTTTAAACGAAGAAGATTGTTGTGCAGAGACATTTGCAGAATGAAAAGACATGGGCGTAATCTGTTCAGAAGGAGTCCGATTATCAACCACTGAGCGCTGTCTCTCATCCTGGATTACTAAAGAGAAAACTTTTCCAATCGAGGGCAGAGGATCCATCATCAATATGTGTGCACGTATATTAGAGTACAAATTGTTTAGACCCATCAAAAACTGCATGACTTGTTCTTGTTCTTGATATAAAAGTAAAGGCTTCGTACCACCACAAGTACAGCTTGAAACAGGACGAAATTCTTGGAGTTTCATCCCAAAAAATCTTAATATGTGTGTAATAAGAACTAATGTCCATGGTACCCTGACAAAAAGATGATAGTGTCTTGCGCAATTGATAAGCCCTAGGTCCATTGTTATGCTTAAATCGATCAACAAGATCACTCCAAACAGCAGAAGCAGAATAAAAATACAAAAGACTGTCGGCAATTTCCTTACTAACAGAATTAAGAATCCAAGAAATCACCATACTATTGCATCGTTTCCAACTTGAAAATTTGGCATCAGAAGAAAGCGGTTGGGGGATAGAGCCATCAACAAAGGAAAATTTGTTTTTCGCGTGAAGTGGCATTGTCATGGCTCGTTTCCAAGTATTGAAATTAGATCCATGAAGGAGATGTGTAACCAGTATCATACCTGGATGATCAGAGTTGTGCAAAAAAAAACGGATTAGAGGAATCGTCCATCACTGACCTAGAAGGCGAACTCGAAATAGAAGGCGGAACTGCGAAAGAAGCTTCAAGAGGTGGAAAACCAGAAGACGAAGGTTCCGCAGCAACAGATCTGATAGGGTTTCTATTTCGAGGCATGGAGAAAAATCGCGGAAGGGAGAGAGCAAAAATGCTCTGATACCATATTACAATATAAGAAGATAGAAAATATCTTCTACTAAAACTGGAAAAATTGAAGTCAGTACATCAGAACTCCAGAACTCTTTATATATAGAGTTCCTGTAGTGAAATGAAAAACTATTAAGAAACTGAAAATAACGTCTGATCATATGAGCTGTAATCTTGACCAAGTCTTCACTAAGTATCAGCTACAATACCCGTAATAGGGGGTGATGACATTGTTGTTATGGGAGGAAGGGCAATATGCACAAGAACAAGGAAAGACGGAAGAGAATGTCTTACCATAGAATGGGTGCTGTACCATGTAGGGGTAGTTTAGTAACTTCAACTTGATAGAGTTCGATTCCTTATCCTAGCCTAGAAGATACAACAAGTGTTAGTTTTCAAAAATTTCGTCTCAATTGCCCAAACCCCCGATAAACCCTAGTGATTCATCCATTGTTGTTTGTCTGAGAAAACTTTTCTTCAGGGAAAGTATTCCTTTTTGAGTTTCCTGCATTTTCTCGGCAATCAAACAGGCCTAACGTGATGAACTACAGGTTTCAGAATCTCCTAGGAGCGCCTTATAGAGGAGGAAGTGCCGTTATTTCGGAAGACAAACTACTTATATCGCCGGTTGGTAATCGGATTTCCGTCACTGACCTCGTGAAGTCTCAGACGGTGACCCTACCGGTTCAATCATCTTCCAATATCTGCCGAATTGCTGTCTCCCCTGATGGTACGTTTCTATTCACTGTCGACGAGAACAACCGTTGCCTCTTTGTTAATCTCCGCCGCCAGGTGGTACTTCACCGCATTTCCTTCAAGAAGCGCGTTAGTGTCGTAAAATTCAGCCCTAATGGCGCTTTTATTGCTGTTGGAACTGGAAGGTCTCTTGAAATTTGGCGGTCTCCTGGATTCAAGAAGGAGTTTTTCTCCTTCGAAATTGTTCGGTCTTTTGCGGATTGCAATGGTAATGTTACAGCACTGGATTGGAGTCCAGACTCTAACTACTTACTCGTTGGATCCAAGGATTTATCAGTAAGGTTGCTTTTTGTGAAGAAATTAAGCGGCATAAAATATAAGCCTTACTTGTTTTTGGGTCATAGAGACACAATTAGGGGTTCATTTTTTGGACTTGATAAAAAAAGTAACAAGGTGCACAAGGTTTATACAATTACCCGTGGTGGCTTCATTTTTAGTTGGGGTCTTAGAGAAGATAGTTTGAATGATATAGAAATGGAAAGCGGGGAACTGCCATCATCAGCTATTCTCGATAGCAGTATTGAAGGGAAAATGGAGAATGGTAGTGATAGCAATGTGAAGAAGAGGAAGACCTGTGATGGGATAAATGATGATTTGGATGAAGACTTTGGATATCTGATTAGAAGCAAATGGGAGTTATTGAGGAAGGACAGGTTTTCGCAGGCCCCTGCAAAGCTTACTGCATGTGATTATCATCAGGAACTTGATTTAGTTGTTGTGGGATTCTCCAATGGCGTCTTTGAGTTTTATCAGATGCCTGATTTTGTGCGCCTGCAGTTTTTGTCAATATCAAAGGAGAATATCACAACAGCAGTTTTTAATCAGCGGGGAAACTGGTTGGCATTTGGTTGTGCGAAGCTTGGTCAGTTGCTAGTGTGGGAATGGCGATCTGAGAATTACATACTGAAACAGCAGGGACATTCTTTTGATCTTAATTGCCTTGCATATTCGCCAGATTCTCAACTTCTGGCTACTGGAGCGGATGATAACAAAGTCAAGGTACTCTTATTCCTGCTGGCTGAAAGAGCCCCCTAAAAGATATATCTTTGCCCTTTTTTTCATAGACACACTTCCTAGCTTTATTATGAGCTCGTAGTGATTTTCACGATGACATCTTGTTGTAATGTGTAGTACTTTTTCTTAAAGTATTGTTTATGCATTATCTGACGACGATGAAGCTATCATGTTTGCTTGTAATAGGTGTGGACTATTTCTTCTGGTTTCTGCTTTGTAACATTCTCTGAACACACAAGTACAGTTACAGCTCTTCATTTCATGGCAAGTAACCATTGCATCCTAAGTGCATCCCTTGATGGAACTGTTCGTGCTTGGGATTTGTTTCGCTACCGGAATTTTAGGATATTTACATCCCCTTCGTCTAGGCAGTTTGTTTCTTTGACGGCAGATCAGAGTGGGGAAGTTGTGTGTGCTGGAACATTGGATTTTTACGAGGTATTCAGTTGTTTCTCTTGAAATATTTTTTTCTGCTCATATCATTGTTTACGTGTTTTACGTCTAGTTGTCTGCAACCCTCTCTGGAACAGATTTATGTTTGGTCTATGAAGACTGGCCGGTTGTTGGATATACTTAGTGGTCATGAAGGTCCTGTTCATGGATTGATGTTTTCTCCGACAAATGTGAGTTCTAATTTCATGTACTGGCTAGATATCGTGTATATATATTATTTTTAATTTATGTCTGCAGCTTGATGGACTTATATTATATCCTGTAAGGAAATGGTTTAGACTGACACCCTGCTATCAGATGTTTTTAGTGTTTTCATTTTCATTTGATCTCTGTTTAAGTAGAACAAGCCAAGCGGCGTAATCTTCTTTTAATTTCCATTTGCTATTAGTAACCCGTTCTCTTTTAACTCATAGGCAATTTTAGCTTCATCATCATGGGACAAAACTGTTCGGTTGTGGGATGTTTTTGAAAGTAAAGGGGCTGTTGAAACATTCAACCATACACATGATGTTCTTACTGTAGTTTATCGGCCTGATGGAAGGCAATTGGCCTGCAGCACGTTAGATGGACAGATTCATTTCTGGGACCCAATTGATGGGTTGTTGATGTATACAATTGAGGGCCGTAGGGATATAGCTGGAGGGCGTCTAATGACTGATCGTAGATTAGCTGCTAACTCAAGTTCAGGGAAGTGCTTCACAACTCTCTGTTATTCAGCAGATGGAAGTTACATATTAGCTGGTGGAAATAGCAAATACATTTGTATGTATGATGTTGCTGATCAGGTTCGTTGGTAGGCCTTTAAATCATATAGAAACAACATTTGATGTTTACACGTTCTGTATTCTATTTCATTTGTTTTTTTATTGATTTAAATTTGCTAAATAATCGTTTCTATGTTTATTGCCTACTTCAGAGCTGTAAAGTTAAGTATGAAAAAGTTGATCTTTTTGGAAATTGGTAAATATTATGTAATTTTTATTGAGTAAGATTTGGTACGCAACCCAATTTACACATTTCAACTACATTATGATGTGTCTATTATTATCTAGTAACATTATATACACATGAAAATAGTGAAATACTTGTCCAGTTATCAAGTGACAAATCAAGGTATAACTTAAGAGTATGATACTTGCACTTAGAATTATTAATTTATTTTTTGGTTTTGAAACTTTTATTCATTTTCAAAAGTTGTGGGTTTAGTTAATCGACCCATTGGTTTCATTTAGTTCTTTTCTCAAAAATCAGGGCAAGTTGTGGTTTGAGTTTTTCTTTCTGAATTCAAGGGGACAGAATAAATTTTCATCTGATGGAAACTTATCAAATATTGAATAGAAAGAAAGTCATGTAAAATATACTATTTACTGTGGATATCGATCTAGGATGCATCTATCTGCAGCAGCCGGTTTTTGATTTGCTGTTGTGTGATTTGGGTTTCTTGGTCTTTCTGTATATAATTGAATTTCACAGTGATTTTCCAACATGGTCCATATACTTATCTGAATATTATATCTTGAATAGAAGGTTTGGATCTCTTTTTATATAAGATTGTGTTTGTTAATTCACAGATTTTGCTGCGTCGCTTTCAAATAACCCACAATCTCTCTTTGGATGGAGTTCTTGACTTTCTAAACTCAAAGAATATGACAGAAGCTGGTCCCTTGGATCTAATTGATGACGATAACAGTGACATAGAGGAAGGTCTTGACAAACAGTCGCGAGGAAACTTAGGGTATGATTTGCCCGGATCCATGCCTAACCATGGAAGAGCAGTCATTCGAACCAAATGTTTGCGAATTGCCCCTACTGGTCGAAGTTTTGCAGCTGCAACAACAGAAGGGGTTCTCGTTTATTCAATTGATGAATCATTTATCTTTGATCCAACTGATCTGGACATAGATGTTACTCCTGAGGTGTGTAATAAATTTTCAATTATTCAAGTTTTCCAGTTGATTCCTGAAAGAATAGCTAGTTCAGTTAAAAAAATCAGATCTTTGATTGCTTTGGTTTTTTTTTTTTCTTCTTCCTATTGGAGTTGCTATTGCTTCAATTTTTGCACTAGTGGCCTAAGGCAATAGGGAATACTGAAAACTTTTTACGAAGGTTGTTTGGCTTGAGCTTTTTTTTACCCCAAGCTCACTAATTTGTTAAAATCTTTTAATGCAGGCACTTTTTTTTCCGAGTCAAGTGTACTAGTAATTGCTCATTTGTGGTTAAATTTCGATGCAGGCAATCGATGCAGCAATAAATGAAGATCAGCTAAACAGAGCTTTAATCCTTAGTCTAAGATTAAACGAGGACTCTTTAATTAAAAAAAGCATTTTTGCCGTGGGTCCTGCAGATATAGCAACCGTTGTCTCTTCTATTCCATTCAGATATCTGCAGAGGATAATTGAAGCATTAGCAGATCTTCTAGAAAGCAGTCCACATTTAGAGTTCATTCTAAGATGGTGCCTGGTATTTGTTTGATTTTCCCCTTTTTTATGAACATTGTCTCTATCTATCTGGGCTGTTTTCAATCTTTATATCGTCCTTATTTATTTAGTCTTTTTTCTGTTGTAGGAGCTCTGTAAAACTCATGGAAATTTGATTAGACAGAGTTCCAGAAATTTACTTCCGGCTTTGAAATCACTGCAGAAGGCAATGACTAGAATGCATCAGGATTTGGCTGATACATGCTCTTCAAATGAATATACCCTACAATATCTTTGCTCGACCAATGATCGCAAATGATGAAACCCATTATCATTATTTTTTCCCTCTCGAATGTCCGAGCCGATAAGTTAAATTGTACTGACAGCTGAATTGTCTATACTTCCCGCTCTATTTTACAGGCTTGTGTAACATGTGAGGGTGCAACCCATTTGAGTACTTCCTCAAAACCGTCACCAACCCTTCTGAGCTCTCCCTCAAAAACCGCCACCAGAGTATGGATAGATCCTCCTCAGAATCAAATTTTACTTGTGGAGGTATGTAGATGTCAAAATCTTGGTACTATATACGAATGATGTGATGGAGAAAGGCTTTGCACTACTGCTAGAGTAGATTGCTCTGACTATTGTGGTTTTGTTGAATTGATAGCAGATAAATGATAGAAATTTTTTGGTTGATGAACGTAGATGAACACAGTTCAAGAAGTCGGTCGTGAGTTTTTTTATTTTATTTTTTTGCATTCTCTTGAGTGTAGTCTTGTACTTTGGGTTTATGGATTATTAAAATATCATTTACTTGTTTCGATTGACTCAATAGCTTGATTAGTGTAATAGCACTGATTTTGTTTGATTTGATTATTGTCATCTCCCGTAAGATTAAAATTTTAGTTAATATCATTGTTTATTAGGTCTGATTATTTTTCAGGTTCTGTATGTGTCAGCCATGTGATTGAATTGATTATGATTATTGTTATGCTATCTGGTTTTATCTGAGTTACAATCTGATATGCTATCTGCTTCCCCCATGGTTGTCATGCCATTTAGAAAATAGGGACCATTGCATAAACTTCCTTTCATCACTGTCATAACTCCTTTTATTACCCTCAAACTGCCTCCATATATCTTTATAGTGCATCCAGATTTATCCAGCATATCAATAGACAGAAGGTTCCTTTTGAGTTGAGGAACATATCTGACATTTTGAATTGTTCTTGTGCAATCATCAAACATTTTAATTTGTACTAATCCATTATCTTGCATTTGGCAAGGCTTATTATTACCCATTAACACTTTTCCACCTGACCATGATTGAAAGTCTTGAAGCCAGTCTTGTTTTGGGCTCATATGAAAAAGAGTCTAACATTCATTGTTCACCCGAGTCATTCGTTGATACTACTAGCACATCGGACGATTCATATCCATGTGATGCAATGGATGTATTGTCTTTATTAGCTTGCTTTTCAATTTGTTTCCTTTTCTGCTCATAACAATCATGTTTACAGAAAAAACATTTTCTTTTTGCATTTGATTTGGATCTTGTATGGTTCTTTAAGAGATTTAGGCTCACAATTATGTGGTCTTCCTCTTATTGTAACCCCATCACCATTTCACCCTTTTTTTTATGGTCAGTCTTAAGCTCCTTTGAATCTAGCGCTGCTTCAACTTTTGACATGGTAAAAGTTTGTTTTCCGTATAACATTGTATCAACAAAATGCTCATACAATATAGGAAGAGAACTTAGCAAGATAATCGACTGAACTTCCTCTTCACGCTTAACTCCTATGTTATTCAATTCCAAGATAATCTTGTCAAAGTCATGTAGGTGTTTCCTTATTTCTTTTATATATTTCATTGTATAGTATATAGCTTTTGTTGAAATACGAACGAGAATTGGAAAAGAGAAACAAAAAATAACAGATATCGAGATTAACGTGGAAAACTCAAGACGAGTAAAAAATCACATAAAGAGGAGAGAAATCACTAATGAAAATCGGTACAATGAGTTTTGTGACCCCAATATATATTTATAGCATAAACAGGAAATCTTAGTCATACTGAAATTCTTAACGTGCGCCAAAATTGGTCTCGCCTAATTAGAATTCGGGTCACACTGAACTCTAACAATTTTCACTTTGACGCGAATTCCACTATATAATTATATCTTTAAAACTCCAAAAAACCTTCTCTTCTACAAAAGCCACTGAGGGCAAAATCAGCATCTAATACTGTCACGACCCAAATGGGACCCGAAACAGAACGGGGAACGACCCGGCCCAAAGGACCCAAATCGTCCGATCTTTTTTCTTTTAAATTTTATTAATTGGCAGCAGAAGACTTAAAATGTTACTTAAAAGCCAATGCCTAATGAATAAGGGTTTAACAGGTCTAACAAGTGATAACAGATAGTAAGTAATATAATCCAAAAAGAAATAACTACGCGCAAACTAAAAATAGGATTACAGTCATCAAACTAAAGTATACCTTACAAAAATCTCTCAGGGAGAATACAAAGAAAAATAAAACTTCGCCACATCTAAACTTGACTTGGCAACTGAAAATCTAACTGATAAAATCCTGAAATGTGTCATTGAGTTGAGTTGACTAAACTCAATAGGGATTATATTTTTAAAGAAAAATTTAATTAAAAAGATGTATAAGTATGCATGAATTTAAAACTCACGTTTCATAAATTCCTTTAAAAAAAATGATACAAAAGGGCATGTATATGAAATCAACCACTAATATGTGGTACGTAATTAAAATAAGCTCTTGTTGTACAAATAAAAAATCGCAGTGAAAATGAAGCCACTCACGGACTCCAGGCACACCATGCCATAAGCATATAACAGAATAAAGGCGATGCTCGGCGATCGCAAAAGTCAAATAATACCATGATCAAGTTTAGGGATTCGCAACCCAAGGACACGACACATACAACTGCATATTACCTATTTGCACTTTAGGGATTTGAACCCAATGACATTTGAAAAATCTCTTATTACCCAATTCAATAACAAACAAACACATTCCTTACGGTAGAATGTGTGAAAACATAATAGACTCCAAATCGGGTCGATCAAACTTGATTCGCATGACCAAGTTGATCAACAAATATTTATAGGCATGCTTAAATGAAATGTGTACAGTGAAAATAAAATATAATATAAAAATCTGACGGTCATTAAATGGACGCGTCGATTTAATATGAGATAAATCTCAAAATATTCACTTTTAAAAAGAATTATGCAATGCAGTGCAAATACCAACCAAACTCAAACAATGTTTGAACTTGGGTGTGGGTAAAGTTTTGGTCATCATATCAGCAGATTATCATGAGTACTGATTTTACTTACATCAAAATTACCATGAGCAACCACTTCACGAACGAATTGATAACGAATATCAATGTGCTTCGTCCTCTCATGAGACATCTGATCTTTAGTGAGAAAGATAACACTTTGACTGTCGCAAAACATTGTGGCAATCTGCAAGTATTTGCTGAGCTCACCAAACAAACTTTTTAACCATATAACTTCTTTACAAGCCTCTGTAATATCCATATATTATATTCTGCCTCTATAGTAGACAACACAATGATATCCTGTAAGGTAGCTCTCCAACTGATAGGACAACTCCCAACTGTAAAAACATATCATGTAAGAGATTTCCTCTTATCAAGATCCCCCGCATAATCAAAATCAACATATCCAATGATAAGATCTTTAGTTCTTCCAAATTGAAGATACACATCACTAGTTCTACGCAGATATCTAACAATCTACTAAACAACTTTCCAATGTTCCTTTCCCAGATTTGTCATGTACCTACTAACCGCATTGACTGCGTAAGATAAATCTAGACGCGTGCAAACTATAGTATACATGAGAGATCCCACTGCACTAGAATATGGAACTCGTCACATGTAATTAATTTCATCATCTAATTGCAAACATAAGTTAGACTTGTTCATGTTAAACCTATAGAGAACTTTTTGAATGTACCCCCTTTGACTTAGGTACAATTTCCTAGCTTTTTTTATCTCTCTATATCTCCGTACCAAGTATCTTTTTTGCTGCTCCCAAATTTTTCATCTCAAATTGTTTACCTAGTTGTGCTTTGACCCTTTTGATTTCTTCTATATCTTTAGCTGTTATTAACATGTCATCAATGTATAATAGCCGATAAACCATTGACCCATTCTTACTATTTTTTATGTAGACACAGTTGTCATAATTGCTTCTTCTAAAATCCTGAGCAAACATGAATGAATCGAACCTCTTATACTATAACCCCGTCCGTTAAATTTAGAACCTTTTTCGTTATTAAGAATTATCGTGTAAAAATTTTTCGTTTTAATTATTGAAAACGTACGAGAGAAAGTAGTTAGAGTAAATGAGATAAATCCATAATGCGTAATAAAATCATAGTAAAGCGGAAACATACTTAAATTCAAATTATAGTTTGAAGATCAAAAGAGAGTTAATAGTTTTACAAAAATATTGTTCATATTCAATCCATTCAAAACAACATATTTACTTTTTGCGAGTCATAACCCTTTCAGGTTGATTCAGCTGGGTAACTCAAGTGCTCAATGGGTAATGCCTCATCCACTCCAGAAATAACCACCTCCTGACAATCACCTACACCACAAGGAAACTGTGAGCCTAAGGTCCAGCAAAAAATAAGATATGCAATATAATGTATGCCTCTAACTCATGGTGTCAAAATGAGATCCGCCCAAAACTGTTCTTTACTTACGGTTACATACGTTAACTCGTACATTGAGCTGAGATATTAGAGGTTTCGGCGCGGGAGGGTGGCTGCTAGTCGACATCTAACCCTCTAGTAGACAGGCACTCGCAATCCGACAAGGGAAGAGTATAATCTCGAGTCTCTCGTTAGGGTACATAAGCTCTCGCATCCCGCCGAGGGAAGGGTCTAATCTCAAGTGTACCTGGTTACGATCCGAACTATCTCCCCACCTCCAATTCCCCTTACATTTATTTTTTATCTATTTTTCTCACACAAATGAATATCAACCCACGCGTGACATTCCTTATTTGTTTATATTAATATGTCAATGCAATACTAGAGTTACAACACTAAACAATACAATCCATTCATCAAGAATTCACAAATCTATATCATAAGGAATTTCTAAATTGTAGGAGAACAATAGCGATATTCAAGTATTAACATTCTTGAAATTTGGTAGAAAGTGACAACGTATAACGGCGAGATCATAGAGAGACAAAACGTACCATTATGCTTAGTTTTTGACAGAAAATATCAGCGATTGAATGAGAACAGCAACAAGTTATCTATACGATTATTGTGCATGTGAACTTAGACATGGATATGTACACGATAGCTTAAAATTCTCAAAACAAATAGCAATATCCAACTCTTGTCAAAAATTAAATAGAGATTTACGGATGACCAACGACCAAGAATTCGACTATCAATTCAGACAACAAATGACAGGGAATTTACGATCGAAAGTAACCGAAATTAAAAGTTCAATAAAAAAAGGGATTTATTGTCAAAACAGAGACATTAGCAATCTATATAGAAGACAAGATAACAACAATATTTCAGCAACTATAATCTATCCGAAACCAAAGAATTACCAAGGTCTTTGAAAAAAAAAGGATTATTCAGTCACAAACCAATGATACAAAATGCAGGAATTAGAAGTCTAGATGCATAATAATTCATCACTACCTGCTATCTTCAATTCAATGGAAGCCATGGGTCAATTCATAGTAATATGCATTAGTAAATTGTCAGGACATTCCAGCAATCCAATATCAAAACAATTTCAGCACACTCCAAGAAACAATTCAATAAAACAATCCAAGAAAACAAACAAGACACTACTTGTGGTGTAGGCCTCCACATGGCCAAGACTTACTCAATTCCTTACCTCATAGTTACCAACCGATGAAGGCCTTCTGTGCACTAGAGAAATGCAACAACAAATTATCCAAACCAACGATCTGGTTTAGCTCACAACCACCTTCACAACGCACAATAGGTATCTCTCCTTCACTCACTCTCTCTCGGCTCATTTAGTCACAATTCAGCCATAGGAAAATCCCTTCAGTAGAACTTTCTCACTCTCTTGCAGAAGACCTGCCTTCCCCATTTTAAAGCAGGAATGAGTCTCTGGGTAGTTGGCAGACAGGTACCTACACTGAGTGATTGCCACCTAAAACATGTTATTGATCCGAAGACACCTGAGGTCCACTGAGTAATTGACAAAAATCGCTGCCCTAATTCATCAATTCGTCCAACAAATTCGTACAATCAACAGAACACTAGGGAGATAATTTACAAAACAAAACGACTGACTTACCCTGGCAACGAATCTGCAGCATGCGGTTTCGATCGATCCACCTCGTGCCCTGCAAACCGGGCAACACCAAGCCCTAGCCCCCACACCCGTCATCCGCAGCACGTCGGACCGCACTGCACTGCGTCGCTCGCATCTCCCTCTCAGTTTCTCTCTTAATCTCCCCTTCTCTCTTTCTGAATCGTAAGGACCACCTCTTCTCCCCCTATTCTTTCTTTCAAAAACTGAATCAGCCAACCAGCGTGAACCAGCCCAGCTTGAACTGGTCCAGCCTTCCCTTCTCTCTTTTTGATTTTCATTTTCTTTTTAACTTCCATCATCCTTTTTTTTTAAAATTCAATTATTTCAATTCTTCTTTTAATAAATCACTCTCATTTAATTAAATTATTTTTGACCTAATTCTAATTCTTGATTTATTTTGAATATTGTTTGATGATAATTATCGATACAATTTAAATTCTTTGATTCGGTTTTCCAAATAAATTTTTTATCAAATAAATCCTCAATAATTATCCAATTTCCCCCAATTAAATTTATCATCAAGTAAATCTTCAATTATCCAATTATGCCCATTTAATTTTTCAATTATTTTTACTTAATTTCGTTACGGGAAATTGGGGTTTACATATACCACTATCTAGGCGACTGCTTCAGATCATAAAGAGATTTCTTCAAAGAACAAACATATTCCCGAGACAATAAAACCTTCAGGTTGCTGCATATAGATGTCATTCTCAAGTTCTCTATATAAAAATGCAGTTTTCACAACTAACTGCTCAAGTTCAAAGTCATGCATAGCCACAACACCCAGTAAAGCTCGAATCGAACTGTGCTTAACCACTGGAGAAAACACATCAATGAAGTCAATATCTAGAATCTGATTATACCCCTTAGCAACCAAAAGTGCTTTGTACCTGTTTTCTTCAACACTTGATGTACCTTTCTTTTTCTTGAACACTCATTTGCATCGAACGACTTTATTTTCTTTTAGCAATTTAATTATGTCCCATGTGCTATTCTTCTGAAGAGATTTCATCTCCTCTTGCATGGCGATCATCTATTTCTCTGAATTTTCTGAACTCATTGTCTCTGAATAACTAGACAGTTCTTCACTAGAATTTATACTTTCAGTTACACTCAAATCATAAATAACTAAATCTGCTTCACTATATTTCTTAGAGGTTTAATATGTCTTCTTGGTCTATTATTGACAATGGAATATTGTGGTGAAGCTAATACTGGTGAGTGTGTGGAAACGATATCACCCTGATTATCTGAGCTGGTATGATATGAAGATTTGGATGTCGACCTTCATCTAATTTCAAGTTCAACCTCGCTGCTAGATAGATGATGAGTCTGATCTGTCAAGCCTTTAGAAGATAAATTAGCAAACATAACAACTTCATCAAATACCACATTTATGCTAAATCTGAGTTTCTTGGATTCAAGGCACCATAATTTTATCTCTTGACACTAGACTTGTATCTAAGGAATATACACTTCAGTGATCTGGGTTTTAACTTGCTTGTAATCCACATGAGTATACGCAGAGCAACCAAATACTCTCAAAACTGAATAATCAACAAGAATACTAGATCAAACTTGTTCAACAACTTTCTTATCAAGAGCATTTGATGGAGAACGATTCACAATATAACAAGTAGTAGTAGTAGCTTCATCCCAAAATGACTTAGGTAAACTAGAATTTGAAAGTATACACCGAACCTTCTCCATTAAATTTCTATTCATTCACTCTGCCACACCATTTTGCTTTGGAGTATCCAGAATTGTCAAATGCCTCATAATTCCTTCTGACCTGCAGAAAGAGTTTAACTCTTCCGAACAAAACTCTAACCCATTATCAGTGTGTAGATGTTTTACCTGCTTTCTTGTCTGTTTTTCAATTAAAGTTTTTCACTTCTTGAAGGTAGAGAATACATCACCTTTCTTCTTTAGAAAGAACACCCAAACTTTTCGGGAAAAATCATCAATCATAGTTAGCATATAATGTGCCCCTCCCTTGGAAGACACCTGTAACGACCCGGTTTTTATTTACTTTAAAATCGCGTAATATTTAAAACTTTTCTTTTTATATAAAACATCAGAGTATTCTTTCTTTATAAAACCCGATCGTTAAAACTCGTTACTTAAAAACACTTATCCATTGCGGCAGAAGTAATGAAATCTTTTTATGAAACGCAGCGGAATTAAAAACAATACATTAAAGAATATTAAGAAATTTACAAACCCTTTTACAAATAAATTCTCATTTAATTTCTTAGCCAAGCTAGCCACAAGATCCATCCGTGCAAATCCTTAATCAACTGTCTTTGACTTGTTCACCTGTTTATCGTACGTACCTACATCACAAGGCCTAAACTAATGAGTCTATCGCTCAATAAGTGATAGGATGAAATACAATGCAGATGATATGCATGATCATACAATGCATTACAGAAGAGAGCCGTATCTCTTCTGGAAGTTAGGGTGGAATACTCCCTAGGGTCATGTGGCCTAACCAGTCACTTCGACGAGGAGATATATCCATAAGGGGTGTTCCACATGCCAATATCCTCACTTTTGTTAAAGACGTTGGGGGTTACAGAACGGGGGAAAGTGTGAACCCTAGATTCCACGTAGCTAACTCTCACCTCACTGCTCCCTATGTGGGAGTATCCTACCGTGTGGAATGTCACCAATCACTCGAACCCCCACACGCCTATTTATATATATTAATTATGTCATGCAATATGCTCGTGAATACATACAACCCTATATGATGATATAAATGCCTAGTAAACATATCATTAAAAGAACCTAAATCTAGTAAACACACAGCATACAATCCTAATTCTTGCGATGTAGGGTCCGAAGACCAAAACACAGTAAGTATCAACTTACCTGGCGTCCATAGCGCGTTTTTGCATCTTCTTTCTTCTCCGTACCTTCAAAGCCATTAAAATCACGTATTATAAATCTTACTTCTACGACTCATTCCCTTAACACTTCCACTATCACAACGGAATCGTAATAACTCTCGATAGTTGCTCATTCCATCAATGTGACAAGATAATACAAAGAATTTCCTTTACAAAATCGAATAATATTTTATCACAAAACCATATTTCTCACAGCAGAGTAGAGAACCATTTAACTCCTATCTTAACATGAAATTATTGAGTGAATAATTTACAAAGTTAACTTCCTATATCCCAAAACATCAGAGAATCATTTGAAATTAACATGTGCTATCATCCCCTACAACCGTTATGAACAGGGAACAACTTTCATCTTCCAGACAGTCAAACAATAGATAGATTCTAACCAACATATAAGCTTTCATCAACTAAACAACCTCTTTAACCAAATTGCTGAGTAACACTTCGTCTCAATCAATAATTACAGATTATTATCCAACATCATAATTCAACAATAATGACTGAAACATCGCAAAACACTCTGTACAACACTTAACCACAATTATTTCTACAACTTCCAACATAGACATCTCTCTAATAAATTGTCAATTATTTCTAAAGCAGTAGTTAAACATGGCACTATTTCCAAGCTACATAACATATACAAATCTGAAATCCATAATAAACAGAGAGCACTTATCTAACTATAAAAAATCTGGCTTCATCAACAGAACAGTGAGTCACAAGAATGGCTCACGACAAAACCAATATCCAACAGTTATACAGAGTCAAAACTCCAATAGGTTGATTAGTCCTACAATCCTTTCAAGATAATACAGCCAATAATCCCCTTATCTTTTACAATACCCCTATAAAAATCCATAAACCATGAAGGAACATAGCCTCACTTGGAGACCTGAGAGGCAACAACTCCACATTCTACTCCTACCTTCATTTTCCCTGCCCTCTCGTTGAAGACAAAAGCTTCCCTGTCACCTTCTTCTTTTTTGGTTACAAGCGTTCTCGGCCCCCTTTCACAGAGAGCTTTTCTCTCATTCACACTCTGAAAATTACAGAACACCTCACCTATTACACAAATTTATAGCCGAGAAGGAAGCTTACACAAACGCAAGGCTGGTGAATTGTACACTTCAAGGCAGGTGGTCCAGCCAAAGCACTGAACAACTCAGCTCAACGGTGGACCAACAGAACTGGATCGAACCAACACCCCAGCGAACCGAAGCTTGAAGTCCTTTTCCATCGTAAGCCACTGCCATCAAGCTTGCCAATTCCTACAACCGAATACCCAATTCGAAATTCCATGGAGGAGAAATTGGAATGCAAAATCAAAGACTTACATGACTTGAAGTCCATATCACGCGGGAGTTCTTCGTTCTCGCAACACGGCGCACCACCGAGCACTAGCTCACAACTGTTCGCCTCTCAACGTCACCGTCAACAACCCACACGCCCAGAGTTGCACACCGGCGCCATTCCGAGCCATCGTCGCCAGAGCTCCTACGCCCGCTTCTCCACTTCTCTCGGTCCCGATCCCTCTCTGTCTCTCTCATTCTTTCTCTCTTCAAATGGCCAGTGGGCCATTTGACTTCAATTCAAACTGGACCGGTTCAAGGATGAACCGGTTTAGTCCATCATTCCCTCTTTTATTTATTTCTAAATATTTCCTTTCCATTTTAAAACTCCACACTCTAATTATTTATTAAATTCTCAATTCAAACCTATTCCAATTATCCCAAAACAAGTCATTATTTATTTTTCCTCTTTTTTAATTTTGACCGAGTTACCCAAATATTTCGTACCGAGCCGAACCAAAATCGGTTCAGCCCATATCTAACACTTATGTCATTAGTAATACCTTGATAATTTATTCAACTAATTTGAATATCCCCAATTACTTTCCAATTCATCATTTTTAAATTCCAATATAAAAGTCGGGATATTACAACACCAGTGTTGGTCCCCGAAGATCCGAGTGAATATAATCTAGTGTTTCTTTTGTATTGTTAGTGGCCGAAGTGAATCTGACTCTCTTATGTTTTCTGAAAACATAATGCTCGCAAAAATGCAATTTACTTATACTAGACCATTCAAAAATTCTCTTTTGCTTAGCTCATTCATCCTGTTTTCACTTATATGCCCTAGACGCATATGTCATAATCTGGTAAGATCTTCATCTGATAATGAAGTGCTAACTACAATATCCCCAACAAATTTATATCCCTGCAGAACATATAAATTTCTGGACTTTCTCTATATAACAAGAGAACCACGACTGATCTTCAAAACTCCACCTTCACCGGTGTACTTGTACCCTTTCAGATTAAGAGTACTTAATGAAATCAGATTTCTCTTTAGATCGGGAACATGTCGCATATCACTAAGAGTTCTGATAACTCCATCATACATTTTAATTCTAATCGAACCAATCTCTACTATCTTGCACGATGCATTATTTCCCATCAATACGGCACCTTTTAACACAAGCTCATATGTTGAAAACTAGACTCGATTGAGACAATGAAACGTGCAGGATAAATCCAGAATTCACTCCTCGGATGGCTTTGAGTTTCCATCAAACACTACAACAAATTCTCCTTCTGATTCATAATCATTTTCTTCACCGACAACAGCTTCACTAGACTTCACTGGTTGTTTTTTCTTCTGATCAGCTTCTTCTTTTATTTTGTATTGCAATTTATAACATTCAGATTTTATATGCCCTTTTTTCTAACACAAAAACAAACTTTGATCTGTCTTTTGAACCTTTTCTGTTACTGTTCCCTTTATCGGACCTCTATGATGTTTTACCTCGAGTAACGAGTCCCTCTCCTTGTGTTCCAGATCCTACTACAAGATGCTTCATCCTTTCCTTTGAAAGCAAATCATCATACACTTCTTTCAGAGTTAAGGTATCACGACTGTATAAAATAGTATCTTAAAAATATTGTACGCAAATCAGATCCTCCGCATCATATTTACATTCCATAATTTCCAAATCTGAAACAATTTCTTTAAATGCAACCAAGTGTTCTTCAATCGAAGTTCCTTCTCCCATTTAATGAAAATATAAGCACTGCTTCAAATGCAGCTTACTCATCAGGGTTTTATGCATGCACAATTCTTCCAATTTTTACCATATTTCAGCGGGATATTTCATTTTCAACACATCCTCCAAAATTGCATTTGATAAATGAAGACGAATAAGAGATAAAGTTTTTTTTTGTCTCTTAGGTGTTTCTCCTCCTCGGTCCAAGATGCTGGCATTTTATTGAACCTCAATAATGTGTTGTTCAATTCCATATGAGTGAGCATATCTCGCATCTTTACCTGCCATATCAGAAACCTTGTATTTTGATCCAATATCGGAATATCATACCTCATTGAAGCCATCTCTCAAATTTCAGAATTTACGCAAAAAATTTGACAAAATATCCGAACCAAAATTCAAACCCCAAATAGTCCAGAATAATCCGATATCCCAACTAGATAATCTTCAGAAATAATCCAACCAAATTTAAATAAACCCAAAACAGAATTTTTATCCCAAAATTCTCTCAACATGCAATACCCAAACTTCAGGAAATTTTCAGAACACCAAATCAACACTCAAATCGATTCATAGTTCATGGGTATGAGGACCAAGGCTCATTGGTTGGTCGGAGGCAGGCTTAAATTGGGCTAAAATTACACATTTGCCATCAGAGTAGTAGGGCAGAAATTACATAGATGCGATGGTTTGGTAAGGAAAAAGCAAAGGGTCGAGCAACAGTCTCTGGGATTGGAGAAGACAGCTGAGACGGGACTCGGTCAGATGTCTCTGTGTGCAACCGGTGAAGAGAAGGCTTAGCAATGACTCGGTAAGTTTGCGGTGCGGTAGACGTTTCTCTCTCTTTGTCTGCGGTTGACAAAAGCGTGACTCTCCCTCACTGTTTCATCTTCTTTTTCGCTTCAGAATTACTGACGACGCCTGTAATACCCCGATCCTAATTTTCTCGTGTACGCTATGTAAGTAAATTTTTTTGGAGATAATATATATTACATGGTGTAATATCACGTGTTAAATTATGACATGTATTCGTGGGGAAATATCATGGGAATTTATTGGATAATAATTAGTATTAACTAAAAAGAGAATTATGGATTGGACCGACTTGGTTTGGCTCGGTCTGAAAGATTAAGTTTGGTTCGGTTTTCTTTTAATTAAAAGAGGAAATGAGAATTATGGGGGATTTATGTGATAAATTAGAATTAGTATAGATGTTGATTTAATTAATTAAATTATTTTGTTAGGGTAAATTAATTAGAGAGAATAATTAAAAGGGAAAAATAGAAGGAGATTAATTAGGATTGGGTTAAAGAAAATTTAAAAGAGGGATTTGTGGAGATGCTGTCAGGAGCAGAGAGGAAGTGAAGTGGGTGATTAAAGAAATAAGATGGAGAGAGTGAAGTGGGATATTAAAATAAGGAATTAAAGTAAGAGAAAGTAGTTTAAAATGAGAAGAAAGAAGACACGTAAGAAGAAAGGGAAATGATTTAAGGAGAAGAGGAGATAAAATGACGTGGGTGAAATAAAAGAAAAAAAATGAGGAGATTAATATATATATATATATATATATATAAGAGAAAATGGAGAGAGAATAGAAGAAAGGACAAAGCAAGGACAAGAATAATTAAAATAAAATGGAGAGAGAATGGAGAGAATAGAAGAAAGGACAAAACAATGACATAAATAATTAAAAGGGAGAGAGAATATAAGAATTTAAAAATACAAAGAAGAAGGACGCGTGCATAGTATTGAAGGATGAGTGAAGTAGTAAAATAATAAGAAATAAGAAAATAAATTAAGAGATCAGACAGCTCGTCGCGTAGCGAGTTAATATTCAATCTCCTGGCAGCGAAATTCGCCCCCCTATGCGTATGATTTTATTGAGGAGAGCTCCTTTAAACCTCTAGCTGGTTCTTCTCTTTCCCCCTGCTGCATTTTTCTTTTTCTCCTCTGTCAAGCAGTTTTCTCTCGTCTGGGGTGTGAGTGCGTTGCGAGGAGTAGAGTTTGCTGTTAATTCCTTCAACACTTAGGTAAGGATCTGTGTTAGTCTTGGCCAAAGGAAGCCCTACCCACAAGTAAAACGTGTGTGTGTGTTTGGTGATTTACTTGGTTTTGTAGTTAGAATTTGTAAAATCCTTAGACGTTTTTATTTCTGCAAACATTCTTTCTGACATTATAGAACTTTGTAGTTACTTATTCATATTACCTTGCTGCTAATTTCATTTTAATGTTTGCTTTACTTTATTAAGAATGTTGTCTAAAGACAAGTATGGTAATGTGAAACTGTGAACGAAGTATGAATCTGATAAGCTTTGCTGTACTCTATTTTTACATTTCAATGTTTACTATGTTGTTTACTTTATACATGAACAAGACATTTATATTCTGTATTTACTTCCTGTTTACTTCCTGTATAGAGCATGCTGTCCATTGTTTATTTTCTGTACCGTACGTAGTTGTTCGCTATTATTTGCCTCTAAAAAGCATGATTTGAAGTTCCATTTCTCTTGCATTATACATCTGCCTTAAATATTTCGTTGTTATATGAAAAGCGTGTTTAAATGGTGGTTTCTGCTGATAAATTAGTCGTTTAAAAGCATGTTAATATGGTCATCTCTATAGTTATATTGGTTGTTATGTAGAAGAATTTCGTTGTTCTGTTTCTATATTGGTCGCTACTGCTTATAGTCGTTTAACAAGCATGTTAATTAACTCTCGTTTAACCCTCAAATGCATTAACTATTTCTTAGTTAAAACTGTTTAACATGATTAGTTAAATATTCCAGCACGTTAACACATTTCGTATAATAGATCTCTGTTCCATTTATTGTTGAGCAGCATGATCTGTAAATTTTGTTTCACGGTTATGTTTGATATTGTCGTTTAACAAGCATGTTCTGCTGTTCATTCCATTGTTAATTACTGTTGTTTATAGTCTCTGAACAAGCATGTCTTCGCTGTTTCGTTTCGTTATTTCTTACTGCTATTGTTGTCATTTAAGAAACATGTTTTCATCAATATTATTGTTGCAGAATTTAATTGTTGGAAAGCATGTTTCGCTGTTTCAATTCGATCATTATTCGTTGTTGTGCGCTATCGCTAGAGAAGCATGTTTTGTTGTTTCAATTCAATTAATATTTGCTGCTGTTTATTATCGATTAAAAAGCATGTTTCGCTGTTTCAATTCGATTAATATTGCTGCTGTCGATTAATATTCGTTGTTGTTTATTTTCAATTAAGAAGCACGTTTTGCTGTTTCGTTTAGATTATTAATTGCTGATATTTACAGTTGCTTAAGAAGCATGTTTCCGTGATATTTACTGCTGCTTATTGTTGTTAAAAAGCATGATATGATTTCTCGTTATTAAACACTACCGTATAATGTCAAGGCATGCTCAACCGTTCTATGTGTTTAGTTAATTAGCTTCACAATGTCTAGCTATTGTCGATGTATACAATTACGTGTTTTAGATTCTGCCTTTTGATTATCGATTGTTTTAAGTTATTGTCATTTACTTTCCATGGATGCGCTATTTAAATTGAAGTGTCTTCATGCATTCATGTTGATAGAAACAAAGTAGGGAGTACCCCATCGAGGTGGTACTCACATGCATCGAGTGAGGAAATGATAAGAAAATGAAAGGAAGAAAAGAAAAGAAACGGGAGTTGGGGGGCGGATGGACAGCGGATCTAGTCCATGGCTAAGCGAAGCCCCCTACCTCAATAGGAACGGGGACTCAGTCGCAAGTAAAGGGTTAGGTCCGATCCACTATTCCATCCCCTAAGAACCCTCCAATATCCAGCTCAAGATACGAGTAAAGAACGAATGATACGAACGAAAAAAATGAAAGGTTTGGTTTGGGTGGCCCCCATTCCATAATGGAGTTAAGAGAGGCATAACATAAGCATAACCCCATTTTCTTTACTGGGTCATTGGCTCACGTCCTTACTTGTGGTGTAGGTAATGAGATAATAATATCAGGAGTAGAGGAGGAGGTCCTTCTCGTGGAGCCTGCGGCGTATCCGGAGGAAACACGACCGGAGTAGAGTGTGACTGAAGAAAGAAAGAAAAATGTATGTTTTGTGAGAGTTTAAGGGAAAAACATGGTTTGTAAAATACTAAGTATTTCTTTAACTTTATTTTGAATGTATGATGTTTTAAACTCTGAACTTTATCTATAAGTGTTTCTGTTTACGTTTCTGCTATATCTTAAATATTTGATTTAACGATTTTAGTCTTCGACTATTTAAATGAATTTTTAATGAATTGTAGTAGCGATCGGGATTTTTAGAAAGCGCACTCTGATATTTATTATTTTCAAAGGGATTTAAATTGCTTTACAAAAGTTTTAGAACTTAACGCGATTTTCAAGAAAGGGTAAAAATCTGGGTCGTTACAATAGCTGCTCTATTCTTCGCTATCCTATTCTTCTACGTTGTTGGAGAAGAAGGCCACACTCTGTTCTTTGAAGGGCCGCTCCACTGTTCTTAAGCTGCAGACAACACTGTTTTTTGAAAAACACGGGCAAATGAAAAACAAAAAGGAAAATATTTTTTTTCTTCTTCAATTTATTTTTCAAAAATCAAAACACAAAATCATTCCACCTCCGATAAATCGAAAACCTCAATTTTCAAAAACTTTCAACTATGCTCTGATACCGATTGTTGAATTACAAACGAGAATTGGAAAAGTGAAACAGAAAATAATAGACATCGAGATTTACGTGGAAACTCCAAGACGGATAAAAAATCACTGGTATATGAGAGAAATACTAATGAAAATCGATACAATGTGTTTTGTGACTCAAACATATATTTATAACATAAACATGAAATCCTAGTTATACTGAAGTTCCTAACGTGGGCCAAAACTGGCCTAACTCAATTAGAATTTGGGTCACACTGAACTCTTACAGTTTCTTTTTTAGATATAATCTGTTAGCCAATGATTGTTTCATATAAACTGCCCATACCATGATTGTTGGGAGTAATATGCCCAACAAGCAAATATAATAAAATAATTTTATAATATATGAATAAATTTATATTGATTGATATTATGTTAACATTTTATATTATGTTTTATAAAATTCATAGAAAATTCTTTTGTTATTTATGTTAACTTTAAATTAACATATATATTGTATATATGTGGGATAAAATATAAAGAGTAATAACCAGAATATGTTCATGACTTATATTTGAAGTATGGAATCTTCAAATAGTTCATAGTCATAAATATAGTTTATCTCATTAAGAATGTATAGTCATATCCCGACTAAATATGTAGTGACATAAGATAAATATGTTTTATATAATATGATTATATAGGACTGGACCAGATAAAATTATATTGTTATGATAATTTCTGTTAAATATAGAACAATTAATTTTATCATAATGATGGTCATATATGTATGATCTTAATTCATTGTATTTAACAGACTCCTATTTTATTTTAATTTATTCTTTGCTTTACTCGGTAAAGTTTTGTATGAGTTACGATTCGTATACCTTGTATATTGGGAGTAAATTAAAATGAATAGCTGAGAATGTTAATATCGATACAATGAAATCCATTTCTATAGATTCCCTTGTTTGTTAGTTCAATGATCGAACAATTAGCGCGCAATTCATAATCGTTATGAATTAATTATTCAATCAAGAACTAATGGTAGTCAAGAATAAAGACGCAATATGAGAGGTTAATGGATTATAAACCTAGCTCTATTGCGAATCTAAATGGAGGGTTAATACATATGTAATGACTATATCAATGGACATTAATTAGAGTAAATATACTATATAGTTTTTGAGAGTGCAACTCTAAGTATTTAGTTAAATTACTTTAGAGTTAATAATTATGTTAATTAATATAAAGAGCTTATATTAATTAAGGAAATATTATTGGAGCTTAAAAATATAGGTCTATCGGTCCTTTTGTCACATTCTATCATTATTCGAATAATAGAAAAATAAACAAAGAATATTAAATAATTAATTATTTAATACACTCAATAATAAGTTTATTATTTTTCATTAGATGAAATAATTGAATTATTGATTATTCAATTAATTAAGACAAAATGACAAAAGTTGTCATAGTTAATATATTTGTTATATTTCATTAAATAAAATAATTGAATTATTGATTATTTAATTAATTAACAAATATAAAGTAATTTTTGAAAATAATTTTTAAAATCGATTTTGTCAAATTTGAGTTAATATCATAGTGCCAAGTGTTGAGCTATAGTGACAAGACCTTTTGTTTTCCATAACATTTTTGTTATAAATGTATTATAACTTAAATGAAAGATTAATAAGTTAATGTCATAGTGCCAAGTGTTGAGCTATGGTGACAAGACCTTTTGATTTCCATAACATTTTTATAAATGTATGAAATCAATTGTAATTTTAATGAGGAATTTGTAGTGTTTTTCTCTAAATGTCATAATGACCATTATGGAGTAATACCACTATAAATAGAGGTCCAACCTCATTAGGTTATAAGGTTGAAATCTTTGAGATTAAGGAATCTATTTTGAGAGCAAAATTTATGTCTTCCGTTTTGGCTTTAGAGAAATGTTTTCTAAATCCAAATAGATCATCTCATGTGTTGAGAATACGATCTATCATAAATTAAGTGTGATCTTGTTTCATTCATCACACCCACACATGCTTATTCGAGGTGAGGAGGAGTGGCAGAGAAGATCGAAAGTTGATTTTGTACCCATGTGAAGTAAGCTACAAAGGTAATATTCTTTGCCTTTTAGATTAGATCTAAATAAAGATTTTTGAATACATATTATTATTAATATGTTATAACAACAATCCGTTTTATGTTTATGTTAAAATTGTTTTTCATGATACATAGGTTACACACACACGTTACCATTGTTATGAACATCAGTAATTCCGCCGTGCGAGGAAACATAAAAACCAACAATGATTGCATAAACTTCCTCGATATCCTCTCGCAACACTTTGTCACCAAGACTCAACAAAATTGCACCACTTTAATTCTAATTCCACAGCTTTGTCTTTGTTGATATTTGGAGTTTTTCAATTGACTTTATCGATAGCAATCGATAACCCTTGATGAACAAGTAACACCTTCATCTTGTTACCACAAAGATTGAAATCGTTCTTCCTTGTAAATTTGTTAACCTCAAATTTCACCATAGTTTCAAGAACTCCGTCCTTAAGTATTGTGTGTTTGATTCATGCACACCTCACCACTTGTTATGAATGAAATATAGTGACACAAGCAAAATAAAGAAATCACATCAAGAACACTAATGTGATCCATAAAACCTACAAAGACAAAGATTCATTAGGAGGCATTGGAGGCCCAAAGACTAAAGCAAGAACAAAGAAGATGAAAGAAAAACCCCAACTTTTTGTGAAAGGGAACCAAAAATCCATGATACAAAAACATTGAAGAACTTGCTAACAATAGAGGAGATATAAGATACAAAAATCAAAGAATGCAAAGAATGGATTTTGGTTCGGAAAGCCCAATGCACGCCCTCGACACATTCCGAAGCTCGCGCGCATCCACTTTCCATGATCCACTTGCCACCTTCCATTCCTATCGCGCCAACAACCCATCAAAGTTTTAGCCCATGCACATGGATTCCAAGCCAAGCACATGCCAAACACATGATGAGCACATGACATGGATTAGTTAGATCCTATCTTATGATTTCTAAGTTATTTTGAATTAGTTTTCTTTAGTTTATTAGGATTAGATCTACTCTATGTTTAGACTATAAAAGCACCTTAGGAAACAACTATTGAGATCTTTTGTGAAATTGAAAAGTGAACGTTTAGCTTTTTAGGTGGATTCCCTTCTCTTGAGTTCTTTGCGAAGAACTTGATCTATTCAAGTGGATTCTTAAAAGATCGAACATTTTGATAGCTTTGGTTCTAGCCGATAGGTTTGGTTAGAGTCAAGCTTCTCTTCGGAATACTTCGGTTCTAGTCGACAGGTTTGGCTAGGGTCGTAGTTGTAACCCTTTGATCTTGAAATCGTGAGACGATCCGTCTAATTCTGCATAAGTTGTTGGGTCTAGAGTTCATATACCCTAGATTCGCATCAAACATCATCAATTAAAGTGGTTGAGACAAGATCGTCCTATATTCGAAACACAAAACAACAATTACATCCCCTTTTGCCCTCTGTTCATCCAAGCCCCACATTCAGATATCAAGAAAACGTTAGAGGAAAATAATCTCTCATTTTCTCTTTATAAACTGTAGCAATACGGCAAACTATATTCCTCAACTAATACTCAACTATATGTATGAACTGATGTTAAGAGTAACCGTTGAAAATTGTGATTGAATATATCCAGTGGTGATGATTGCATAAAACTGAACCAACCACATAATTATGCTATACTGGCAATCTAATTTTTCTTGTATTTTTAGTGTTTTTGTTTATATTTTCTAAGAGATTTCTTTATCACATTTCAATTAGAAAGAACAAATATAAATGTAAGTTAGTGGTGAGTTTTTTTCCTAGTATTAATGCTTAAAATGTTTTATTTTAAATATCATAAGTTTATTGTTTTATTTCACACTTTGCATATTTAAAAAAAATATATTTTCATGATCACGAGCGGTTGAATCTTATTCGAAATCTTTGCGAAGATTAAATGTTGTCTTGTTTAGAGGTTATAACTAGAGATGATGTGATCTAGTACAAAACTCGACTAAGCAATAAAGTCTTAGCATTATACATCCGTCTTGGGTTCTCCGGCAATCCCTTCTACAACTTGATAACGTTGTTTCTCGATAGTAAACTCGCCTTTTAGATTTTAGATAAGAAGTATGTCATTATAGGTTTTTAACATATTCTTTTGCCATTTAACTATGTTAACTAAAATATTTAATTTGAGTAGAATTGTCAAAATCAATTTATTTACTTTTTAACTACAAAAAATATTCTTAATTAATTTAGATTAAAAATGACTCCAAACAAAAAGAAGATTCACTCAAATTAAATAGGATAAATTACGTATTAGTCTTCAAATAAATTCTTTAAGTTTCTTTTTTAAGCAAATAACTCATTAACTTATGAGTACTAGTAATTAAATCTTTGTTGATAAGAGAATCTTCAAATGAATCACATTTTTGTTACGTGATATTCTCTATTTGACGATTTATGTTACACTCCAAAGGAGAACCCAAACAAAATAGGAGATGACCCGGTCCAAAAAGAATCAAATCGCTTGACCTTTTGACTTTAATAATAATTTAACAACAGAAGACTTTAATAAAATTACAATAACTGGATTCCATCTAACTGAGTTAATCTAAAGATCCATCAATAACATTAAAAATAGAGTGATGATATAAGTTTAATAAAATAAATGTACTATAAAAGAAAATGATAAATATTCAAATAAAAATTTTAAAACAATATCCAATCTCAGATTAAGATAAATAAATGTCTCATCAAGCTCACTTCTATGTCGACAATTGAGGATCCTCTAAACTAAATTCTAAAATAGGAGGATTCGTTTAAAATAAGTAAACTAAACTCAATAGGAATAATGTTTTATGTTCAACATATATGTTATGATAAAAATGAAGAGCATGCTATAGATTAAAACTTCAGCGTAAAAATCTAATTTATAAATCAAACAGTAGGACAAACATTAAAACACTCAACTATAATATGATACATACAAGAAAATATACCCTATTGTACAATATCAAATCTCAGTGAAAATGTAATCACTTATAGACTCTGTGCACACCATATTATAGACATATTTAATCACAACAATATTCAGCAATTGCTAAAGTCACGAAAATAATACCCTAATCAGGTTTATGATTTTGAGCCCAGAGACATGATACAATTAATTGTCTCATTACTCTAGTTAACACAAACAAGCACTTCATCCAATGATCAAATGTGCGTAAAGAAAACACAATCCCTTCATGGATCAATCAAACTTGGTTCACCCGACCAAGGTGATCATGAAAATAATATGCATATTCAAATGACACATATCTATTGAAAATACATAATAATACAAAAACTTACTGCCATAAAAATGGATGTGTCATTTTATATGAGAACATATATCAAAATAAGATTTTAAAAAATAATGTAATGTTGAAAATAAAAATAAACTTCTATCTCACAATAGCATACCCAAAAATCAAAATCCAAATCAATCTAGAAAGTTCAATAATATAGATTGAGTCCAATTATTAAGTCTCAATACCTAACCAAACGTCACCACAAAAATTAGCATTGAAACATCTCACTTTAGTCTCCAAACTTCAGGCTAAATAAAATTATTTAAGAATGATTGAGTATAAAGTCCAAAATGGCAGAAAAATGGATTCTGAAACAACCCAAAAACATTTCGGTTCAAGATCCAAATTGAGCCTAAAACGGAATTTGAGCTACAACCCAACCCCATCTTCCCTAACACTGGCCATGTAGTTTCGCCGAATTTACCATATTTTTAGCCAAAACTGAGACCCAAAATAATTATCCATTGGGTTATGAACACAACATAATTTCGTCCATAAATCAACAATTTTTTAGATAAAAAATCTAAACTTTTACTTTAAATAGAATTTCAAACTTCCAACAACATCCAATTCTGAAAATTTTGTGAGTAATAAATCAAACTCGAGATTTACCTTCCAACATTGCTTGAATTCTTCCACTTACTTGAGTTCCAAATTTTAACAAGGGTTTACAAATGATGCTAAGTCAAGTCTTTGAATCAAAACTATGATTTCAACCAAATGGTTTTATATCAAAACAAGGAGGTTCACTTTACCAAAGTTCCACATTCGGATTATGTCTGAAAAATGATGTTTCCCTTCCCTATCTTCGCTTGAGTCACTCTCCACAATTCTAGAAAAAGCCCTTTGTTGTTTGAAGAAGAGAAATGGTCTGCATAGAGGAAGAGGAGTTATTTTTGGAGAAAAAAACTACCCCACAATGTGTAGTCTCCCCCATAATGGGGATTTAATTTTTATTAAATTAAAAAAAATATTTTACCTTAAATGAAAACTTGAAGCAGTTACCATTTCAAAACAAAATCAACTCTAGTTAGAATTGTTTCAATGATTTTGGCGATTATAAGCATTGAGTTTTCCAATTTGTTTTTCCTTGAAAAATGTCGAAATTACCAAAATTGTTAAAATAAAAGTTATTTTTCTCTAGAAATTGCTCAAAATAGAATATTAGATGACAAAATCTTGATTTCTTTGTTGATTCTCCTAACAACATGGACTTAATTGCCAACGTCCTTAAATTCAATGAATTATTTGTTTAAAAAAAGTTCAAACACTTAGTTGTTCTTGTCACAACCCGCAAGGGACATGAGACAGAACGGAAACGACCTAGCCCAAAAGGGACGAATCATCCGACCCATTTCACTTAAATTAAATATTTAGCAGCGGAAGACTAAAATTTATCCATTAAAGCCATGGCCCAAAATACAATGGGCTTAACAGGTCCAAAAGTGAAATCAGATAATGAAGAAGTATTATCTAAATAAAAGAAAAACTATGCGGAAAATAAATTAAGAATTTAAGGATTACAGTTATCCAAATAAATGAGTATACCTCACTAAAAGTCTCTCAAGGAAAGTTATTAAAATGATAGAAACTAAACAACTCTGCCGGATCTAATCTTGACTCGGCAACTGGAAGTCTGACTTACAATTTTCAAAAAATTTGTTATTGGGATGAATTGACTAAACTCATCAGGGATTTACAATTTTCAAATTTAAAAGATTATTTTTAAGCATGTATAAAATTTAAGATCACATTTCATAATTTCATTTATAAATAAAATTGTACAAAAGGACACGTGTTTAAACGACCCACTAATACGTGGTATGTAATCAAAATAGGCCCTTGTTGCACTAATTTAAGTCACAATGAAAATGGTGCCACTCACGGACTCTGAGCACACTATGCCATAGACATATAAGAGAATAAAAGAGATGCTCGGCGATCGCAAAAGCCAAATAATACCCTGATCAGGTTTATAGATTCGCAACCCAATGACACAACACATACAACTGTCCTATTACGTATTTGCACTTTAGGGATTCGAATCCAAAGACATTTGAAAATCTTCTATTATCCAATTCAATAACAAACAAACACATTCTGTACGGGAGAATGTGTGAAAATTTATTTATAAAAATAATCCAACGATTAGGAAAATGATTGCATCATTATAATCTCAGAGTCATCTCAAAATAATTATTTTAAAAAAATGCAAATATAGTGTACAATAATAATCTCTAGTGCGAAGTGAGTTATTCCGACTCAAGCCCGATTATTCAGAATATCCAATATATAAGGTCCATAACTTAATTCAATATTCGTGTACCTAAAATAAAGTTGGAAGTTTATGAGAGTTAGCTTAAAATTCCAAAATTATTTAATAGGCCCAAAACAAACTTAAATAGAGGCCCAATAAGACCTTGAATTATTTTAACCACTAACATATGGTTAAAGTCTAGCCCAAATCAGATCATAGGGCTTAAGCCCAGACCAAATCAGATTGTAGCCCACGGTCCAACCCGTGGGTCTGCTTTGCAACCTGTAGAGAGGGAGATCTCTTCTTCCCTTCAACGCAGACGATTTCACTATTCATAGTACCAACATAACCAATTGCGATTCCTCAAGTGGACAGAGGGTGGTTCAGTGATATGTGCAGCATGACTCAGTGTTAGCTGAGCCGCTGCCCAACGCTCTTCATCAACAGGAATGGGCACGTTATAACTAGAAATTCTTTTCAGATTATCCCATAGCCAACAATTTATATAGATCCTCATAATTCAACTTAAAAGGACAAAATTAAGAGACAAAATTCATATCCAATCTTCATTCATATACTAGCAGTAGAAGCGAAAATCAATTGGAAAAATTCTGATTTTCGTACCTTCAAGTTCGCAGCTTTCGATTCCTTGGAGAATTCTTGCACTGCGTAAGCCTCAACCAATAAATCGACCTTCAAGCTCTAAGCTTTAGGAAAACAAGGTTCGTTTACATATGTTTTGCGAAGAGGCAGGATAGAAAATTAGGGAGAAAGTTTACTTACTCGCCAGAGTACACTAGAGAAATTGGAACTCTTGTCTTCTATGCTCGCCGGAAAAAGAACCTCCCAAGGCCCGAGCTACGTCCACAAACCCTAAGGAAATAATCTTCTTTTAGCTCGGTACACCGAGAAACCATAAAATTCAAGAATGAGGCGAAGAGATTGATTGCTCTCTTCCACTAGTGTGATGCACTGGAGAAGAGATGGCTGAAAGGCAGAGGAAATTCGTCGAGAGGGAGAAGTGGAAACCGAGTGGAGGTAACCTCCCTCCCCCAGCTTATGAAATAGGGGAAATCTCCCCTGAATACTCAGCAACCACTCCCCACTTAAGAAATATATATATATATATATTTTCGCTGGGCCTTTTGGGCCAGATATCACATTCTTCCCCACTTAAGAAATTTCGTCTCCGAAATTTAGAACAACTTCAATTGTACCATTGAATAAGTGAGGATACTTTGTCATCATTTCTGATTCGATTTCCCATGTCGCTTCTCTTTTATTATGGTTCTTCCACTGCACTCGCACCAACGATATTTCATGATGACGAAGAACTCTAATTTCACGACCAATAATTTTATCAGGCTCCTCTTCATAAGAAACATTCTCCTGGATAGGCACCTCAGTATAGGAGATCACTTGTGATGGATCAGATACATACTTCCTGAACATTGAGACATGAAAAACATTATGAACATAGTTTAATTGTAGTGGCAAGTGCAAACGATACGCCACTAGGCCAACTCTATCCATGATTTGAAAAGAACCAATATACCTGGAAGCCAATTTTCCTTCAACTCCAAAAAGACTTATACCTTTTCTCGGTATGATTTTCAAAAATACAAAATTTCCAGCTTCAAATTCAACTTCTCTTCGCAACAAGTCTGCATAAATTTTCTAACGACTTTGCACAGTTTTCAGTCTTTCTTTAATTACCTGAACTTTTTCAATAGTCTTATGAATCACATCAGGCCCAAGAATAACACGTTGTTCGGCCTCAGCCTAACATAATGGTGATCGACGTGGTCTTCCATATAAAGCTTCATAGAGTTGAAACTCCAATACTCGTCTGATAACTGCTATTATAAACAAACTCTACAAGGGGCAAATGATCAATCTAATTGTGTTCGAAATTCAGGATACAAGACCTCAACATGTCTTCAAGAATCTGTATGGTACGTTTTGATTGTCCATCAGTCTGAGGATGATGCGCAGTACTTAAACTGAGTTTGGTGCCCAATTCTTTCTGAAGAGCTCTCCAAAATTTTGAAGTAAACCTCGGATCTTTGTCTGAAACAATATTAGAAGGAATGCCATGCAGACGAACAATACTATCAATATACAATTTGCTTAACTTTGTAAGAGCATAATCCATTCGAACGGGAATAAAATGTGTAGACTTCATCAATCTATCAACAATAACCCAAACTGCATCAAACTTCTGCACTATTCTAGGCAAACTGATAACGAAATCCATGGTGATCTTATCCCATTTTCATATAGGTATAGGCAAAGGTTGCAACAATCCAGCTAGTCTCTGATATTCATCTTTAATCTGTTTACAAGTCAAACACCTTGAAACATACTCAGCCACATCACGTTTCATTCCGACCCACTAATACTGACGTTTCATATCATTATACATCTTCGTACTACCGGGATGAATGGTAAATCTTGATTTATGGCTCTCAGCTAAAACCGCCTGCCTCAAATCCAAATCACTGGAAATGACAACTCGATTATTGAAGAATAGGAATCCATCAGAACTAATTTTCCAACCATCAAACTGTTCACCAGCTTGAATCTTCTCAAATCTTTTTTTAATTCATCGTTAAATTTCTGCAAGTCCTTCGCACGCTGCAAGAGTGTTAGGATCACAATTAAGTTAAAAACTCTAACTGAATGTCCATCTTCCTAGGAGTGTAACTCATAATCTTCAATAACTAAACATCTCTTCCAATCGTCTAAAACAAAACAGAAAAGATATCCTTGAGGATAACGACTCAAGGCATCAGCTACAACATTAGTTTTACTAGGATGATACTCTAAAGTGAAGTCATAGTTTTCCATGTATTCAATCCAACGACGTTGTCGGAGATTCAAATCACGCTACGAGAAAAGATATTTTAAACTTTTGTGATCTGAAAATATTTCAAATTTAGCACCATACAAGTAACTCTGACAAATCTTTAAGGCAAAAAATAATAGCTGCAAGTTCCAAGTGGGGAGTAAGGTAATTATGCTCATGCATCTTTAACTGTTGAGATGCATAAGCTATGACTCTATTTTGCTGCATCAAAACACAACCCAAGCCAACCCCTAATGCATCAGTAAAAACTGCATAAGGTAAAGTCTCATCAGGCACTACCAAAACTGGAGCAGTAGTCAATCTTTGTTTAAGTTCATCAAAAGCTGCTTGACACTTCTCACTTCAAACAAACTTCACATCTTTTCTGGTCAACAGTGTTAGTGGCATAGCAACAGAAGAAAAGTTATGTACGAACCGTCGATAATAGCCAGCCAAACCCAAGAAGCTGCGCACCCCAGTAACATTTTTGGGTGGTTTCCAATCTAACATTGCTTCAATTTTTGCTGGATCAGCTGAAATGCCATTTTGGGAAACAATATGGCCTAAAAATTTCCCTTCAGTCATCCAAAAGCTGCACTTTTCTCGCTTTGCATATAATTGATGTTCCCTCAATGTTTGTAGAACAATTCTAAGATGTTCTATATGCTCATCCCGAGTTTTAGAATAAATCAAGATATAATCAATGCAGACGACAACGAAATGGTCAAGATATGGCCGAAAGACTCTATTAATAAGATCCATAAAAGCAGCTGGTGGATTAGTCAATCCAAGCGGAAGTACCATAAATTCAAAGTGTCCATAATGTGTACGAAAAGTAGTCTTCAAAATATCTTCTTCACGTACCTTTAGTTGATGATACCTAGATCCTAGAGCACAATCTTTGAGAAATACATAGATCCTCCAAGCTGATAAAATAAGTCATCAATTCTTGGCAATGGATACTTGTTATTGACTGTTAAATGATTAAGTTTTCGGTAATCAATGCATAGACGGAGTGAACCATTTTGCTTCTTTGCAAATAAGACTGGTGCACCCTACGACGAAATGTTATTTTGAATAAACCCCTTTTGTAGCAGATCATTTAACTGAGTTCTCAATTCATTTAATTCAACAGGAGTCATGTGGTATGAAGCAATTGAAATTGGAGTAGTGTCATGCATTAAGTCAATGCAAAAATCAATCTCACGGTCGGGTGGCAACCCAGGCAGATCCTCAGGAAAAATATCAGGGTAATCACAAACCACTGACAAATCAGAATCCCACATGACCGTAACAAGGTCACCGCTAATAGCAAAAATACTCTCGTAAGGCTCCAATCTTCTCTGACCACCCAAACAGACTCGTAAAACAGGGTCAACAGGAAGCATGCGAGTGTTACATGGATGCACCAAGACTTTTCCATTTTCTAATGAAAGTGTTATATTCCTCTGATAATAGTCAATCTTTGCTTTCTATAAGTTCAGCCAATCCGTACCTAGGATCACGTCAAACTGATCCATAGGTATAACTATCAGGTCAACCGATAGTTCGTGCTCATCAACAATAAGGGCAGCAGATCGGACAACAAGATATATTTTATATCTCTTATTCAGGGGAGTACTCAATATTAGAGAATTCTCTAGTTTCTCCATAGTCATATTCAAAACATGAACAAGCGATGCAAAAATAAATGAATGTGTATCGCCCGTATCAAACAGTACATGCACCCTAGTGTTAAATAAAGAAAGCGTACCATCAATGACACCCTGACCAGACTAATCAATAGCCTCAGGTCCAAAAATGACATAGGCTTCACCAGATATCATCTCCTTGCCCTTCTTGTTCCCACTAAATCCACCCCTTGATGTATTAGGAGTAGTGTCAATAATCATACTAGAAGATCCTGCAAGAGTAGTATTAGCTGCATAACTCTGCTGATGTCCAGAAGGCCTATGAAAACTAGTGCCAATGCGTTGATACTGATGCTGAAATGGAGGTCTACAACCAATTGGCTGTGGGGAAGCAAAATTTTGTGATCTAGAAAAACTGCGATGATTTTGACCAGAAAATCCTCTGCCAGCTCCAAAATTAGGTCTAACAGATGCTGACTGAGTAGGTGCTGAATTAGTATGAGAAGGCTTTTGATTCGCTGGGCAATTCTTTCTCAGATGACCAGACTGGTTAAAAGTATGACATACATAAGAGCCTGAGCGTCCACTAGTAGGATAAGGAGTGTCACTGGTCTGTCCACCAGCTCCACTCTGAGTGTGTCCATCATTGTTTCGGTTCTTCTTTTGATATTTCTTACTTATTTTGCCACCAATTGGTTGTTCTCTGCTTGATTTACCCTTGCACTTGCCGAATTGTTCAACCAAAACAGCTTCAATACATTGAGCACCAGCAACGACTTCAGAAATAGACTTGTATTCGACAGTGTCTAATTGATGTTGAATCTTGGGTCTTAGATGCTTCATGAACTTGACCATTTGACCAACCGGATCCTCAATGACATACTGCGATAACTCCATAAATTTAACGTAATACTCCAGCACAGTGAAACCTTTCTACTCCAAATCACAATATGCACTGATCATATTCTGGCTGTAACCAGCATTGCAATATTTATCACAGAATATAGTTTCAAACTGGGTCCAGATCATCATATGTCGTAGATAATCCAGCCTAAGAGTTCTCCACCAAACGTCAACATCCTCTCAAAGTAGAATGTCGCAAGACCAACTCAATGCTCTGCAAGAGCTCTAATACCAGCCAGCTTCTTCTCTATCACTCGCAACCAATTTTCGGCACTATGAGGGTCACCTTCGCCCACAAATACCAGCGGGTTCATTCATCCCAACTGCACAAAGAATTGCATGTGATGTGTCTCGGGGTCCTGACTACTACTATTTTGAGGCAAGTTTTGCAGTACATCCCTCAAGGCTACGAGAGGATCAATAGGTTGTGACTTAGCAGATTGTACAGTAGGTGCAGTAGGAACACGATTTCTAGGAGTTCTTCGTGGAGGCATTTTGATAAGCTGAAACATTTACGGGGTATGTTAGAGTACGTCCATAGGCACAGTATATGGTAGACTCTTATATATTACTTCACTATCTATCTTATTGATATCACTTTTTAAGCTGGAACCTGGCTCTAATATCAAAAATTCTGTCACGACTCGCAAGGGACACGAGACAGAACGGGGAACGACTCGGCCCAAAATACAATGGGCTTAACAGGTCCAAAAGTGAAATCAGATAATGATGAAATATTATCCAAATAAAAGAAAAATTGTGCGGAAAATAAATTAAGAATTTAAGGATTACAGTTATCCAAATAAATGAGTATACCTCACTAAAAGTTTCTCAAGGAAAGTTATTAAAAGGATAGAAACTAAACAACTCTGTCGGATCTAATCTTGACTCGGCAACTGGAAGTCTAACTGATAATTTCCTGAAAATTTGTTATTGGGATGAGTTGACTAAATTCAGCAGAGATTTACAATTTTCAGATTTAAAAGATTATTTTTAAGCATGTATAAAATTTAAGATCACATTTCATAATTTCATTTTTAAAGAAAATTATACAAAAGGGCACATGTTTAAAACGATCCAGTAATACGTGGTATGTAATCAAAATACACCCTTGTTGCACTAATTTAAGTCACAGTGAAAATGGAGCCATTTACGGACTCCGAGGACATTATGCCATAGGCATATAAGAGAATAAAAGCTATGTTCGGCGATCGCAAAAAGCCAAATAATAACCTGATCAGGTTTAGAGATTCGCAACCCAAGGACATGACACATACAACTGTCTTATTACCTATTTGCACTTTAGGGATTTGAACCCAAAGACATTTGAAAATCTCTCATTATCCAATTCAATAACAAACCAACACATTTTGTACGAGGGAATGTGTGAAAATTTATTTATAAAAATAATCCGACAATTAGGAAAATGATTGCGTCGTTATAATCTGAGAGTCGTCTCAAAATAATTATTTAAAAAAATGAAAATGTAGTGCATAATAATAATCCCTACCTCGAAGTCAGTTATTCCGACTCAAGCCCGATTATTTAGAATATCCAATTTATAGGGTCCACAACGTAATTTAATATTCGGGTACCTAAAATAAAGTTGGAAGTTTATGAGAGTTAGCTTAAAATTCCAAAATTATTTAACAGGCCCAAAACAAACATAAATAGAGGCCCAATAAGACCCTGGATTAATTTAACCACTAATCATATGGTTAAAGCCCAGCCCAAATTAGATCATAGGGCTTAAGCCTAGCTCAAATCAGATTGTAGCCCACGGTCCAACCTGTGGGTCTGCTTTGCGGCCTACAGAGAGGGAGATCTCTTCTTCCCTTCAACGCAGATGATTTCACTATTCACAGTATCAACATAACCAATTTCTGATTGTGTAGTAACGATTTCACTATTCGCAGCCTTCGATTCCTTGGAGAATTATTGCACGGCCTAAGCCTCAAACAACTAAAATCGACCTTCAAGCTCTAACCTTTAGGAAAACAAGGTTCGTTTACATATGTTTTGTGAAGAGGCAGGATAGAAAACTAGGGAGAAAGTTTACTTACTCGCCAGAGTACACTGGAGCAATCAAAACTCTTATCTTCTATGCTCGTCGGAAAAAGAACCTCCCAAGGCCTGAGCTATGTCCACAAACCCTAAGGGAATAATCTTCCTCTAGCTCGGTACATCGAGAAACCATAAAATCCAAGATTGAGGCGAAACTTACCTCAACACCGATGGTTGCTAGGTTGAGAGATCAATTGCTCTCTTCCACTAGTGTGACGCGCCAGAGAAGAGATGGCTGAAAGGTAGAGGAAATTCGTAGAGAGGGAGAAGTGGAAACCGAGTGGAGGTAACCTCCCTCCCCCAGCTTCTAAAATAGGGGAAATCTCCCCTGAATACTCGGCAACCACTCCCCTAGAAGGGGAGTTTAAAATTTTATATATATATATATATATATATATTTTTTTTTTTGCTGGGCCTTTTGGGCTAGATATCATAGTTCTTCACCCCTACGTTTAAGGACTAATATACACTTTACTTATTAAATATTTTAACTTATATGAATATTTGAGTAATTAAAAATTATCATGTGAATTCTTATGTTAAATTTATTTGACAAAAATATATTGGAAAAACATTTAAAAATAAATTATAAAGTATAGGTTTGACCATGAACTTAGGAAGTTAGTTCAAAATTAACTTAAACCATAAACTATTTGTTTTAACAAAATAAAACTCAAACTTTACAGTAAAAATAAATTAGACTGATGTTATAATCAAATTTAAAACATCTTCATTCTCTCTCTCTCTCTCTCCACTCTCTCTCTCTCTCTCTCCCTCTCTCTTTCTCTCTCTCTCTTTTGCCATTGAGATTCAAAAAGTGTTAAAATATGCATAAAAGGATTCTAAGAAAATTGTTATGTTAAAGGAGGTTTCGTCATTGTTACGCTTCTCGCTTTTTCTTACAACTATCAATCTTCCAAACCAATGCCAAGTGAAGTCATTTTGCGTGAGAAAATATAGATGCTTTCATTCTTCATTTTCCTTGTAGCAAAGAAAAAACCTTCATAAAAGAATAGTCTAAACTCGAAAATGAAATTGGAAACATTAGCTCACTAGCATCAATATCTCATCTTCCATTGATGGAAGGAACCCTTCAAACATAAAATTAAAAAAAAGACCTTTTTATTATGCAAAATATGAACATGTCAACAATATATAAAGTAAAACAATAACTCTTAAAATTAGAAAAAAAAGTTGCATGATATTATGATTCTTTCAAGTTTCAACAACCACGATCAAATAAGAAAAAAAAAAGAGTTAAACTATGAGACGAAGAATATTTAAGAGGCTTAAGGTGACAATTTGATAAGCGGTATGTTGAGAATCGAACGAGAAGCGGAAAAAGAAAACTGCAGAAGCAGAGACACCAAGATTTACGTGGAAAACCTTAACGAAAAAAAAAACCACGGGCCGATGAGAAATTCACTATTAGAAAATCAAGGTACAATGAGTTTTGCGACTCAAGCATCGCTATATAGAGAAAATAAATAACCCTAATATTGGATATGAGCCCAACCCAGCCCAACTAGAATTCGGGTCACACCAAACTCTAACAATCTCCACTTTGACACGAATTCCTCAATGGTACCACCAGAGTTAACGCAACGAACTGCATGTGAATATGTTGAAGACTCTCCACTGGAATCTATACCCTTAAACACACTCAATGCATAACCAACTATAGTAGTTTCACCATATCGTCATGGAGCTTTACCCTTCCTCTTGGTTTTGCCTTTGACGATACCACTCTCATGTGAAATTGTAACTGGTAACGATATAGTGACTACATCACCCTGAATATCTGTAATAAGCTGACGTATCGGCTCTGATGTAGATTTAGATCCCAACTTGAACTTCATCTGAGAACCTGACTTCTTCTGAGTCTTCTCCAAAAACCTTTTAGTAGGTGAATTCACAAACTTGGTAGCCTTATTACCCGTCACTATAGAACCCTGTAACACATATAAATTTACAGAGCTTCTGTGTCCCTTTAACTTGGCGAGAGCACCCCTACTGATATTTATACCTCCATCTACAGCACTGTACTTGTACCCTTTCGAATCTAGAGTACTCAACGAGATCAGATTCTTCTTTAAATCGGGAACATGTCGCACATTACCCAGTGTCCTCACAACTCCATCAAATATTCTGATTCTGACGGTACCAATACCAGCTATCTTGCAAGGTGTGTTATTACCTATTAACACAGCACCTCCTGAAACGGTCTCATATGTCGTAAACCAATCTCGATTGTAGCACATATGAAACGAACACGCTGAATCCAGAATCCAATCATTATTTGGCTTTGAGTTTCCCTTTGACACAATTAAAAGATCTCCATCACTATAGTCTTCTTCTTCTGCGACAACTACTTCACCGGACGCCATCGGTTGTTTTCGTTTCTCAGTTGTTTTCTTTATTTCATTCTACAATTTATGGCACTCGGCTTTGATGTGCCCCCTCTTCTGACATAAGTAACAGATTCTATCACGGTTCCTTGACTTTGATCTGCCCTCCAAATTCTGAACATTATCACTGCTTTTGTTGTTTGACTCTCTTGTTCTATCTCGATCGATGAGTCCATCATCCCGAGACTTGGATCCCACAACAAGCTGCTTCATTTTTTCCTTTGATAACAAAGAACCATAAACCTCTTCCAGAGTTAGACTTTCTCTACTATATAAAATCGTATCTCTGAAAGCACCATATGAAGTAGGTAACGAGTATAGTAGAATCAACCCCAAATCCTCCTCATTATATTTGCATCCCATAGTCTCCAAATCTAAAACTAACTCATTGAATGCAGCCAAGTGATCTGTAATAAAATCTCCTTTAATTAACTGATGAGAATAAAGTATTTGCTTCAAATGCAACTTGCTAGCCAAAGTTTTCCTCATACATAATTGCACCAATCTGAACCATAAATCAGCGACAGATTTCTCATTCAAAACATCTTGCAAAATCTAATTTGACAAATGCAGATGTATCAAAGATAAGCCTTTTCGATCCTTTTGAAGTTTCTCCTCTTCACTCCATAACGTGGGCATTTTATCGAGCCTTAATAACGCGTCGTCTAAATCCATCTGTGAAAGCACATCTCGTATCTGCCATAGCTGAAATCTTTTATTCTGATCCAACAACGGAATATCAAATTTCAACGAACCTATCTCCCAAAAATTTCATAAATTTCTTCACAAATTCTAAACCCAAAATATCTGCGTCATAAACTTTGATCCCCAAATAATTCAATATTCCAATCAAAATTCTCAATCACCAAAATTCAGAATTTTCAGAACCAATTAATCCATTAAAATTCAGAAAATTATTCCAGAGAAATTCACGCACGGTAAAGTTGGAATTTTTAACCCAAAAATTCTTCAAAGCTGTTTCTTTACCGTCATTGGTCGGAGATCGACAATTTGTAGGAAGGCTAGAGGACTGACAGTGAAACTGGCGGACGGCGATGGACACTGGCCGGACAGAGGCGAAAACCCTTCTCTGTCCCTTGGATGGACTGACGACAGCGCAACACCAAACAGAGTTCTTCTCTGCTCCTTCGCAACTCTTCGTTTTGGACTGACGGACGGCGGACGACAGCAGCTTGACGCGCAACACTGATATTTGCTGCTGCTGCTGCTCTATTCTTCTAATCAGGCAGCACTTCTTCGTTGTTGTTGTTCTTCGCTAAAAAACTCTGCGGCAGCAAAGGCGGGCAGGGAGAAGACAAAAGGAAATTTCCTTGTTTTTTTTTAATTCTTTTTCCAATTACAATTTTTCACCAAAAATTATAAACCCTAAAATTTCGTTCGATCCGAGTACTATAACTCTTAACTTAGCTTTGATACCAATTGTTGAAAATTGGTATAGAAAATCTTGATCAAGCTCTGATACCAATTGTTGAGAATCTAACGTGAAATAGAAAAAGAAAATTGCGGAAGCAGAGACACTAAGATTTACGTAGAAAACCCTAACGGGAAAAAAACCACAGGCAGAGGAGAAATTCACTATTAGGAAATCAAGGTACAATGAGTTTTGTGACTCAAGTATCAATATATAGAGAAAATAAATAACCCTAATATTGGATATGGGCCCAACCCGACCCAACTAGAATTTGGGTCACACCGAACTCTAACACGGTACTTTTAGATTACAACTTCAGATCAACATATGACTTTTGAAATAGAATATTGATTCAAACTGAATTGGGTTTCAAATTGAATCTGGATTTCTGATTCGTTTTACGTCCATGACTTGATTTTGAGCTTTCTATGCTCCTTCGAGTTAAAAAATATGGTTTATAGTTATGTTTAGGGCTTTATTTATTAGTTGCATCAAACTTGAACCATTACCATTTAGTTCCCATCTTGTTTAGGTCTGTGCTTCTTTTGGAGCTCAAATTCAACCTTGAAAAATATGGTTTTTTTTTGCCAAATATTTTTAGTCATAGTAATATTGACTCATTTACGTATGTGTAGCGGTGGGAAAACCGGTTCTCGGTTCCGGTTCCTGTTCCGGACCTCTTGGAACCGACCATTTGATTCTCGGTTCCAAGAGTGAGGAACCGGAGTCAGAACCAGAACCGGAACCGAACTAGGTTCTGGTTCGGTTCCGATTCCTAACTAGTTTCTCTTATTCCTGCCTATTGCTCGTTTTTGTTTTGTTGTCTGTACCACACAATCGGAGCCACCACCGAGGGCTTCGTCAATTTCATCGCCAAATTGGTGGGACAAATTACGATGCAGGTTTATTTGCTCGACGAGCAAAATAAGTCCGTCGAGTCCCAGAAGAAGAGGAACAAAAAAAAAAACAATAGCAAAAAGAAAGAGGTACAAAAAAAAAACAACAAAAACAAGAGCAGGGCAACATTTTCAATAGAACACTGACCAGTGAGTAGAAAATCGAGAACAATTCTATCATCGATCTAAACCGAGCAGAACAGAAATGAGGAACAACAAATTGGCTGAAGCCCTAGCAGAAATCAAGCAGAACCCATCATGGAGGACAAAACATAATCGGGTGTTTGAAATTACTCACTGAATCAAAGAAATTGGGAACCCTTTCAGCCTTGCCAGCATCGAAAGCTCGCAGTCGTAGCTCGCATGTCGCGCTTTTGTCGTCGCCTGTAATCGGGTTGTCCCGAGCTCTCTCTCCCTCTTGGACGGACAACAGAATCACCATGTTTCACAGCCCTTGACAACCCGTAGACACCGCCGATAGGAATCGACGACCTCCGTCTTTGCGAATCTCCCTCCTCGCGAAACCCTTCTCTTCCTGTCGCCTGCGAAGACCCTCGACTCGAGGAAGACAGAAGTTTTTTCTCTTCTGAGAAGAGAAGAGCAGCGTGGTTCTTAGTTCTCGGTTCCATAAACCAATAACCGAGAACCGAACCAAAATGTGGACCCAGAACCGGAACCGAACCAGTTGTAAATTTAGGAACCAAGAACCGGAACCGAAACTCAGTCTCGGTTCCTTGCGGTTCTTGCCCACCCCTACGCATGTGTTTGGGTGATTTGTTTTATTTTGTTATGTGTTTAACCGGCTTGATTTAAATGAGTAGATTTAAGCCGGTTTTATCAGAGCCGATCGGGTCCTAGCCAAACTCTCTCCATTACGTTCTGAACTCGCCTGCGCTAGTCTGGGAGTTGGTAAACACGACCTGACGACCATAGCAACGACAACGTAAGTGATTAGCTTCAACGTGAATGAACGATCGAGATTGACTTCGTATGGTTCTTATTCTACAACCAAACCCACTGTACCACAACCCTACCAGAGGCGAGTCAATACCTGGTTGAATCTCCATTAGAACTCGGGTACGAACGGAAGTGGAACCTTGAAGGTGTTGGATTCAGTCATCATACTATCAATTTAAGCACGAGAGTAGAGTTTTGGGAGCGAAAGGAGCTTAAACAATGTCTCTAACATGCGTTAAAATGTCGGAAGATGTCTGGTTAACATGCCTTACTCATGCGTTGTCCACAGAGACGGAGGAGATCATGGGTCTCCTTCTTGGTGACATTGAGGTTGCGCTTTCATTTCCTCCATTAGGTTTTATGCGTTTTTTTGTTATGTTGGATTTGATGTTATTTTTTAGCTTTTCATTTTTCGATAAGGTCTCCGCGGTGGAATTTTTCATTGTTTTCTTTTTCTTTTGGATTTTGGGTTGTTTTGCAAATGAGTCAGTGTTCATTGATTTAATTTTAGTTGGGGTTTCCTTTAATTCAATGTGGTTTGTTGAAATCGCGCATTCTGGTTGAAAGACAACTTTTGTACTGTATTCTTGTTTTGATTCTCCCAGTATTTTTGTGTTGGATTTTTATTGTGATGCTAATCAAATGATCATGTTATTTGTGGTGCACTGGAGAATATGGAAGTAAAGCTGAAAAAAAAAATTGGGATTGTTTCCTTTCGATAAGTGGCTATGGAATTCGTAGTTAAGGTTTAAATGGAAGTTCATGTGGTATAGTTATGTTAATGAGTTGTATTTCAGTAGTGGACTTCAGCTTTAATTTGAGTCTCCTATAACATTTTTCTTTTGGCCCGGTTAATGCATTTGAATGTCATGTGGCTTTATGTAGCTCAATCATTATTGGAGGGTTAATTCTTGCATTGTTTAGGATCAAAGGTTTAATATAGTGGATATCTACTTTTTGCATTGCCATGTCTAATTTCCTGAAAATCTTTCATTTTTTTGTCTTATGTTTGATACAAGGATTTATTTCTGATATTGGGAACTGCAGCATTCAAAAAATGGAAGCGTAACTGCACTAATTTGGGGAGCATCTCCTCAGACACGGTCTGATAGGAGAAAAGACCGTGTAGAGACTCATCCTGAACAGTTGGCTGCTGCATCAGTTCTGGCTGAGATATCCTACGATGAATGATCTACATTTTGTGATTGCACTTTCTTATTCATAATTATAGATTATTACTTCACACTATTTGTTATTCAACTCTTATTTTGGACTATCAACTAATCAAGTCTCAGCATAATCATTGATATTCTGTTTTAATATGGATATGATGTAAAATTGATTAATGCCATGATCTAAAAATCAGGTTTTGTGGCCTCTAAATCAATCAGGCATCTGGCAAGAACAAAAATAATTTAAGTAACCTGACAAGCAATGAACCAAAAAGAAAAAAAGAACTCAATATCATTATGCAGAAATTCTTTCATCATTTGGATAATTATTACCTTTTATTCTCATATTTCCTGAAGCCCTGCTTTAGCATTCCTAACTTGAGTATCAAATCATGGTTGATTTTATTGTTCTGGACTTGACTTCATAGCACAGAATGACTGCTCGGACTGGAAGAACTACAAGAGTGATTGGTTGGTACCACTCTCATCCTCATATCACAGTCCTTCCTTCACATGTTGGTGAGTGTTGACTTGTATTTATGTTATTAATTTGCATTAGTTTAATTTGAAGGGTTTAGAGTTGATTATGTTAAGTAGATTAAGTATGTTAGGATATAACTACATATCTGTCTAGGCTTCTGATCCACTCAAGTTAAGCTTCTGAATTTCTTATTCTAATACTGTAAGACATTTTGAATGTTCAATAATTTTTTATACAGTTTACATTTGGAGCATTTTAAATGATTAAGTTCAGCAGAAGTTTTGAGGTTCTTTGGCATATTTAAACCAACTTCTTGTAAAGTGTAAGGAAATGCAAATAAACTTTATAGGTCTTTGGTCTTTAATTTATAGCAGAATGTTAATTCTCAAATCTAGTGAATTATCAAGTATTTGGCTTAGATTTATGATTTCTAAAACTGGGGCTTTGCTCACAAGCAATAAGGAAACAAATGATTCAGCTTTAGCTCAATTTGATTTCAGTAAAAAGTCTGATTGCATCTCTCCTTTGAGTTTGGAAAACATTGGGCTTCTGAACATGGCGATAAACTTATGTCTTTGAGAAGGTTGAGCCAAGAAAATTTCATGATTTTGGAAATAATAGACGGTGAGGTGGAAGTTGTTAGGGAATAATTTGTGTGAAGAGAGAGAAAGTGGAGTATAAATAGGAAGGATGGGTGGAAGGAAGGGTATGAAAAATTTTTAAAGCAAAGGTCATCTAGAGTAGTTTATTTTCTGAGTAACTCATGGTCGGATTCCTGGCTAGTGGTTTACCGAACCTGTGTCGTTTCTTTTTATGTTGTGTGTGGAGTTTTATAGGTGTTGGTTCTCCTATTTCTCAAAATTATTTTACTACACATGCATCATATGTTTGAGAAGTAGTTGAATGGATAGAAGTTCACTCGAAAATGGAGAGAGAAAAAGGAGTTAGATGGGTATATTGTAATTCTTTGTTTTGTAGATAGGGAATCATACATCTTAAACGACTTAAACTAACTTGATCAAATAAACATAATATCAATATTAGACAATAATTGCTATTAGGAAAAAATAAGGAATGTAATTTGTCTTTTAAATATGACAAAATTGTTGCCAGGTTGGAATTAGTACATTATATGATTAGAGCTCAATATTCTGGTTTTTCTTCGTCTACAATAAATAGAGACGTTATGAAAAAATTTAAAATTAAAAAAAGGATAATAAAAAGTTAATTTGGGAATTGTGGGGGAAGAATATGTTGAACTTCAGATATGTGGACATCCACTAATCAAATGAGTTTTATTTATTTAATCGCACATTATATCTATAAAAATTAGAATTTGTGTGGACAAATAATTTCTTTTGCTATGATTGAATTACCTCAAATAGATAATGTAATATCGGAAATGTTATTTTGTATGAACTCGAGTTTGGAATATTTTATTTAAAATATATTGTTTGACCTTAGAAAATGCCTCAAATAATGCTGTTGTCGAGAAATTTTTGTGTTGTTACATTTTCATATATCTTGTTGTGCACATGATTTTAATTTGATTGTACGAGATAGTTCGAGTTTTTAGTTTATTGGATTTTAGAAATTAGAAATATAGTTCGTAATATTAATTCTTCACAAACTATATATGAATTATTTATGATATATTGTGATGATAAAAATAAATAAGAAAAAAATATTGGAATCCATTTACTACACACGTGAAACTCAATATATGAAATGTTGAATTTAGTCGTGTAATGTAAATATATTGTAAATGTATTTTTCATGAGATTATATAATATTTCATGCTAATATAGTATTATTATGCCTGAAGATTATGATTGGTTATATGTTGTATTGATAAGAGATTTTTATAAAGCTTTTGATTCGTCTATGACTTTTTTTTTCATGATGTTTAGTTTTGGTGTTTGGCATGCTCTTATTCACTATAGTACTTTTTGTTATATATTTTCTAATTATAATAATTATGATGAATTTTTTGAAGTAATTCAAAATATCATAGATAAATTTTATTAGTATTTTAATGATGATGAGTTGCATATAGTATTTTTGTTAGTAGTTATAATTGATCCTAGATAAAAAAAAAAAAAGAGGACTAAGAAAGTTGGTTGGATGAGATATACGAGTATGATCAATATAAAGTTAATAAAGTTTTAATTTTTTTTTATAGTAGATTCAATGAAATTTAGAATTTGTATAGTGAGATAGAGTTGATACATCTTTTTCTATTGTTGCTTATAGTAGTTTTTCAAAAATACATTTGCAAATTTTTAATAGTAGAAAATAAGTCACGAGCACTTTGGCCACTAGTAGTGAAATTGATTTAAATCGTTATCTTAATTAACCATTGATCCCAATAAATAATGAAGATACCAATTTTGATATTTTGGTATTGTGGAAAGCCCAAGAAATCTCAATAAATGATGAAGATAACAATTTCAATATTTTGGCATGGTTGAAAGCATAAGAACGCAATTTTCTTGTGCTTTTTACCATGGTCTGAGACATACTAACCATGTCGATATCAATAGTAGCTTGGCTTTTAATGCAAGGGTAAAGTTCTTTTCGATGCAAAGAATAACTTAACACCGAAGACAACAAGATGATGCTAGAAAATGTGAGATTGCTTGAGATTGCACAAGAGATGACTAACATAAACATTTGTAGTATAAAATTTAAAGATTGTAGTTCTCTCGAATAATGAAGATTGAATGAATACGGGTACGTGGTAACACAATTGAAATGTACTTGTATTGCTTTGATATAATTTTTTCTTAATTCAATTAAATATTGAGGTTCTACAAAGTTTATTAATGAAATAAAGTATTTTTATTAATCAAATTGACTCCGATTCCATTGTAAAACTAAAAAAATTTAATAAAATGTTCTAAACTTTAAAACAAAGTTATAAAGTTCAACTTAATAACGTGGGTGTGGTGGCACAAAGGGCCCGGGCGCTGCGATGTCAATAGCGAAAGGTCCACCCGCTTATAAGGCTGAGTGTCAAGTATTAGCACTTTGTGTGAGAATACAAGATTCTTCATTGCAAGATAGATCTATGCTACCAATCCTTGTGAGATTATCCTCTTTTTTATGCTTTGCTATTAGAAAGACGCAACAAAAATCTTAATTTGTTTTCTCTTTCTTTTACAAAGAGAGATCTTTTATCCACCCGTTGTAATACATTTTTTTGCCATCAATATAAATATTGTTTCTTATAAAAAATTTGTTGCTTTACTTAAGGAATAAACATGTAATTATAATTTTTTACTTACTGTAGATGTGCGGACTCAGGGAACCTATCAGCTTCTAGATTCTGGATTTATTGGTCTGATATTTTCTTGTTTTAGTGAAGATGCAAACAAGGTATGTCTTATACATTTGTTATTTATATAAAATAAGTTTTACTTTTATAGCGTCTGTTCTGAAGTGAGTGATTTTAGGTTGGAAGGATTCAAGTCATTGCTTTTCAGTCCTCGGATGGGAAACAAAATCATATGTCAAGACCTATTTCACTATCCCCTGCATATAAAAGTTCGGTGATAGATGTTGAATCTTCTTTGAGCTCATCAAATAATGTCCCAAAAGGATCTAGCTTTGCTAGGGCTGAGAGCCCTGAGCTGGACACGGGGGATTCAACAATGGCTGGAGCTATGAAGGTAGACTTGGAGCAAACACCAGATATGAAAACTAAAATTTGGCACATTGCTGATTAAATTATGGTTCTTTCACTGAATTGCAATCTGCTTTAGCAATTTAGTATATCTCATGTTGTTTGACATGCTTTTCTGTTATTTACTGCGTGGTTTTTAAAAAGAATTTACTGTATGAAATCATACATAAAAAACGTATGTTTGTGACGGTATCAAACTTCTGTCCAATGTCTGAACTGACTATGGATGATTAGCACATGAAGAAATTGTGACGAGCTATGCATCTGGAATGGCTACTGGTGTATTCCCTTGAGTATTTGCTTTCTATACTTGAAAGAATTTGGGGTTCATTTGATTGGTTGATTTTTTTAGAAATTACTGTTGGCTATATCCGTGCCTGAGGTTCTCTTTTGTTGGGGTAGGAGATATTGAATCTATTTGAATCCACTAGTCGGATGTTATGATAGATTAAGGAACACGCTTAATTATATTTCATATAGTTGTATTTTCTTAAAGTTGTGATTAAGATGACGATTTTCATCAGTTCTTTCTTTGATTGGAATAATACTATTTGATAGACTGGGGGCCAATCTTCAGAACTTGGGGTCTTCTTTTCTAATCGCGATGCTAATTATCAAGGAAAAGGGGGAACTGGAGGAAACTACCTTACTGGGAATGCAGACATCACAGTTGCTGAGATAGATCCCATGGATTTGTCTGAAAGTATGCAAGAAGCAATGCACCGTTCTAATTTGGACATGAGGTAAACATGACAATGTTCTTATCACTAAGCGTTCTCCTGTATTTTCTATGTCAAAACTACCATATAATCTGCCTTTGATTTTGATAAGATATGCTGTAGTCTTGATGCCCAATGCAGTTTACTTGGTTAGATATTGCTTATTCAGTAAGCTTAGTTGCTCAAATTGCATGCTTTCACCAGTACAAAAACATTTTGATGAAGTTTATAGAATGTTAAGATATCTAAAGGGAAGCCCAAGAAAAGGAATACTATATCAAAGACATGAAACATCACCAAGTAAAACTCAACACGGATGCAGATTGGGCTGGAAATGTAAAAGAGCAGAAGGTCAATTTATAGATATTGCACATTTATTGGGGGAAACCTTATCACGTCGTAGCGAAAAGAAAGATGTAGTTGGTGTTAGTATTGCTGTAGCAGATTTTAGAGGTACTGGTATTTGTGAAGCAAAATGGATGAGAAGGTTATTCCAAGAATTGAAATTCAGGATAATAAACCAATGCGGGTCAATAACAATCAGCTTTTGCCATTGCGCACACCCAGTTCTTCATGACCGAACAAAACAAGTGGAAGTGGACAAGCACTTCATATACTCAAAAATTATGAGAAGCATACTATGTATGCCATATGTTCTTACAATAGATCAAATTGCAGATGTGCTTGTCAAAGGATTACCCACCAATAATGGCAAATCGAATTAGAAAGTTAGATTCCAACTGTCTTAGTATTCTATAGCAGATTGCTTGTTGTTTAACATTCATATTCATTATTTGATCCTATCTATCCTATCTGGGTTTTGGAAAAGAAGTACTGGGCTTTAAAAAGTGATTTGTTCTGTTTGCTGTCAGTGCTGCAGAATTCACCAGAAAAGAGATTCCTCTTCATGTCGTTCCAACTGCCTCCCTCATAAATTTAGATTCTCCGTTGATGCCATTCACGGATTTACAGCGGGTTCTGTACCAAGAAGAGCAAACAGCATATAACCAAGCAATTTTGCTTAATATGAGGTAGTCAAACAAATACTGCTATATAATTCGTCACCCACTTTATTTTTAGTGTTATTGATTGTTTGCCCCTTTTTTTCTCATAGGGAGGAGAAAATGCATCCACTTAGTTACGTGCATCACACTTCAACGTATCAGGCTTCCATGTGCAAGTTGATCGAATATTGGTTAGAGTTACACATTTCCAATTATTTTTGCTTCTCGTATTTCTTCGACCTTTCGCTTATTCTATTACGGATCATTTGCAGTTTAAGCCCTGCCATACAGGCCCTGCATGACCGCTTAAAAGAGAACGAAATTCGGGTACAAAATAATTTTCAGTTTGGGTGTGTAAATGTGAAATTTTATGAGCTTTAAGGTGTTTGAGCTCTGAATATGAACTAATCTTGGTAAAGATCATTTGTTTTAAATATTCACAAGCCTTTACTGTTCACCAGTTATCTTTGCTGGCAGAGGAAACTGTAAATCTGGAAACCGAGAGCTCTAGAGGGATCGAGCCAAGTTTGCCATCTGCTCGTCAAGCTTCAGCTCTCGGGTCTCGAGGAAGTGGTTCAGGTAGTCTTAGAGACTTGTATAGTTCGACTTCTTCAGCCGAAATGGTTAGTCCGAGAGTTGCTGGTAGTCCAAAAAGCAAGAGTAGGAAAGGTTCTTCCCAATGAATAGTTTTTTGAAATGCCGGTGAATCCGTCCATGCTTTGGATCGACTTGTCTTGTTTAAATCTGTTTTTTTTTTTGTTTTCTGTGAAAATGAATCAAGTATGGAGTAAAATTCACTACAGGGTCAGTCTCATGTTCTGTACATTTTGGTTGGAAATGATGATGAGCCAAGTTTGTCACTAGTTTCCATTCTCACCAATTGAGGTCTACGTGCATCAGAAATGTCCACATGAGATGAAAGCATGGCTCAATGACACCGATCTTCTGTTACCATCAAAGCTCTCTAAAAGTATTCATAATTTACTTATTCATCTGTAACAAGAGACCTTTATGGTAAGTTGTACCAAGTATATGAATAATGAGAGAGAGAGAGAGAGAGAGAGAGAGAGAGAGAGAGAGAGAATTGCAGAAGCAGTAGAAGATAGTGGGAGATGCATAGAAAAGATACAGAGGAAAGGGAATAGAAGATAAAGATGGTCAAAATGACATATCATCGAGCTTCAACTTAACTTTATTGAAACTCTGCATTTCTCCTTTTGTTTTTTTTTGAAGAAAACATCAAACAACCAGACAAACATGATCATTTTTCAGAGGCATCAGCTCTGATCTCTGTATTAACAAATACTCAAAAGAAAAAGAGGAGAGTTTGTCTTTTCAAATACTTCCATTAACCAGGTTTGAAGAATTTCCATGTTTAGACCAAAATATTACAGGCTGATGAGTTTTTATACTATCAATCAACACCTATGCTTTTTTACACAGACAATGGAGTAATGGAGTACCTTATTCAGATGATTTTGCCCATTTGATAATCGATCTTGCCAATGCATCCATTGGATCGATACATTTCTTAAGAAGTGGATCGTCCGGAGGCAAAAGATTGCGCATATCATCAGAAGCAAGGACGACAGAGTTAACCGCTCGAACAAGAAGAACCTGGAGAGCAATTCTTAACAAGTTTTGAGCCCCTTCCATGTCTTTTCTCTCCATAGCCTCCATTGCCGGAATCACTGTATGCTCGATCGTAGCTTTGTCTGGAACCACGACCTCGAATCCCTATCATACAATTCAGCAACATCCTATTTAACAAATATTTTGCAAGGGCAAACATGTGAAGAAATATATAAATGGTTAAATTATTCTCAACTTATAAGCTTAAGATTTTGAGATTGTGGGTAAGTTATCACAACAAAATTGAAAGAAGAACTAATTGCTGCAGACATGGAATAGATGGGGTTATTTCATAGCTTTACTAAACATAACTTATTTGCTAAAACATTTAGGCAGTAGTTAGGACAGTGTATATAGAAAACATCATATGTTTTTATGTTTGAATTTGTTCATCAATCTATGAAATCATCAATTGTCTTCATTTCTACTTTTGTTTGAATAAATACAAGCCAATCAACAAATAAAAATGAATCATCAGATTGCATACAATACGTATGGAAGAAATTTTCCTTGGGAAATACCTCGTTCTGCAGTTTTTCCTGATAAAATCCTGATGTTAAAACTCGATAAGGGGCAAGAACTCCGATCCGTAAAGGACTGCCAGCTTCGAGCGGCTTCAACTTAGCTTCCTTGAGCTCTTTCGCTACACAATCACCTATGTGGAGGAAATTTGCAGAAGATCCTTCAGAAACCTCATCATACCATGAATGTAAGAAATGGCAAGGCATTACTATACAACGAGCTCCATATTTCTCAAGAAACGCCCTCTTATGTCGCAAATTCTCGACAATTAATTGGGAATCCAGTTTAGAAGATTCATTTCTAGCAAATGAATTTCTCTTTTGAGCTTGAAGCTCGTTGTTCAATGCAGGATCAGAGGTAAGAACGAAAGGGAGGGATTCTCCATCTTTTAAGCTCAGTTGGACAAGTTTTCCCGTAAAGTTGAGAGTAGAATTAACGGACCATCCCCCAATTATACCCACAGCATTTTCTTGATTGAGCAAAGAATCAGAGGAATGGCTATTGAACGAAGTGGAATTTAATCCAGAGCTTTTCTTTGATTCTTGAAAATTACCACTTTCATCAGTGCGTAAGAGGATTGCAGACGGAGGAACAGCAAGAACAGGATTCAATCTCGACGGAGGAATTAGCTTACGCGAATTCACAGATCCTAAAATATGCGATTGCCTGCTCAATATCTGGAAAGACATGGTCAAACTCCCATCAAACATGTCCAAAACCAAAAATCCTTAAACCGTCAGGGGTTCAAAGAAAAACCCTTCTCCCAAACCACAAATGCGCTAACGGGTAAGCCGAGTTCCGCCACCCAAAAAGAGATGAATCAGATTCTGGCCAAGAAAGACGACGGAAAATCAATCTCTACGTCTGAGATTCAAGCATAAAGCTGCACAGCCATGGCGGAGAACGCATAAAAAAACAGAAAGAAAGGAAAATAGACAGACATTCATACCATCTCCTAGATATGAGGATCTTTACCTGCACCAATCATTCCCTGATGGACCAGGGTGCAAGAGCAAGTGGAAAGGGAGAATCTTGGATTGCTCCTCGCTTTTTTCTCTCGTTTTCACGTTCAATCGTGTTGGTTCCACAAGCCTTTCTCTACAGTGCGACTGTAAAAGTAAGTAAGAATGGGACTACACTTTACCCCCCTGATCATTATTTGACAACTTTTGAAGCAATATACAAGCTCACCTAGCAATGAAATCTAAACCATATTCAGATTGTTATTTCCATACTTTGTTCTATGGATTGGATTGGTTCTCTAATTCTAAAATAAACAAATATAATTAGGCTTCCCCATCTCTTTTACAACAAGAAAATTTAGGGAGGGAATAAGATTTACCATATTAAAAGAACTGTCGTCAGAAGCGCAAGGAGGCCTAGCTACTAAAAACAAAGACACAACCAATAGAGGTATCTGTGGACAGCTCCAATCTGACGTAGATCTCTTGGCTTTTGGGTTCTTGAAAGAACCATTCTTTAGTAATGCAAAATGAACACATCTAAATGATTTGACACCTCTCACATGTGGGCCACACCAATAATTCATGTTCAAATCAATCATCCATGGCTTCTTCAACCTCATCAACTCTTTTATATTCCACTTCTCTCTGCGCAAATTCTCCGTTTTTCCATCGACCGACCATGTGGAACGACCTTCCCTTTGATCTCCTCGCCAACATCCTCTCCTTCCTCCCTCTTGACTCTTTGGTCCGTGCCAGGTCTGTTTGCAGGCATTGGCACGCCTGTGCCAGCACTCACCCCTGCACCACAACCTCCTCACGGCGGCACCCTCCATGGTTTATAGCCTTGCCGCTGCGCACCCACAGGCCGTGCTACGCACACAATCCAACGCTCAACGTTTGGCATGAGCTCTCCATGGACTTCGTCCCCGAACCAGTCAAGCTGATTGCGCCGATGGGGAGTCTTCTTCTTCTTAGGTCCACTTTCTCAACTTCTCTCCAATTGGGAGTGTGCAATCCCTTTACCAAGCAATTTAAGTGCCTCCCCAAGCTGACCCTCCCCAGAACTAATCCAGCTGTGGGCGTTGTAGTTCTAGAGTCACCAACAAACGTCCGATTTCCCCATTTTAGAATCTACGTGGCAGGTGGGACCCTGGAGGCTCCACATGGGGGTGCCATGTACGAACCCACGTTGGAAATGTACGACTCGGATACCAGGACGTGGCAGGTCGTAGGGTCCATGCCTGTGGAGTTCGCGGTGAGGCTAACTGTATGGACCCCAAATGAAAGCGTCTTCTCTAACGGGGTTCTATACTGGATGACATCTGCCAGAGCGTACAGCGTGATGTGCTTCGACATCGGCTCCAAAACATGCAAAGAACTGCCCGCTCCAATGGCAGACCTGCTCGAATTCGCTGCGATCACGATATGGAAGGGGCGGGTCAGCCTGGTGGGAGGAATTTGTGGCGGAGACGCCTGTATATGGGAGCTGGGTGGAAGAGAGAAGTGGGTTTTGGTGGAGAAGGTGCCGAATGAGTTGGCGATGAAGCTGATGGGGTGCAAGAGAAGCTGGGCGAGCACCAAGTGCGTGGGAAATGAAGGGGCGTTGCGCTTGTACAGGGAGATAGGGGGTGGAATGGTTGTGCTGAGGAGGGCCGGCGGAGAGAAGGGTGAATGGGAGTGGATTTGGGTTGATGGGTGGTGTTCTATTAGAGGCAAAAAGGTTCAAAATTTACCTGTGAAAGGAGTGCTGGTTCATCCTACTCTTTCCCCCTTCTGCTTCTTTGATTGATAATATTAGCATTTCCACATGTGAGTGATTCTATTGTTGTGTTTATACATTTTTGGAAAATTAACCCCCAACAATAATTGAACTATAAGCAATTAAACTAAAGAAAATTAATAAAACAACCACGTAACTATGTGTTCAATGACAAGTCAACTACAAAATAATTTTTGCTAATAAATAAAACACTTTAACTATGAAAAATAAATTACGTAAATATTAATAGTGACCTTATTTTGAAAATGAAAGAGTAGACGTTTCTCCTTAAAAATATTTTCTTCTACATGCTTCGAATATCTTGATTTGATATTTAACTAAGTTTTTCATAATACAAACTAAAGATTCCTACATATTTTTGTTCAGAGAATCATCGACGAAGACAAATCTTTTTCCTCTCAACAAGTCCAGCATTCTATTGCTATTTAATTTAAATTTAAAATAATAATTTTAGGGAATAACTAAAATTTGATAAATTAAAGTAAATGAACAATTCTTAGCGATCAATCGAAGTAGTTTTTTTTCTTCCTCGGGATTATTTTTCCCTAAAGACGTCAAATTAGTTAGAAGAATTCACAATTTGATTGGAAAGACGTCGTTTTTTTCCCTTTAGGACGACCTTTTTCTGCTGCGGAAAGTCATCTTTCAGAAAATTAATATTTCTTGAATCCTATTTCAATGGCTCACTTTCCACATCGGAAAGACAACGTTCTACAGTGGAAAGAAAATACTATTTAACAAAAAAAATGTGACAACAATGTTTGCTCTATTCATTTCCAATAATTGAGTTTTTTATTTGTTAGATTAAATTATTTAGTGGTTAATTTGTCATTGATTTTATAAGTTAGTGGTTATCTTGTTAATTTCCCTTAAACTAATCTCAATGATAAGAAAACTTTTTAATTAATTTTACTAATAAATAAAATCCTAATATATAAAAAAATAAATAAGATAAATTTTGCAGTTATGTTTACTGTTGAAAAACATCTCTAGGATGTTAACCTCAACCCACAAAATATTCGTGTCTACTCTTTTACATGAAAGCGGACGACCATACTTGTATAACAGACGTCTGCATCTTTATATTTATATAGACACAGACGTCCATACTAAAATAGCAGACGTCCGATCCTTAAAAAAGACGTCTGTATCTTTGCATTTATATAGATTCAGACGTCTGTATGAAAATAGTGGACGTCCACACTAAAATGGCATACATCCGCTTTAAAATAGCAAATGTCCGCACTAAAATTGCAAACATTTGCATCTTAAGAAGGACGTCCATTATTTGTGAATATTAATAGAAATGACGTTTACGTTTTCAAATATGTAATTTTGTGCATTTTTGTATAAGTTCATAGGGGACTTCCTTTCAACTCTAATTATCAGTTTTGGATGTCCTTCAACGCCATATGACGTCCATAGAACAACTTAGATGTCTAGGATGAGTTTTTTTTAATGAAAATCCTGACAGTAAGATTTGTCTTGTTAATTTTTTATAGTTCAAAATTTAGTTAGTAGTAAAATTAGTTTAAAGTTTAGTTTATTAATAACCTCACAGTTCAATATTTTTTTATATTAATTATCATATATGTTTTTTAACTAAAAAAATTCAAAATAATTGATCAAGAATGCAACAAGATATACATTTCAAAGGATTATTATTGAGCGTCATCCAATATCATATGATGTCCAAGAATAAGTTTTAAATGTTATCCAAAGTCATATGATGTTTAAGAATTAACCTTAGACGTTTTTTAATATCGTAGAAACATTTAAAAAAAAAAACAAATGTAACTACATTGACTTATTTATTTTTTATAATTTAAATTTTATTTATGAGTTAAATTAGTTTAATGATAAGTTAATTAACAACCCTCTAATAATTGATCATAATAATTGAAAATATTTGATCAAAGAATGCCAGCCACACACTTTATTTGCCAACTCTATCAATACATACTAAAATTTGATAAGACGGTTGGGTAATGTCATTTGGTTCATGCTATGTAGCACTTTTCAACTTGGGAAGAGTTTTCTTGAATTTCTCACGGAAGCAAGTTCCTACGTTCCATACTCCCGGTGAATGCAGCTCAATTCGCATGGCATTCGTGGGGTCATTTCATTGGGAAGGCAGACATACGACATTAATAACTCAAATAAACTTTAAGTGATTTTAGCAGTCTTTCTTTAGGTCGAATTATTTTATTTTGGGGGTAATTATTAATATAACCCATGATGAAAGAAGTATTTGACTTACATTCTAAAATTTAAATTTAAAAATCTGGCACCTTAATATTTGAGACGATACCATTTAATGTCATTTTTGTTACTCATTCATTAAAATATTGACGTGCAAATTCACGCTTCACAGAGATGATCAACACTTTGCAAAGACGATGTGCGCTCTGCTTTGCGAAGATGATCGAACCCACGCTCCACGAAGACGATCAAAGACACTCTGTGAAGACAAAGGATGAGGACGAGTCGTCTGACATTGTATTTTCAGTTTGAGTCGTTTGTTGTTGAGGGAAGAAACAAAAAGGAGTATATATACAGTTGGGGTTTCCCATTTGAAAATTTTGAGAAATTTCGTAGTTAAAAAATTGAAGATTTATTTTGGATTATAATGATTTTTGGTTTAAACTTCTGAACTCAATACAATTTTATGGTGCATTAGTCAATTATGTAGATACTGACTTATTTTTTGTTGTTCTGTCTCTTGATTATAAAGACGAAGTCCTCCATTATTTGTTTATGTTGTACCTGTGTTAGTGTTATTTAGGGGTGGGACAGTTTGGTTCGGTTTGATTTTTAGCCAAAATAAAACCAAACCGACTCGGTTTGGTTTTAAAAAATTTTAAACCTAAATCGAAACCGAACCGAGGAATATGAAACCGAACCTAAAACTGAACCTCGGTTTCGGTTATAATCGGTTTGGTTTCAGTTTCGGTTCGATTTTTTCATGGCCTTAATTTTTTTGCATTCGGTTCGGTTTTTGAGTTTTTACTCAGTTTTAAGTCGGTTTTTAGATCGGTTCTAATCGGTTCGGTTTGGTTCTTTCACTCCAATACAAACTGTGAAATACCCAAACTACAGAGAACAAATGAAATACCAAAACTCCAGAAAACAAATTGTGAAATACAAACTCCAAATAAAATACTACAACATTCCACAACTCCAAATCTCTAGACTCCAAATCTCCACTCCAGAAAACAAATAAAATACCCAGGTCAGGCCAATATTCCACATACCAAAGAGGATGCATATGGGCATACTTAACAAAAGTCAATACTTGGCCTCCCACCTTCATAAGTTCATACCATTGAGACTCCCACAAGCTTTGAGAGTGATGTTGTGATTAGGAATAGAGGATCCTCTTTCATTTTCAAGGACACATTCACCCAGGTGGGAGCAATCCTTTCTAGCAAATCCTGTGAAAATGGGAACAGTTTAAGAATATTTAAAGTCAACAAAGTAAATAAGAGAAACTAACAACATTAACCATATCGAAAACAAGAAGAAATTGAATTCAATTTGGCAACTGTCACCGTCGAGCAATTTTAAATTTGACCATCTTTCAATTTGGCAACATGAAGATTCATAGTGATGCTGTGATGGAGTGGTGTGCATACTAGCAACATAAATCCCAATTAGTCTAAAAAACAAGTGACTGCGAAAGATGAAATCAGAAGAGAAAAGTTAAAACTCTTGTGTCAATGTTATTTTAAGGATAAGCCTCTCTGTTTTTGCTCTGATTCGACCAGTAATGAAAACACAGACGATTATGACTACAAAGTTGAAAAAACCATCAATGGACCCAACATAGAAGAAATGACCACAATCTAAATAAAAGATCAGATCACATCATATAACAAGTATAGACTTTAAAAGTAACGAAGCTAAAGTAAAATATGACCTAACATTACACAAAAAATAGACATGGGAATAAAAAGTTGAGAAAATGACATGTTATGCGAAGCATAATAGCATATATCATCCATCAAACAATACCACATATTGTGCACAATAAGGAATATAGGGGATCTGGATCATCCTATTACAACATAAATAACAAAGTCAATATCACCTGAGAGAATATCAAATATCAATCTTGGTTTGCTGTCATTATAAAATCATTCAAATCAACAAAAAAAAGTAATTAAGTTAGTAATAAGAATAACTGAATAACATTTAAAAACACTAATATTGAATAAACCTAAATATATGTAATTATACCTTTTTCATATTGTGTGACTTCTTCCAATGATTCGCAAATATTATCTGAAGATCTATTACAATCATGAATCCAACTTTAAAGACAAATGAGACTTTCTACCGTTTTTGGAGTTAAGGAACTTTGAAAGGAATCTAGTACTCGACCACCACAACTGAATGCTGATTCTGAGGCAACTGTCGAAATGGGAATAACAAACACATCTCTTGCTATTTTACTCAAGGTTGGATACTCTGTAGTGTGCATTCTCTGCCAACTCAATATATCCATTTCGGATGAAGAACTCTCAAGTTTTGCAGATAAATAATTTGGAACTTCATTTTCATTGCAAAACTGATCTTCATTATTACATTCTGCCTCAAATTCTTCATCGTCTAAATTGTCATGAGTGATGTCAACCACGGGCCTAAAAGTAGAAACTTGTTCCATGTTATTTGTTGGTGGAGCCATTTTGTACTCACAATACAATCTTCTAATTGTATGTTCTAAATCCATTATCAATTCATTTGTCATTTCCAATCCATGCAATTTCAATAGATAATGTTTTACAAACTTCAGCTTATATCGTGGATCAAGAACAACAGCGACATACATAAAATGATTGACTTTACTGAAATCTCCCCAATATTTTTCGTACTTAATTTGCATATAAAATGCCAATGTTCTTAGTGATGAGTATCACTTGAAGCAAATTTTTTGATAAATCTATGAAATCTGTATATTTCTGATAAAAACACATTGACAGTAATATGTAAAGTTGACGAAACTTTTAAGGTCACATCATAAAATACTGTTAAGAACACTATGAATTGACGAACAACACACCAATCTTCACCAGAGAGAGGAACTTTTACATTATCATCTTGAAAAAATTCGTATTCATATTGAGTGTCATATTCTTTCAACTTTGTAAATGCTTTCTCAAATTTTTCTGCAATATCCAATATTAAGTATGTTGAGTTCCACCAAGTTGGAACATCAAGACACATGTTACTTTTGCATGTAATCTTTGCACTGTCCACACATGCTTTAAACTTTTGCATTCTGGAAGGAGAAGACCTAACATATTTAATAGCTTTACGAATCTTCATAATGGAATCATTATGCTCTTTTAGGCCATTACAAACAATCAAATTAACAATATGAGCAAAACATCGTACATGTATAAAGTCTCCATCAAGTACCAAACCATTCCAATTTTTAATGGTTTTAACCAAATGATTCAAAGCAACTTTATTGGCAGAAGCATTGTCCATGGTGACTGTCAAAACTCTCTCTATCCCCTAATCTAATAAATTTTTTTCCATAATCATAGCAATTGTTTCTCCTCTATGATTAGGTATGACACAAAAATTGATAATCTTTTTCTTCAAAGACCAATTTGAATCAATGAAATGAGCACTAACAACCATATAATTTATATTTTGGATAGAAGTCCACGTGTCAGTTGTCAAACTTATTCTTACGGGCAATTGAGAAAACAAAACCTTCAGATTACTTTTTTCTTCTACATAAAGCTTGAAAATATCATTCGATATAGTTTTGCGACAAGGAATACTAAATTTTGGCTCCAACTCATTTGAGTATTCTATAAAACCTTTTCCATCAACAATATTGAAAGGTAACTCATCAATCACAATCATTCTAGCCAATTTATCTTGACATCTTTTTGCGCTAAATGATTTCACTGTTAAAGAACCAACTTTACTTGATCCTACAACCTCTTTTTTACGAAATAATATTGTCTTCTGTGTTTCGTCTAAACTAGCCAACAATTTCTTACAATTACTAAGATGCTTGTTCAAGTTTGAAGTTCCATTTTTTACTGATGACATGCATACGAATTTCACAGTAATTGTAAGCTGCACAAGGGTTATCCAAGTCTATTGGTTCTACTATAGTAAAGTAATTCCATGCTTCACAAGTTTTGTTTATTTTCTTGCTATTGTTAATCTCATTTTCCATCCTAAAATGAAAAATGAAAAATTTAACCATTACAAATATTTTCAATCAAAACCAAAATAAAACTTGCATAATTGTTGCAACATATTCGTTCAAATTTTGAAATCCAAACATATGCAAGTTCTTAATTAATTAATGATACGCAATCCAAACATAACATATTTAAAATACAAACATGTATAACAACAAAATACAGATTTATCCAATTCATAACATCAACAGAGAGTAAGGGTTAAGAGATGCACACAAAGTTTGTTTACGCGGTTCGGCAAACCCGCTTACGTCCGCGCTCCAAGATTCCTCTTGGAGATCTACTAACTAGATTGGCTTACAGGTGTCAACCAAACCGTTTACAATGACTATTAACGGGGCGTCACCCTTTGACTATTTTGGGGCGTCACCCTTTACTTGACTATTTCGGGGAGTTACCCTTTGATTGAGCTTTCGGGCATCAATCGAGCCTTTGACTATTTCGGGGCATCACCCTAGTATGACAAATTCATAGGGAGTCACTATTTACAATTTAGTACAAAGTGTTTGGAAATGTAAATACAAAAAACTATTTCGAACTCCCAAATTGAAATCTAAAGTTTGGGATAGGGAGAGTTGGATTACAATGCTCACAAATATGATGAGAAGTCGAGTATTGATTTTGGCAGAACTTTGCTACTTCTCTCGGTTTCGTTGTTGAGCTTTGGAGTGCTTCTCTTGTATTTATAGACTGTCCATTTTCGGTTGACCTAATCATTTTTGGTCGACCACTTCTAGCCGTTGCAAATTTATCCGTTGAAAATATAGCCATTGAAAAGTTTTCCACTCCTTGAACGTAGCAAATACATCCCTTTTCTTTTTTGAGAAAGAACACCCAAAGCTTTCTAAAAAAATCATCAATCATGGTTAGCGTATAATGTGCGCCTCCCTTGGAAGGCACCGGTGCTAGAACCCAAAAATATGAGTGGATATAATCTAGTATTTCCTTCGTACTGTGAGTGCCTGTAGTGAATGTACCTCTCTTTTGTTTTCTAAAAACACAATGCTCGCAAAACTGTAGGTTATTGATCTCTGACCATTCAAAAGTCCTATTCTGCTAGCTCATCATCCCATTTTCACTTATATGCCCCAGACACATATACCATAATCTGGTAAGATCTTCATTTGACAATGAAGTACTAACTACAACATTCCTAACAACTGTAGATCACTGTAAAACATATAAATTTCTAAATTTTCTTTGTCCTTTCATCATAGTAAGAGAACCATAGCTGATCTTTAAAACTCTACCTTCACCAGTGTATCTGTAACCTTTCAGATCAAGAGTATTGAATGAGATCAAATTTCTCTTCAAATTAGGAACATGTCATATGTCACTAAGTGTTCTGACAACTCTATCATACATTTTGATTCTGATCGAGCCAATCACTGCTATCTTGCACGATGAATTATGTGCCATCAATATTGCACCTTTTAACACAGGCTCATATGTCGAAAACCAATATTTATTGAGACACATATGAAATGTACAGGCTGAATCCAGAATCCACTCCTCGGATTGCTTTGAGTTTCTGTCAAACAATACTAGAAGATCTCCTCTTGATTCACAATCGTTTTCTACAGCGACAACTGCTTCACCAGAAATCATTGGTTTTTTTCTCTTCTGATCAGCTTCCTCTTTTCTTTTATTCTACAATTTGTAACACTCAGATTTAATATGTCCCTTTTTTTCTGATAGAAAAAACAAACTTTGTTTCTATTTCTGGACTTTGATTTGCTTTTTGAACCCTTTCTATTACTATTCCCTTTATCAAACCTCTATGATGTTCTACCCCGAGTAATCAATCCCTCTCCTTGAGTTCTAGATCCAACTACAAACTGCTTCATCATTTCTTTTGAAAGCAAAACATCATAGATCTCTTTTAGAGTCAACTTGTCCCGAATGTACAAAATGGTATTCAGGAAAATATTGTACGATGCAGGCAATGAACATAGAAAAATCAAACCTAAATCCTCCTCATCATATTTGCATTCCATTGTTTCCAAATTTGAAACAATTTCTTTAAATGCAGCCAAATGTTCGTCAATCGAAGTTCCTTCTTCCATATGATGAAAATATAATCGCTACTTCAAATGCAGCTTACTCGTAAGAGTTTTATGCATGCACAATTCTTCTAACTTTGTCCATATTTCAGCAGCAGGTTTTTGCCTTCAACATATCCTCAAAGATTGCATTTTGATAAATGAAGATGAATCAAAGATAACGCTTTTCTGTCTCTCAGATGTTTTTCCTCCTCGGTCCAGGACGCTGACATTTTATCAAACCCCAATAACGTATTGTCCAATTCCATCTAAGCAAGAACATCTCACATCTTTACCTGCCAAATAAGAAATCTCATATTCCGATCCAACATCGGAATTTCATACTTCATCGAAGTCATCTCCCAAAATTTTGAATTTGCCTAAAAAAATCCCACAAAATATTCGATCCAAAATTGACGCCACAACTATTTTAGAATAATAATCCAATAAATCCAATCAAACTAGAATTATCTTGCAAACAAAAATCTAAAATTTATCAACTAAAGAATTTTCCCCCTACTTTTCAATCGGCTGGATGAACTCCCTCCTCTCTTTGTTCAGAATCAATAGACGATGACCAACAACCGATGACCGACAACGCAAGATGATTGGACCAACGAGCATTGCTTCTCTCCTTTATGTCTTCGGCCGACAGAAGGAGCGACTCAAATTCTTCGCCGCGGTTCTTTGCTAGATAGATCTGCAGGCTTCATCATGGCAGTGGTGCGACGTGACTTCCCTTCTTCGAAGATGCTGGTTCGTCTTCGGCCCTAGAGAAGTAGACGCAGGGCAACTACTTTAATTGTTTATGATAGAGAAGCGGTAGGGCTTCGAGCAACAATGAATAACACAGGGCAGACTTCTCTTTGGGCAGCTTGGCAGGCATGATTTTCTTCTCTTGGGCAAGGAGAAAAAAAATAAAAAGATTTTTTTTTCTTTTTCATTTTTTTTCCAAAATTAAAATCACTAGCTCATTCCATCTCTAATAAATCAAAAAACTCAATTTTCAAGAACCTTCAACTTCGCTCTGATACCAATTGTTGAAATAACGAATGAGATTTGAAAAGAGAAAGAGAAAACAAGTGGACACCGAATTTACGTGGAAAACCCAAGATGGGAAAAAACCACAGGCAGAGGAGAGATCACTAGTTGAAATCAGTACAATGAGCTTTGCGGCTCAAACATATATTTATAGCATACAGAAATCCATAGTCATACGAAAATATACAAACCCTAATTCGGCAGGAATTAGGAAATCTCTGGAAATATGGAAACCTTCAATGTTGGCCAAACCGGCCTGACCCAATTAGAATCCGGGTCACACTAAACCCTGACACATTCTTGACAACTAATGCTACTTTTGTTGTTTCTGATCATTTGCTTTCTAATAAATCTGATCTGTTTCAATGTAATTCTTCTAGTTTTGGTAGTTCTATTTTTTCTCTAAGGCACTACAGACTTGGGCATCCATCTGATGATGTTGTCTGTGCAATTAAAAACAATTTGTCAATTTCTTTTAATGACAATGTTTCACATCATCCTTGTGCAATCTGTCTTATGGCTAAGCAAAGAAAATTATCTTTCATTTTTCATAATAATTTGTCTGATTCTATTTTTAATCTCATACACTGTGATGTTTAGTGTCCTTTTGCCATACCAACTCATGATGGTTTCAAATATTTTCTTACTATTGTTGATATTGCTCAAGAGCTACGTGCGTATACCTCATGAAACTCAAGTCTGAAGTTCGAACCATTATTCCCAATTTTTTTCAATTGATTACTACTCAATTACATATCAACATCAGTAGCATACATTTTCATAATGCTCTTGAATTTTCCCTTGTTGATTTCTACAACAGCAAAGGAATTGTCCATTATAAATCTTGTGTTGAAACTCCTCAACAAAGCTCTGTTGTTGAGAGAAAACAATAACATATATTAAATGCGGCTAAAGCTCTCATTTTTGCATCTAATCTTCCATTACATTGTTGAGGGGAATGTGCAACAACTAGATCCTAAATCTTTCCATTTAAAGATGTAATTAAACTTTGGAGGGAAAATTGGCGTCATATATATATATATATCGTCCCTATACGTGTTAAGTCATGACTTGTAGTTTCTTGTCCGAGACATAAGGATTTGCCTGTGAAATTTACTCATGCAGACGAATGCAGATAAGATCAAGTCATCCGCACACGTCTGAATCATCATAGAACTACGATAGCAGAGATTTAAAAATTAGAAGAGAGCAATTTCCAACCAATTAAATCACGACTTCTCGACACAAAGTCGCATAGCTATGGCCGACCAACAGAGATTTGTCCACTGTTCCCACTGCCAAACGTACGGCTTGTCTAGGTGAACCCCTATTTCATCTTCATCTTCATCTCCTGGGGGTGGTCGAGTGTTCTTCCTGGAGGGGTTTCTGGAGGGTTCCTACGTGGAGATAGAAGGGGAGCTGCTGCGGTTATGTGTTGAGTCTTCAATAGAAGGGTAAGGAATGGGTAGTTAGTGGCCATTAGGAGGCCCTACACCCAAGTAATCGTGTGTGTATGTTTGTTTATTCACCCCGTTGTTAGGACCTATAGATGTCTTGAACGTTTTGTTTCTGCAAACCTTCTTCCTAACCTTATAGAACTCTGTAGTTGCTTAATCATTTACTTTGCTGCTAGTTCATCCCAATGTTTGCTTTTATTTTTGCTAAGAATATTGTTTAAGGACAAGCAGGGTATTGTAGTATTTTGAACGAAGTAATGCATATGATGAGCCTTATTGTACTCTATTGTTATGTTTCAAAGTTTACACAGCTCTGTTTCTATGTTTAAATGTTTGCTCAAAGAACCAATGTAACGTCCTGTGAATTTAAAAAGATTTTCCCCTCATTTTAAAATACGTCATAAATTTTTTTTTGCTTTTATTTAATCATTTCTTGAAATTCCTTTTTAGAAGAAACGTGAAATCAGAGTAACCATTGCGGAAATATCACGAAGTAATAGTGAGGGTTCAAAACATAGTTCAATGTTTTACTAGATAGTTCCAAAGCCCCTACTACAATATTGAAATATTCGAAATACTAATAGTAGCCATTACCAAACTACCCCTCACTCCAAATACCATAAATTCCCAAAATACGTGGTTCACACCCAACAGGTCAAATCGGCTGATAACATGAGGGGTCATATTGGAACACCTCTTCCTCAACTGGTACAAATTCTTCATTAAAATCATCTACCTACATTACGGGGAAAACAATTAGCCTAAAGCCCAGCAAGAATCAGAATTAATGCAGTACAAATGATGCATGAACATACAATGCATTACAGAAGAGGACCTTTTCTCTTCTGAAAGTTAAGGTGGAATACTCCCTAGAGTCATGCGGCCTAACCAGTCACTCCGACGAGGAGATATATCCATCGGGAGTGTTACCACAAGTAGGTATTCTCATTTTTTTTAAGACGTTGAGGGTTTCAAAATGGGGTGATTGTGAATCCTAGAATCCACGTAGCTAATCTCTAATCCTACTGCTCCCTACGTGGGAGGAATCTACCGTATGAAAAGCCACAATTCGCTCAAACCCCCACATGCCTATTTACGTATATTAGGATGACATAATGAGCCCTAGGATGATGCATGAATCCCACAAAGTAAATCACAGATTAATGTACAAGAGGGCACCCCAATGCATAAGCGTATGAAAGTAACACAATCAATAATTGTAGGCAGAATTTGTCATGCTAATCCTCATTATTATTACTGGCAAAACAAGTGAACTACCTAGGTATTTATGTACAACAAGGCAGTGTCAATTATCTATTCATTTATCAACAAGTTTGAGCAAGGATAACAATCTTAAGTCCATTCACAAGGTTCACTTCAACTATAATCTCATTACCCTACCCTGTTTCCCAGTTTGACTCAAATGACCACACTATAGGCATTCTTTAAACATAACTAGAAAATAATTTATAATACATTAATTCCATGCTTTGTAACATTTAGTTTAGGTTCATGCTCAAGCAAAAAGAAGGATATTTACAAGTGCTTTAACTATAGTATCGAAGTAAACAAGTCATCCTTAATAGCACACTTAAGTCATTTCCTTTGTGCTTTCCACTGTTAGGTTTCCAAAGACCCTTGCTTAGTGTTTATGTGTAGAAGCATTTACAGTCTACGTGACAGTATAACAATTCCAATTCGTACCAAGTTATCAAGATTTAGCATTTCAATCCAACACTTCACAGCAAATTAATATAGTTTCAACTCATGATTTCTAGTAATTTCTAGCATACAAGTTCAACACTTCGCAACAGTTAACATAGTGATAGTTCAAGATTTCCAGCAAAACCAACAAGAACATAACAATTCACAAAATCCTAACCCGTAATGTAGGGCCTCCTTTGGCCAACTACAAATTCTATATTCTTACCTTAGTGCTCAGTTGAGTATCCAGCAGCAAACCAACAAAAATTGTAGCAAGGTCCAATGACAGCAGCCAATACCCTTCCAATTTCCCAATACCCCCTAAGAAAAGTAGCATTTAGATTCAAGCATTAATGATTAAACTTGGAACCAATTCAGGCCAATAATTCCAGAGTAAAGCTTTTACCTTCACGATGAGAAGTTTTTCCTAGCAGCATTAGCCACAAGGTTGTACAATCTATGTTTCACTTGACACACCATAGAGCAAGACAAACTCACCAAATCCTTCACACACTCAAGCTTCACTCTCACCCTCATTCTCGTTCTTAGGATCCAAATGAAATAGAGAGGAGAGAACTTACCTAATATAGAGGATGGAGACACCAAGAACAGTCTGCCCATTGCCCAACCCAAGGAGGGTGTGGTCCAATGTCTCAAAGCCACCTGGAAGGCTGTCCAGCATGCTGGGAGGGACAAGGCTCCGTGGGGTAGGCTAGAGGAAGGATTTTAGGTTGATGTTTGAGAGAAATCGGAAGAGAGAGATGATTTTAAAATGGGTTTCTTGGAAATCCTCTATAATTCGGACGCGTCGCGGCCTCTGCACTATCGTCTGCATCCGTCCGAACCTCAGGTTGGGATGAGAAAATGTGTCCCAAGGTGGCGTCCGCACTGACCGCAAGTGCCATCCGGACGCCGTTTGGCGTCCGCATGAGGCGTTCGCAGTTGTCTGAAAGTGTCCAGAAATTGGACAGATTCAAATCGGACGCAATACTTCATTGTCCGCATGCATCCGTAATCGTCGAATGTATCCCAGATTTGTACAAAATCAAATGGACGCAGGTCTTCATCATTCGTAGTCATCCGAAGTCGTCCGCATCGAGTTTGGGACGTATTCTGCTATCCTAAGTCATCCCAAGGCACAACAGGGCAACTCAACAGTGTTGTGGATGAGACACGTCATCCAACGTGTCGTCCCCAGGAGTCCGCAACACAACATTTGTGAATTTTTTCTAAGTTTTTCATATTTAGGTCATTTTCCAACATTAACCCTCTACTTTCCATGCACAACTTACGTTCACCATTGCGTAATTTGACGCGATATTAATATACTAAGATTATCTAGAATTATTACATCATCAAAAAAGGAATTACATCTTCTGGGTATTACAACCAATGTTAAGCTTGATAGTGCTAACCCTTGCGTGCTACTGATAGTACCCTAGACTGGTTACCTTCCATAGAGGTATATTATGGGTTTCTCTTTTGCTGTATAAGTTTGTAGCTATGAGCATGTTGTTTATTTTCATACTCAGTAATTAGAAGCATGTTGTTTACTTTTACACTCTGTACAAAGTATGTCTTTCATTTTTTATTTCCTACATAAGGCATATATACAATGAGCATGCTATCCATTGTTTATGTTCTGTACTGCACCGAGTTAGATGCCGGTAGTTGCTTCTAAATAGTATGATCTATAGTTCATTTCTTTTGTGTTACATATCTTCCTTAACCGTACTATACTCGTTATACTTGTTATATAGAAGCATGTTTAAATGGTTGTGCGTGCTGTTAATTTAGTCGCTTAAAAACACACTAAGATGTTTGTTCTGAAATTATATGGGTTGCTATGTAAAAGAATGTTGTTGTTCCATTTCTTTATTGTTCGCTATCGTTAAGAAGCATGTTTTCACCGCTTGTTCAGATTTTATCACTGTTGTCACAGTTGTTGAATACGCACGTTCCACTATCCGCCCCATTATTATTGCAACTGTGTATAGTCTTTAAGCAAGCATGTTCTCATTGTTCTGTTTTTCATTAATCCTTACTACCTGTGATATCGTTTAGGAAGCACGTTTATTTCTGCAGATTAAGATGTTACCTTTGAATTAAAGGCACGATTTGCTGTTCATTTTTGATTCATCATTCACTACTATATGGGTTGAATAAAAACATGATTGGTGTCCATTATTGTTGTTTCTAATCAGTCATTATAAAGCATGTTCTCACTGTTTCGTTTTGATATTACTTGATGTCTTCAGTTGTTCAAGAGCATGATTTACTATCTTAATTCGATGATGCTCGCTGCTATTATTAATTTAGAAGAATGTCTTCACTACTTTGTTTCGTTATCTCTAGCTGCTGTTTATAATCAATTTAAAGGCATGTTCTATTGTTCCATTTCGTCATTAAAATGTTGCTGTTTAATTATCATTTTTGAAGCATGTTTCGCCGCTTGTTATACTTGCCATTCACTGCTATTTTAGTCGTTCAAAAGCATGTTCCATTGTTCTTATCCTATATTATTTTGCTGCTGTATATGATTGATAAAATGCATGTCTGCTGTTCTGTTTTTAATACTTCCCTGCTAAACAAAATCGATAAAATGCACGTTCGATGTTATGTTTCATAATTACTACCGTACATTCACGTTTAAATTGTACGGTTCGCCTGAACATTTTTACTACTGTTATTTCTCATTTAAGAAGAATATTTCATAACTGCATTTCGTTATTTGTTTCGATAACCGGATGATGCCTTATGGCAATAAGATTTGTCCCATTGTTAGTTTATTGTTATATGATTTCATTATGTTTAATAGATTGTAAATTGTTAGCCACTTTATTTGAGATTGATGATGAAGCATGCTTTTGATTTCCATTATTCCTTAAGCATAGTTAAGTTTTGTGTGTTTGGATAGTTATGCTTAGTTAATCTTAATTTAACCATTTGACATATTATCATAGCGTTCTACGTGAATATATTTTTCTTTCCTTATGCGTTACGTTATGCTATTTTATTGTAGATTCCTTAAAGTATTATTACTTGATATCCATGTATGTGTTAGTCATGGTAGGAGTGTCCTCATACATTCATATAATAGAAACAAAGTAGGAAGTAATCTCTCAGAGTGGTGCTCACATGCATGGTAAGGAAAGTAAAATGATAAGAAAAGAAGAAACAAATGAATGAGCGAGTTGGGAGGCAGATGGGTAGCGGTCTTAGTCTGGCAATTAGGCAATGCCCATACCTCATCAGGAACGGGCCCTAGTTGCCTATAGGGGGTTAGGCTCGACTAACTATATCATCCCATACGAGTCTTCCAATCTTCAACTCGAAGTACGAGTAAAGACCGAACGAAAGAAATAAAGTAAGAAAAGAATTGGTTTGGGTGGCCCCCATTCCAAAAGAAACTACAGAGAGACATATGCATTTGTTTTCCCCCATTTTCTTACTGAGAGAAAGCTCACGTCCTTACTTGTGGTGTAGATAATGAGGTGATTGTCCCAGGAGTAGTTGATGAGGCTATTCCCGTGGAGCCTATGGCGTATTCAGAGGAGGCGAAACTCGAGTAGAGTAGTATGGCATCGAATGACGGAAGAAGTTATTTTTATACGATTCAATGACGAATGCATATGTAAGACATTAAGTACTTCCAAAACTCCAATTTCTAGTATTTAGTAGGCTATGTGTTTAACTTTAAACTCTAACTTAAGTTTTAAGTAATATTCCTATTTCTGTTTTTGATATATCTTGAGAAGTATTGATTTTAGTTATGCTTTTGCAATGTTTAAAAATAAATTTTTATATTGCTTCCGCTAATTTGAAAATGATAATTTTCCATTTTTTAATGAATGTTGAAATGAGTTTTGTTAACGATCAGATTTAAGAAACAGACTCTGATTTCAAGTTGAAAGATTTCTCCTAAACAACGTTGTTAGTCGTTTAATAAAAACTTTCAACATTTTAACGTATTTTAAGACAAACAAAAAATTCGGGTCATTACAATTGGTATCAGAGCTATATTACTACTCATATGCTTCGCTGTAGATAACCCAGACTCGATGGGTAATGTCCCTCTGACTGTAAGTTTTTTTCCCTTATATTATTGAATTGCTTATTTATATTAACTGCATCATAATATAGAAATGTATATGAACTCTGACAAAGAAATATGTTTCCTTCAATAACTTCCCGTAAAATTAATTGTTTGTATTGTAACGTGGACACATAGAAGATTAGAAATGGTGAGAAGAGGGAGAACGCCCGGGCACCTGACCATCATGAGGATCATGGTTGAGACGAGACCCTGGAGCGCCTGGTAGCAACTATAGAGCAACAGTCACAACATATAGAGAGGCATAACCAATTTATGGAGCAATAATCCCGTTACATGGAAAGGTTCATGGGCCAAGACCACATGAACGGTAATAGGAACCACCGAGATATGCGGTTGCAGCCAGTTCAGAGGGGGCCCAAGTGGGAAAAATTCTAGAAACTTAAGCTGCCCTACTTCAATGGCGATGTATCTTATATCTCCAGGGCCGAGGAGTGGATATGCTCCATGGAAGACAAGTTTTCCTACGTCGAGATCAGTGAGGTGGAGAAGGTTAAGTGTGCGGCGTATTACCTAAGCCACAGGGCCCGATTCTCGTGGGATGCCGTCAAGGTCTCTCGGGATGTCACAGTTCTTACTTGGAATGATTTTAAATAGCTGTTCAACGACAAGTACTTCAATCATACTGTCCGTACTCAGAAGGAGACGGAGTTCATGCACATACACAAGTTGGGAACTGTGGCGGAGTATGGCCAACAGTTTGAGGCCCTATCTCACTACGCTCCACATTTAGTGGCGGTTGAGGAGCGTAAGGTGCAGCACTTTGTACGCGGGTTGAAGACAGAGATACAAGAGAGGATTGTCGGAGTTGGCACCGAGGATGTCAACTATTCAAAGATGGTATCTAGGGCCTTAGTAGTAGAGGGAGTCAAATTCACAGTGGCTAGACAAAGAGAGACTAGTCAGTTAGCGTGGGGGGCTAGCTCCGCCCAGCAGCCAAAGAGTGGCCCCTCTGCAAATCTAGGTGCTAATACCTGGCTGAGACCAAGACACAGTAGAGGCCAGACAATAAGCCAATGATATGAGCGTCCCACACTCCTCCACAGAATATCTGCCCAAAATACTAGAAGGCACATCAGGGTGAATGCCTAGCGGGTTCCAAGAAATGTTTTCCCTACGGAAATTCGGGTCATGTAGCCAAACCTGCTCGATCTCGCAAGAAAACCAAGGAGTTGTGGCCCCACGAGTCTTCGCCATGTACAGGATCGAGGACGATGACCAGCCATTGATGGTAGCAGGTACGCCTCATTTAAATAATAATTGCCTATGTATATGTGTAATTGTTCCATTTTTAGAAAAGTAGGAGATTTTACCTTAAAAAAAATAACTTACCTAACACGATAGGGACAATTTACATAAATAAGTCTACGGCATACGTCTTGTTTGATTCGGGTGCTACGCTCTCGTTCATCTCCACCAAGTTCAGCGAGCAGGCGAACTGCTTCTCCGGCAACACGAACTATACGCATCGGGTATTACTGCCTTCTGGCTACCGATTGATTACAGATGGAATGCTCAATGATTATGCAGTTGATATTAATGTCCGTTTATTTCAGGCCAATCTAATTATTATGGATTTAAAGGTCTATGATGTTATAATTGGAATTGATTGGCTGTCTACACACCATGCAATTATCAGCTGCAAGAAGAAGGAGGTCTGCTTTTACACTCCGGGTGGTGAACAACATACCTTCCAGGAGACTAAGGAAAAAGGAAAATTTGTTATTATCTCGGCACTCAAAGCAAAAAAATTACTGAGGAGAGGGTGCGACAGATTTCTTATCAATGTGATTGATTCCACAACAGTCACCGAGTTCAAAATGGAGGAGTTACTGTGGTGCGTGAATTCTCTAATGTCTTTCTCGACGATCTTCCAAGTTTACCCCCAGACCGTGAAATCGAATTTGAGATTAATTTGCAGCCTAATACGGATCCTATTTCTAAACACTCATGTTGTATGGCTCCTACCGAACTGTGAGAGTTGAAGACACAACCGGAGGAACTGGTCATCAAGGGGTTCATTCGGCAGAGTTTTTCTCCTTGGGGCACGCCAATATTATTTGTCAAAAAGAAAGATGAGACCTTGAGAATGTGCATCGATTACAGGGAGCTTAATAAGGCGACCATCAAGAATAAGTATCCGCTACCCAGAATTGATGTTCTGTTTGAGCAATTAAGTGGCGCTAGGGTATTCTCAAAGATTGATCTCCGATCAGGTTATTATCAGTTGACGGTTAAGCCCGAGGATATACCAAAGATTGCGTTTCACACACATTATTGGCATTATAAATTCTTGGTGATATATTTCGGGCTGCCTAACACCCTGGTAGCTTTTATGGACCCGATGAACCGTGTTTTTCGGGACTATCTAGTCAAATTTATTATTGTTTTCATTCATGACATCCTGATCTACTCCCGATCAGAGGCGGAGCACTGCAAACACCTGCGAGTGGCCTTATTTGTTCTTAGCCAGCACTAATTGTACGCAAAATTTTCTAAGTGTGAATTCTGGCTGAGCAAGGTTGCTTTTCTAGGCCATGTAATTTCTAAAGAAGGTTCATCCCTAGACCCGACAAAAATACGGGCATTAGTGAACTAGACACAGCCGAAAAATGTTGGGGAAGTAAGGAGTTTTTTGGATTAGCCGGTTATTACAGGCGTTTTATTGTTGGATTTTCAAAGATCATTCTACCGCTCACTGGCCTGACTAAGAAGAATGGCGAATTCTGGTGGTCCAGCGAGTGTGAGAACAGTTTTCAAGAGCTGAAGCGCAGACTGACCACGACCCCAGTATTGACATTTCCTATAGAGGATGGTAACTTCAGTATCCATTGTGACGCATCAAAGAGATGACTCGATGGAGTTCTTATGCAGCATGGGAGAATTATTGCCTACACATCCCAACAGCTTAAGATCCATGAGCAGAATTACCCCACTCATGATTTGGAACTCTCAGCCGTGGTATTCACCCTCAAGGTTTGGAGGCACTTTATGTATGTATTGCACTGTGAGATTTATTTAGATCATAAAAGCCTCAAGTATATTTTCACCAAGAAGGAGTTAAATATGCGTCAGTAGCATTGACTCAAATTTGTCAAGGACTACGACTATGAGATTAAATACCATCCAGGGAAGACCAATGTTATTGCAGATGCTCTCAGCTGCAAGACTTCAGTGATGAGTATAATATGGGGAGAAATGTCTACTAAACTTCAGAGAGATCTCTAGGGACTAGAGGTGCAGATGGTTCCAGCACCCTTGGACATGGTATTGGCCAAGTTGACCTTGATGCTATCTATTCTTGAACAAATCAAGGAGCCCTAGCAAAATGATGAGGTATGTAGGAATTTCAAGCTGAACCCGACCCTTCCGAAGTATCATAACCTCTCTACATCCGTTGATGGCATTATTAAGTATAAAAACTGAAGGTTTGTGGCAAATGATCTGACTGTATGCCAGAAAATCTTACGAGAAGCCCACTCTTCCAGTTTCTTTGCACATCCTGGTAGTAATAAGATATACCGGGATCTAAAAAACTCATTACTACTAGCCAAATTTGAAATATGAAATTGTCAAGTTTGTGTCACAATGCCATGTATGCCAGCATGTTAAGGCCGAACATCAACAACCAAGTGGAGCACTCTAATCATTGCTGATTCGTCAGTGTAAATAGGAGCACGTCACCATGGATTTTGTCACTTGCTTGCCCATGACAGTTAAGGGTCACGATACAATTTGGGTAATCGTGGATCGGTTGACTAAGGTGTCGCACTTTCTGGCAGTGGCTATGACCTATGAGATGAATAAGTTTGCCGACTTATATATATCAAAGAAATCATCTGACTTCATGGTGTTCCAGTTTCCATAATATCGTACCGAGACCGGTGTTTTACTTCGACATTCCGGAAGAGTTTGAGCAGAGCTATGAGCACGCAATGAAAATTCAACACAACATTTCATCTTCAGACCGACGACCAAAAGCAAAAGGACTATTCAGACACTAGAGGATATGCTACGTGCCTACATTCTCGAATTTCATTGGGTGGAGTAAAATTCTACCATTGGTCAAGTTTACGTACAATAATAGCTTTCAGGCCACTATAGGTATGACACCCTACGAAGCTCTGTTTGGGAGGAAATGCAGATCCTCCTTTTATTGGGACAAAGTTGGTGAAACTACACTCTATGGCCTCGAGATAGTATTGAAAACGGCTGAGTCTGTGGTTCTTATCAAGCAGAGAATGTTGGCAGTACAGAGTTGTCAAAAGAGTTATGCAGACAACCGATGACGAGACCTGCAACTCAATGAAGAAGATAGTGTGTTCTTGAAAGTGTCTCTTTCCAAGGGCATTGTATGGTTCAGCAAGAGTGGGACCATGAGGGACCCTATATGATTACAAAGAAAGTAGGATCGATTGCATATAAGTCGCGGTTGCTGGATTCCATGGCAGGTGTACACGATGTTTTCCATGTATCCATTCTCAAGAAGTGTCTTGGTAATGTAGCCGTGTTAACTCTTTCTGATGATAATGTGGTGGTATAGCCCAATTTGAGGTACAACGAGAAGCTTGTCCAGATCCTCGAGTAAAGGAGCTATGACGTAAACATATTCCACTTGTCTGAATCACAGTCGTGAAGAGGTCACGTGGAAAAAGGAAGATGATATGAGGGCTAGGTACCTCGAGTTGTTTAGTAGCTAAATTTTAGGGACAACCCGATCCTAAATCTTTTTGTTTAATGATGTAATCAAACTTTGGTGGTAAAATTTTCTTAATATATAGATATGCATGCATGCATGCATGTATGTATATATGTATGTATGTATGTATATCATCCATATGCTTGTTAAGTCATGACTTGTATTTTCGTGAAAATCAATTCGGATAGAAACTTAGCCAAAAATGCAAGAGAGATGGACTTTTGGTCTATTCGGACAACGTTGCGGACGTGAAGTGTTGTCCACAACACACATGGAACGTCACACAAAACTTGGGACGACTTGGGACACGACTCCGCATCCTAACATTGCTATGTCACGGAGTTTTGGACGAAGGTGTGGACGATGGTAGGATGCATTAGCATCGAATCTGCCCAAGTCTAAGGACTTTTGGATGAACCCAGATGCCTGGGGGTGAGAAGGGCCTCATCCGATTTTCCTCTGTCTAAATCCTAGACACTTTCGGACGACACGTCAAACGATTATGGATGAGGTAATTCTTCGTCCGCATTGACTCTGTTCGATGTTTAAACACATGCGGACGACACGTGCAGATGAACGACATCCAAAATATGTTGCGGATGGTATGGACGAGAATGGGGATGCAATTTCTCATCCGATACATAAGGATTTGCTTGTGAAATTTACTTATGCGGACGAGATCAAGTCATCCGCACACATCCGAATCATCACAGAACTGTGATAGCAGAGATTTAAAAATCAAAAGAGAGCGATGCCCCAACCAATTAAATCACACCTTCTTGACACAAAATCGCACAACTATGGCCGACCAACAGAGATTTGTCCACTGTTCCCCCTGCCAAACATATAGCTTGTCTAGGTGAGCCTCCATTTCATCTTCATCTTCTTCATCTCCTAGGAGTGGTCAAGTGTTCTTCCTAGAGAGAGGGTTCCTACGTGGAGATAGATGGGGAGCTGCTGTGGTTGTGTGTTGAGTCTTCAACAGAGAGGTAAGCAATGGGTAGTCTGTGGCCATTAGGAGGCCCTACACCCAAGTCATCATGTGTGTATGTTTGTTTATTCACTCTATTGTTAAGACCTGTAGATGCCTTGAACGTTTTGTTTCTGCAAGCCTTCTTCATGACCTTATAGAACTCTGTAGTTGCTTAATCATTTACTTTGCTGCTAGTTCATCCCAGCGTTTGCTTTTATTTTTGCTAAGTATTGTTTAAGGACAAACAAGGTATTGTAGAATTTTGAACGAAGTAATGGATATGATGAGCCTTATTGTACTCTGTTGTTATGTTTCAAAGTTTACCCAGCTCTGTTTCTATGTTTAAATGTTTTCTCAAAGAACTGATGTTAAGTTTGATAGTGCTAACCCTTGCATATTACCGATAGTACCCTAGATTGGTTACCTTCCATAGAGGCATATTATGGGTTGCTCTTTTGCTATATAAGTATGTAGTTATGAGTATGTTATTTATTTTCATACTACTGTAATTAGAAGCATGTTGTTTACTTTTACACTTTGTACAAATCATGTCTTTCATTATGTATTTCCTGCTATCTTTACTGAGCATGATATCCATTGTTTATGTTCTGTGCTGCACCGAGTTAGTTACCGTTATTCGCTTCTAAATAGTATGATCTACAGGTCATTTCTTTTATGTTACATATCTTCCTTAACCATACTATACTCGTTATACTTGTTATACAGAAGCATGTTTAAATGGTTGTGCGTACTGTTAATATAGTCACTTAAAAATATGCTAAGATGTTCGTTTTGAAATTATATGGGTTGCTATGTAGAAGAATGTTGTTGTTCCGTTTCTTTATTGTTCGCTATCGTTAAGAAACATGTTTTCACCGCTTGTTCAGATTTTATCACTGCTGTCACAGTTGTTGAATACGCATGTTCCGCTGTCCGCCCCAATATTATTGCTACAGTGTATAGTCTTTAAGCAAGCATGTTCTCATCATTTCGTTTTTCACTGCCTCCGCATAAACTTACACTAGTGTCGATTTGTACAATACAATGACTAATTGGAAGTCCTTACCAACAATTTGTAAATCAGAGTCTTTAAATGTAAGGTTCGAAATTAGACTAACAAATTCCAAATATGTAGAAGTAAGCATTGAATTTTAGAAAGAAAATGAGGCTTTAGATTTCTTTCTATGATAGGTTTCTAAAGTTCAAACTTCACAGATTCACATATATAACCCAGAAGAGTTCGAAAACTCATAGGTTAAATAAAGTTGTTTTTAATCATTCACGAAGTGTATACTTCATCACTTCTAATTAAATCTGGACCACTCAGAATTACTAGTGTCTAATTAGAGAAATGTCTTCATTCACTAGCAGACAATCTCAAGATGTCTTTCTAACAACATTTTAACACAAATAAATTTTTGTACTTCGTTCTTAGGCACAATATTTGTAAATCTTTGTATATTACTATACTATCTTATTCATATGACTTTTCAATATGGAAACTGGCTCTGATATTAAAAATTATATCACGACCCAAATGGGACCTGAGACAGAACGGGGAATGACCCGGCCCAAAGGACCAAATCATCCGACCATTTTTCTCTTAATATTTATTAATTGACAGCGGAAGACATAAAATGTTAGTTATAGCCAATGCCCAATAAACAGGCTAATCAGGTCCAACAAGTGATATCAGATAGTAAAACAATATAATCCAAAATGAAATAACTGTGCAAAAATTAAGAATAGGTATTACAGTCATCCAATAAAATGAATAACTCACAAAGAGAATTTTTAAAACTAAGAGAATTAAATAAACTCGGCTGGTATAATTCTGACTCAATATTTGAGAATTCGGTTGATTAAATCCTGAAAGGTGTCACTGAGGTAAGTTGACTAAACTCAATAGGGATTACGTTTTTAAAGAAAAATATAATCAAAAGGGATGTTTAAGCATGCATTTATTTAAAACTCACGTTTTATAAATTTCTTTCAAAAAAAGGTGTACAAAATGATATGTATATGAAATCATCCACTAATATGTGGTACTTAAGTAAAATAGGTCATTGTTGTACAAATTAAAAATTACAGTGAAAATTAAGTCACTCATGGACTTCGGCAAACCATGTCATAGGCATAAATTGAATAAAGACGATACTCGACGATCGTAAAAGCCAAATAATACCTGGATCAGGTTTAAGGATTTGCAACCCAAGGACACGACACATACAACTATCCTATTACATACTTGCACTTTAGGGATTCAAACCCAAGGACATTTGAAAAATCTCCTATTACCCAATTCAATAACAAACACATTCTGCATAGTAGAATGTGTAAAAATAAAATAGACCCCAAATTGGGTCGATCAAATTTGATTCGCACGACCAAATTTGATTAACAAATATTTATAGGCATACTTAAATGAAAAGTGAACAGTGAAAATAAAATATAATATAAAAATTCGACGGTCATAAAAATAGACGCGTCATTTTAATATGAGAGAAGTCTCAAAATTGTAACGACCCGATTTTTATTTACCTTGAAAATCGTGTTAATTTAAAAATTTTTCTTTTATAAAATCAGAGTGAGACTTTTCTTTATAAAACCCGATCGTTAAAACTCTTTACTTAAAACATTTATTAATTTTAGAAGAAGTAACGAAATCGTTTTTATAAAATGCAGCGGAAATTAATTAAAACCAAGCATAAAAGAATAAATTACAAACCCCTTTTATAATAAATTTCCCCTTTTAAAACTCTTTAGCCCAGTTAGCCACAAGATCCACCCGTGCAAATGCTTTATCAACTGTCTTTGACCTATTCGCCTATTTCTCGCACGATACCTACATCACAAGACCTAAACTAATGAGCTAATTGCTCAGTAAGTGATAAACTAAAATACAATGCATATGATGCATGATCACACGATGCATTACAGAGGAGAACCGTATCTCATCTGTTAACCGGGGCGATGGGTAAGTCTAGGTCTTGTGGCTTAACCTGTGCTTCCGACGAGGAACCACGCCAATTGGGGTGTCACCACGAGCTATACCCATACACTTTTGTTGAAGGCATTGAGACTTTCAGAACAAGAGAATTGAGAATCTTACAATTCCAGTGGCTTAACCGTACCTCACTGCTCCTTACGTGGGAGTAGGCACTCCAATAGGGGTGTCACCACAAGAACCATTCACAATCCTCCCGAACCCCCACATGCCTATTTACATATATTTTAGGATGACATGCAATATGCTCGTGCCTAAATACAGTCCTATATGATAATATAAATGTCTAATAAACATATCATTAAAAGAACCTAAATCTAGTAAACATACAATATGCAAATCCTAACTCTTGCGATGTAGGGTCCATAGACCAAAACTCAGTAAGTATCAACTTACCTGGCGTCTTCAATGCGATAATGTCAAACGCCATATTACCTTCAAAACCATTAAATAAACTATCATCAAAATCTAAAATTACTAACTTCACTTTTACCGTTCAATCCCATAATAATTTCAATTGAATGTTTCCATCCATTCATGCTCAACAATACTATAAATCCTCACTCTTCAAATTTTCCCTCGTTTCAGCTTATCATGCTTCGAAATTTAACAACAACTAACAAAGGTATCGAAATCGACATCAAGCATTAGTAGTAATATCTAGCAGTTTACATCTCAATTAAATCATCCAAATCAGATTCTCAACAATCCAAGTTAACTTTTGCTACAACCCACATTTGTCAGCAACGAACATGAATACACAAATCAATATCAAACAACTTATCCTTTTCTTATTCAGCTAACAATCCATGCTATTCCTAAGGACCAAAACAAACAAGAATTAAACAATTCACCGACTTCATAGCCAAGAGGTGGTAAAGAACATTTCCAATTCACAACCATTAGGCAGAGCATCGAAACATCAACTCATTTAACAGCACGATTCTTCATGGTATCAACAGTGGGTGTAAGAACAGGTTACTACACTTGATCTATAGTGCACAGTTCATATAATAATGGTGGTTATCTCAAGCATAAAGGACCCGAGGTGACAAGTGAGCAGGGATTTACGTTGTGCAAACCACAATTGGCACTGTCTATCATTGGTACAAAATCCATTATCAACAATTTGTATTTCCTATCCAGTAAACTTATCCAGAATCCAAACGGAGGATACATTTACAATCACAAAACACTAAAGGCAGTGGTTACAATCAGAGTTATAGACAACGATCAACAGCATCTAAACAACACTCAAAAACAGAATCCAAACAAGTAACCAACAACCATCTTACCAAGGCCAGGAGCATCCCCACATCCATCTTCATACTCTATCCTTATCTCTGACCTCAACAATAGAACATCAGTACTATCAATAACATAGCAGCCAATCTAGATCCACTATCCTTCCAACTCTTAACAATTCCTAAACAATTATGACATTAGAGATTAATTCATCCTTTAAAATCAATTCAGCTAAATCAGGGGTCCTTATCTATTTCAATATTTCAAGAACAAATCTTTACCTTTGCTTCATGGTGGACAATTTCTCACATCAAGGCCATCAGAAGAACACACTCAATTTCTTCACTGAACTCACCAACTCATACACTCAAAGTATACTCCCACACTCCACTAACGTTTTGCAACATAGGAACAAAGGGGAGGGAACTTACCTCACCTTTATAGACAAGAGAAAGATGGTGAGTTGCTGCAGAGAAAGAGAGAGCTGGGATAATAGCTGCAGGGATCAGCTTCAGAAGAAGTCAGGGCACTCCACACACTTCAAGAGGAGGAGGTCCAATGGGAATACTCCATGTGGAAAGCCTTCCAATTTGTAGGGAAGGACTGGACATCGTCGCAACACCCAGGGGAGAGAGAGCTTGGTGAAGCTCTTAACTTCATCACAAGCTGCAACAACAGATATAACCAAGCTTTATTAACAGCCAAACAATTCACAGATTTTACTGAGCATAATTCATTGCACTATTATCATATACTATAAACTACAGAGGTGAATTTTACCAACAGAACATCCAAAACTATAGCTCTCAGTAAATTCCAACATATAACAGCTCAACCATGAAGGACCCGAGGATCCAACCATTGACCCAAAAATTGACCCTGCCCTTTGACGCACCAACTTGCGATCGCTGCCCGTTTTCCTTAAACAAAACACAAACTCATTCCTCCATAAACTACCAACCAATAATCCACTAATAAATTTATTCTTCCATACCTCTAAAACTGGTAGTGGACAATAGGCTGGAAAGGAGGAGCAACCTGGAGACTCGTCCATGCCCCTCGACGATTCAACCCGAGCCAGGTCAAATCGGGTCGGAGTACTCGGGTCAGTCATACCCGGGTCAGAGCACCCGGTCAGAGCTCGGCCCGAACTTCAGCAATTCGACCCGAGCTGAGACTGCCGCCAGCCACTCTGCATTTGTCCCTTCACCCCGCCGTTCACTGCTCCTTCCTCGTTCGGCCTTGCAATCGTCGGTCCCCATATATCTCTTCGATCATCGTTTCTCTCCCTTGGCTCTCTCTCTCTCTCTCTCTCTCTCTTTTCGCCTCTCTTCTGAAGAAATCGGCTGAAGCCAAAATCAAACATAATTCTCCTCTTTAAATTAATTTTGAAATGGATCAAACAAACACAGCCCGAACCGGACTGGTCAACCTATAAATTGAACCAGTTCTTTCTCTCTTTCCCATTTTAATTCTAATTAATTAATATTAAAATATATTTGTATTAAATATTCGTACCGAATATTAGCTGACTCAAATTTCTAACTCCCGACTTATTCCAAATAAATCCAAAATTCCCAAATTATACTCCAATTATATTTATTAAATTTTGATGAAAAGTCGGGGTGTTACATACCTCCCTCTTTGTATAAATTTCGTCCTCAAAATTTTCCCTACGTCGTACTCTCACTAACGTTAACCTATGCATCGAATCTCTTCTTAGCTACCCTATTTGATGACATAGTTTCCCCCTTAGCGGTCCTAACACTTCATTGTATCTTAGACTATCTACTCCTCTCACCGCTAACTACTCAACTACCGCTACTTGATGAACTTGCCTTCATCCAAAATGCATCCTCTTGTACCCATAAGTCGATCAACTCTCTCATTCACTCACCACACTTCTACTGCGCCACTCTGATTGCATTGATTCCAGAGAAAAAGTGCCTTAATGGCTGCCATTCTTCAATATCAAGAGTAGAAAGACAACCTCCTTATATCCAAATACTGCCTTAATCCAATAAACACTTTACTGTTGCCACTTAACTCCTGAATCTACAAAACCTTCCTCCTTTTCTCCAAGACTTCGGCATACTCGAACGTGCTCTCCACTATCAAATTTGTCCATCCAAGCTTTCCCGAGTTATGAACTACACTACTGCATGGCTAAGTTTGACGCTTTCTATCTTGCTTCTCTTTTTGTATCTATAATCGTTCCCGTTTCTATTTCACTTTCCATTTCTGTATCTGTTCTCGTTTCCGTATCTGTTTCTATATCTGTTGCTGTTTCTGTTTCTGTTTCTGTATCTGTTTCTGTTTCCATTCACAGAAATTTATTGCTGGAAACTTTGTTCCTGTTTTCGTTTCTGTATTTGTTTCTGTTTCGGTTTTCATTTCTGTTTTCGTCTCTGTTGCTGTTTCCGTTCCTGTATCAGCTTCTGTTTCCGTTTCTGTTTCTGTTATTCGTTTTTGGAGAAGTTCAACTCATTGCCTCCGTATTTCGCCATGTAGTTGTGCAATCACGTTCTTGGTTAGCTTGAGTGAGTTCGAATCGAGATGAAGAACATAATCCAAGTCCGACATAAGTCCTCGACAAGCACTACTATTTCTAATCCAATGTTAATCCACTTATGTTGGAGTTTGCCGTAAAATCCAAATTGGTCGTACCAATAGACTATACTTCCCCAAAACTCCTCAAATCTAGTCTATGTAGGAAATCAGCTTCACTCCGAATCTAACAGGTTCTTTTTTCAACTACCCTTCATAATAGTCTAAGCCTTAGTCTCTTATTCTCCTTTAATGTCAATACTAAGTGGGCAATAACTTAGCTAGCCAGATCCTCTTCTCCTACTTCGTTTTAGTCTTTAATGTTTTCTCTCCCCTGTCTAGTCCGTTGTAACCTAGGAAACCTTATTTGCCTATCTAATTGATCTAGTTTATGCAGGATTTTCTTTTCCATTTATTTTCTTTTCCTATTTTTAAAAATTTTGTCAGAGTATCCCCTGTTTTTACATTCCCCCAAAGCTATAAATCCTGCATAAAAATTCCAAGCATTTCTAGAATATTTATCATTCTCACTAATATCATCCAAAATCCAAAAATATATCATCCAAATCCAAAATTTAAAGTCAACTTATATCAGGGTACACTTCCAAAATACAAAATACTTAGTCGCCGAGTCTACTTAATCCACTAGTCTACTAGTCCCTACATATTAATTCCTAATAATTCATTTATCAAAGTAGAATGAGGAAAATATTAGTAAAGTCTTAGGAAGTATACTTGCAGTAGATGAAGGATTTTCTACGTCAAGGCTTGTGCTGGCAGGCAAACTATAGTATCAGTTAGACTTTTATAAAAATTGTTTTACTCAGCAAACGTAGGAGACTTAGTTTTAAAAATGATTATCAAAGCAGCTTACAAAAATTATTTTTTAAAACCATTGCTCTGATACCAACTGTGACGACCCAGTTTTTCATAAGCTTTTAAAAATGCTTGAAATTTAAAACTTTTATAAGACAATTAAAATCCTTCATAATCAGAGTGCTAAAACCGAGCGTCAAAATCCATTCATTACATTCGTTATGAAAATCATTTATCAAAACATAGTGGAAGCAATAATTATTAATTTAAAACATAGTGGAAGTGAAAACTGTAACACCCCGATATTTTAAAGTGGGTAATTATAATTAAGTGGGTATTACGAATAACGTATTCGTAAGAATTCTTTTTATCGAGATTAAATGGAATTTACCATAATTCAAATAAATAGGAATTTAACGAACTTAAATTATAATGTTTATGATTAATTTAATTGTTTTACATTTAGGAATTAATTTGGGATTATTGGGATTAATTAGACTTATTTTAAATTAGGGGAAGAATTAGTGAAAGATTAAAATTGAATGAGATTAAATTGGATTAATTTGGATTTAATTTAATTAATTAAATTTAATTATTAATGTTAAAATTGAACCGGTTCAACAAGAACCAGTTCAGTGTACTAGAAGAATGGCATTTGAGCCATTCTAGTGAAGATGAGAAACGAGAATGAGAGCCCGAAAGAGAGAAGAGATGAGGCGAGAGATCGATCGGAGGGAGAAGAGATTGGCGAACGATGGCAACGATCCAACGAGCGTGCTTTGTCGCGGTGGGCTAGTGCAGTTTGGTGACGCGACGTTTCGCGGCTAGGGTTTGCGATTTGGGGCTCGGGATCAAAGCTCCTGCCGTGGCATTTTTTGGCGACGAATTGGAGGTATGTTGTTTGGGTTTTCTTCCTCTTTGTGTTCTAATGTTCAGACGTTGCTGGGGTGATCAGAATCGGTGATTTGTGGAGGATGTAGGAGCTTCAGTTCGCTAGCGAGGGCTGGTCTAGGCAGCTTCACCGGTCCGGGTGGCTCATGGTTCAGCTCAATCCGGACTAGATGGGAGTTGAGGTAGTGGCATGGAGCTCGATCCGGATTATCGGCCTCAGTGGCTGGAATAGTGAGATAAACAGTTTTGCATTTCAAATTTTACTTTCTGTGTATAAATAGGAGAGTTGAGCTCTCGGATGGATTCTAGGGTGTGCTGGGGGTCTGAGCTGAGAGCTCTCTTTGATTTAGTCTGTATGGTTTATTCTGTGATTTAGTCTGTGATTTAGTCTGTGGAGTGCCACTGCTTCCGTGAAGATTGGAAAGCAGGAATTGGAGAGCTGTCTGTGTATGGTTTTCTTCAAAGGGTAAGACTTGAGTGAGGAAATGTATTGTTTGGATTGTTTGGATTTGTTATTGTCTTGCGTTGCTATGTTCGATATAGTTTGTACATGTAATTTCTCGTATGTTGCATGTGCCTCTAGGATAGTCTCATGACGATAGAAGCAATTAGGAACACCACCACGGGGTGGCCACACAACTTGAGTGAGGAAAACCACTAATCTTTCCCCTATCGGGATCATAAGACTAATTAACGTAATTAATTAGAAACCGTATGATTTCCCTAAACTCCACGCTCCATATACAAGCTATTCCTAAAATACGTAACTATTCCTCATATACGTAAATAAAAGATTGGATTGGGGTGGACCCATTCCGAAGAATTAAAGAGCAACATCTCATATGCATAAACCCATTTTCTTACTGGGCCTTTAGGCTCACATCTTACTTGCGGTGTAGGTATACATACGCGCGGAGTTTCTTGAGCAAGGAAGAAACATTTGATGAGGGATTTGCACGCACGAGCTTGTGATTGGCTGGGCTTTGAGAAGTGAGAGATAATTAAATTGTAATGTAATTCAATTCTAATTTGTAATTAAGTTTCTATTTCATAAATTGTAATTTGTAATTTAATAGTTTAAATTATTTCCTTTAAATTATTTACGCTTCTGCAAATGTTTTTGACTCCGAAATGTTTTAAGTGTTTCTAACAGCTCAGATTGCACTCTGATATGTTTTTCTTTAAATTTAATGTATTTTTAAATATATGACAATCCGGGTTGTTACAAAACCATTCAAATTAAAACATACTAAGTAAATCATTATGTTTTACAATTTACTTTAATCATCTTTAACCCGACCAGCCACAAGTTCAACCCGTGTAAATCTTTCATCGACTGCTTTGTATCTTGTTCATCTTTCTTCTCGTCATACACGTATACCTATACCACAAGTAATACGTAAGTCTAAAAGACTTAGTAAGGGAAGAGAATATGCATATGTCATGCCTCTGTTTAGTTTACTTGGAATGGGTTCGCCCCAAACCAATCTTTCATTATGTTTCACTCATTCGTTCATTACTCGTACGTCAAGTTGGAAGTTGAAGGAACACGTACTAGATGGTATAGTTTGATCGGCTTCTAGCCCTATATGGACTAGATCCGAACTAACCATCTGCCCCTCAACCCCCATTGCATCATTCATCATCGTTCATTGCATTCGTTCATTTCATTTTCCTCACTTATGCATGTGAGTACCACGCCGAGGGGCACTCCCTACTTGTTTCTATTATCATGATGCATGAAACATAATATAGAAAGAATAATAATTAAGCAATGAATAACAAGAATAACATGAATAATAAATAATGAATGGCAAGAATAACATTAATTGAAAACAAACACAGAAACGAATCGAAGGTGACATATAACATACTTGATCCTACCGAACATAATACTCAAGATATAACAAGACAATTAAACTATTAACTACGAGGTATCTAAGAGAATTAGTAGTGGGATCATGCTTTTATTCTACTTGATTAAACATGCGTTTATTCGATTAGTTAAACTTGCTACAATTAATGATCTAGTTAATTAAACATGTAAAGAGTCCTATTAGACATGCTCGATTTATTTAATTATACTAAACATGCTTTTAGAATCATTAGCCTAATTAATCTTTACATGCTTGATTTACGGAAATGAAACAAATATTGACAATTAAGAAACTACAGCGAAAAACAAGGTAGATATGTAGGAAGCTACAGCTAGAGAATATAACTAATTGTACAAAACAGAATTTAAAGTCTCTATTCATTAATGATTATACATGCATATCATGTCATACTTCATTTTCGTTATTCGATTCTACGAACTTAACATTTTCATTCACCATTCATGCATCACATCTCTATCAAAGTAAAGAGAACAATAATTCCTAGCTAGAATCAAGAAATAACAACATTGTAACTAGATTTCAAATTACGGAACTAAGCTATCTATGCATGCTATTTCGATTAAAACAGAACATCACATACTAAATAAATCATAAATTGGAAATCTACCTAACAAATCACAATTAGATCATGCTCCACAATTTGATATAATGAGAATCATGTTAAACGAATTGATGCTAATTAAATTTAGAGCATTTATCGCTCCTAACCAGAACCAAGAAATCAATAACGTAATATGCTAGATTTCAATTATTAAACTAGTTCTATCTACACCTACTTATAAATAAAACAGAGCATAAACATAAGTAATAAATTGAAGTGAGTCGATAATTGAATTAAACAAGACATGTTCAAATTTAAGGGATCTATAGTAAGCAAACAAAAGTAATCATAGCAGTAAAGCATTTCATAAAAACTAGTTCAAGACTTATGCAGTTCATACCACATTCATGCTTATCACATCATCCTACCAATTTTTCTACTCATCATTCATTCCATTTTTAGGCATTCCATTTCAATATTCAAAATAAGGGAATGTCCAAAATGAAACAACACAGCTGTGAAGTAGATTAAAGGATTCGCACAAGAAATTTAACAGTAATTCACCTAGCACAATACACACACACTCACTTGTGATGTAGGGCCTCCACATGGCCACGACACACCCAATTCCTTATCTCGAATTTATTCGCACAATAGCTTAGTAATTTATATCCAACAACAAACTCTAGGACCCAATTCTCATAACATAAATGTGATTCTTCAATGTTGACAATAGCAGGACCATCTAGCAACACATGCATATTTCCAACCACTAAACCAAACAATAACTAACATTAGGTTATATACAATTATAGCCTATTGTATCATATTTTACAGCCTTTCAAAGCCTTAAAAACCATCCAACCAGATTACAGAATATTCATTCCAATTTGACAAAACTACATCCAATATGGACAGTTCAAACCAACACAACAGATCCTTGTCCTCAATTCAAAACAGCAACTATCGTGATTAATGTAGTAAATCAATAATCAATCAAACTTAGCCTTAGAAATCAAAGAATAGTTGGCTCACCAGAAACACACCCGAGAACTCGAGATTAGCCTCTCCATCACTCTGCATTTCTTCACTTTCTCGACCAGCACATACAACGAACAATCCATCATACAGAAATTCACCAACCGTCGTTGCTCGAGATCACCCAAGAAGTCCCTCACAGTCACTCACTCCTACCTCGGATCACAGAGGAATCATCAACAACTCACAACATCTCCCGTATTTATACAATAACTGGCAAGGATTGAAATGCTAACAACCTATCCCACGATTCAAGTGACAGTGCAAATTCTTCAGCCATATCTTGAGCTGCAAGCTGTCAACTTTCACTAGGCATGAATCAATGGATGGACCAAACTGTGTAGTGCAAACCGAACCAGCAACTGCCCAGCGAACCGAAGCCCCTGCCTTAGTTGCTCCAACCATCGCCAATCTACCGCCGTCGCCATTTCATCGCTGAGCATCACTGGAAATGACAGGGCATTACCATTCATTACGACCTGATGCCAAATCCAGCAACTCGAGCCTCGTACTAAATCGTCCTGCGAAGCTACCTCCCGAGCTCGTCGTTGTCCCAACACCCAATGAGCTGCGAGCAACACCAGACACCATAAACTATTTCCACATATCAACGTTCAAGCAATAACAATGCATGAAGCTTAACTAACATGTAGTAGTACCAATCCAAGTCACAAAATCTCATCCAAGAGATAACCAACTTAACCCAACAACATTCCACCTCATAGTAACCAATCTAATTCCAACAGAATATATTTAGGCAAGAATATCAATTGTAGGGCTCAACACAAGAAAAAAACCTTTCATTAATAATTAGCCAAGTCTTAATGATTTATAAATTCGCAGATCACAAACCACGTATTCAACTCATAACCAAAACGCAGGTTATTATCCAGCTTTAGAATTTAACCATGTTTAATAGAATAACTCATGTTGTAACTAATCTGAATTAAACTCCTAACTTCATCACAAGCTACAACAACGGATATAACCAAGCTTTATTAACAACCAAACAATTCACCGATTTCACTGAGTATAATTCATTGCACCGTTTTTATATACTATAAACTACAGATGAGAATTTTACCAACAGAACATCCAAAACTGTAGCTCTCTGTAAATTGCAACATATAGCATCTCACCCATGAAGGACCCGAGGCTCCAACCAGTGACCCAAAAATTGACCCTGCCCTTCGATGCACCAACTTGTGATCGCTGCCTGTTTTCCTTAAATAAAACACAACCCATTCCTCCATAAATTGCCAACCAATAATCTACTAATAAATTTATTCTTCCATATCTCCACAATTGGCAATGGACAATAGGCTGGAAGGAGGAGCAACCTGGAGACTTCGTCCATGCCCCTCGACGGTTCAACCCGAGCTGGGTCAAATCGGGTTGGAGTACTTGGGTCGTTCATACCCGAGTCGGAGCACCTGGTCAGAGCTCGACCAGAACTCCAGCAATCCAACCTGAGTTGAGACCGCCGCCAGCCACTGTCGCATCCATCCCTTCACCTCGCCGTTCACTGCTCCTTCGTTGTTCACCCTTGCCGTCGTCGGTCCCCATCTCCCTCTTCGATCATCGTTTCTCTCCCTCAGCTCTCTCTCTTTCTCTTCGCGCCTCTCTTATGAAGAAATTGGCTGAAGCCAAAATCAAACCTAATTCCCCTCTATAATTAATTTTGAACTGGACCAAACAAACACAGCCCGAACCGGACCAGTCAACCAACAAACTGAACCAGTTCTTTCTCTCTTTCCCATTTTAATCCTAATTAATTAATATTAAAATATATTTGTGATAAATATTCGTATTGAATATTAGCTGACCCAAATTTTTAACTCTCGACTTATTCCAAATAAATTCAAAATCCCCAAATTATACTCCAATTATATTTATTAAATTTTGATAAGAGTCGGGGTGTTACATATAGTGTTTCCTCAATTAAAGAATTGATGAATTGTGCTAATCTGTGATACATGGAAAGAATTATGTCGTCATTATAGACTTGTGTCTGCCATGATTCGATTATACAATTCATTATGAAAAGAGAATTTGATACATTCACATTATAGTTTGCTATAGTATTTGGTTGTGAATTCAAGTTGTGATAGCTTAAAAGTGAAGCAAAAAATAGATTTTATAATAAAGTACAAAACATGGCCTAAGTAAGAGATTTTTAGATTATTCTAATAATTTATTAATGTGATCCATGTTAATTAAGTGACATTCACTTAATATTAATGTGCTTAATGCGATAGTTGTTAAGCATCAAGGACATGAAGTTATTTGGGTTTTAATTTCATCTCCTTAACCTTATTAAAGTGTATAAAGTATAGTTGAAGAGGTGTAAATGAAGAGACATAATTGAAATGGTATGTATGGAAGGATACATTTGTAAGGATGTCTTCTTCATCAACAAGAGATAGAGATTACAACAATCACTAAAAAACTCTAACAATCTCTGAAATTACAACAACTATACTTGTTCTATATATCATTAAAGAGATTATTAAAGTGAAAGGACTAAGGTGATAAAAGGAATCAATATCAACATCTACAACAAAAGCTTTTATCATGGGCCAAGGTTGGTAAACAAATGTTTTCTTTATCTACATTTAATGAAAATGAAATGGTTAAATTAACAACGATAAATATGGGATGTAAAGATTGTAAGTAAGAAAATTACTAACATGGTTGCCCTCTGTTTGTCACTCCTTCATTGTTGAAAAATGCCAAATACATAAATCGAGGTCAATTTTTGAGAAATTAAACAATGTCATCACTGGTTACCCTCTGTTTGTCACTGCTTCATTGTTGTTATATAATTTTTAGTATTGTCATTGGTTAGAAAAATTAGCTACATTTTTTTATTTAATTTTTGATTGAAAAATTATATTTTGCAATGTCATTTACTTTTTAAATTTTCTTTATGGCTGGTGCTTGATGGTGTTATTCAAATATGGAAACATTTTCAATAGAATTCAATTATAGAGGAAACTTTGTGAGACACCGCAAAATAAAATACCTGGGTGGAAAAAAGAAGTAGTTGATAATTGTGATGTTGATGAGATGTCAACATTAGAGATCTGCGATATGCTGGGACAAATAGGTGTTACCGAGTGGAAGAGTCTGCAATACTCCGACCCACATTTTCCACTAAATAAGGGGTTGAAAAGTTTGAGTTCAGATGCAGATGTACTTGTTATTGTCAATGCTCTAATGAAGAAAAGGAGTGTAAAGATTTATGTTGAGCATAAAGATGAATTTCAAAATATAAATAAGAAAGGAATTTGTGCCAATGAACGAGCTAAATGTAGTGGAGTTGGAGATAGGGGGAGAAGAGAGTGGTTGTAAGGGGTGGCATCTTGTTGATGACCTTGTTGAGGGTATTCAGAGCATTTCGCATGAAACTCTAATGGACTTCCAAAGATTAGAAAGACCAATTGAAATAACAGCACAATTTGTTGTCTCTAAACCAGAACAACAACTTCAAAACAATAGAACTTTTCTTGCGTACGACCAATAAACTTCAAATTTCCAGAATACCAAGAACTATTAAAGGCTTATCTCAGTTCAAAAATCACTATTAAATTCATTGTAATGTGGAAGATACATACAGAAGAGTGGACTATCCTCAAAACAGATTCTGTAAAATAGTTTCAGCGATCTGTAGGAAATCATGCATCAAATTATCAAATTCTTATCCAAATTAAACCAAATCAGTGCCCAAAGTTTCACAATCCAACAAGCATCAAAATATCAAAACTATAGAAAGAATAACTAGGAGCAAAGAATGTAAACAGAAATGAATTACGAGTGGTTTGTTGGAATCTCCATTGCTTGAGATTAGTGACTTTAGTGGACCCTTTTTAAAGAGCCTCTCCAACTTGTTTTCCTCCAACTTTCTGACCCTCCTCTCTTGAGTAATACTTCCAAAGAAGTATTGGGAGAATGCAGTATAAAACCTTACCTCCAAAGATGGCAAAAGCGTGAGGTAAAGAGTGTTGGAAAATCTGGTCTCGGCTTGCTCGACCAAGAATCTCCGGGAAGCTTCGGATGGACTCCAAAGGAAAACAGTAGCTGCTGCAAATTTTTATAAAAACCAATATGAGGATTAGGGCTGCCTTAGAGAGCTTAAGAACCCCTCCAAAGAAACCCTAAAGCCAATTTACAAAAATATCCTCAAAAAGAAAATTACAAAAGTAACCTTAAAATAATAAAAACACAAAATATGTCATTGGCTAGATTTTAGGTCTCTGTAATTTGAATGTTTGACACAGTAAACAACCTCCAAATGTAACAAAAAAATATCTTTTGGATATCTTGAAATGTTGGCTATAATCTTCATGGAGAAAATATTTTGAGATAAAATCTTCTAGAATGCTAAAAATACCAATAAGTGTTTGGAGGTCAGATTCTAGACGAATTTTGAGACAGCTTCAAAATTCTCCTAATCTTGTACTTGAATCTCCACTTATGCTTGATCTTTAATAAATCTATCATATTTTTGGATGCATGATGAATATAATTCATTCTCTTTCCTCTTGGAGCAACTACAAAATAAACACAAAAATTGGAGTTATAAAATTCCCTAGTTTGATTGAGAGTATAGGGAATCCATGCTGCATCAAACTCTTGATAATGTAAGGGACAATGTAAATGTTGAAGTGAAATTAGTTTCTGAAAGTCTCAATGAAGAACTTTATTCGTTGAATGAATCAGGTGAATAGGTAGATGATGAGATGCAAGATAAATGTATGGACATCACATCTGCATCCATAGAAGTAGCGTTCAGAATGACTTTCAGTTCACTTACAACAATTAAGAGTTGGTGGTAAAACACTATGAAGAATGGACAGAATGTCTGATTTGTTAAGAACGAAGTGAGATGATTAACAACCATATGTGAAGACGAGTGTAAGTGGAGATTGCATGCCTCCAAGATGCATAATGAAGCTACATATCAGATAAAGATATACAACAACGTTCACACATGTGCACAAAGCATGGAAAATAGGCATGCTTTCACAAGATGGCTGGCAACAAAGAATGTGGAAAGGATTAAAAGTCAACCTAATTGGCAAATTTATAACATTATTAACACAGTGAGACGAGATTACAATGTCAATATTACCTCGACACTTTCATATAGGGCTACAACCATAGCTCGAAAGATGAATGATGGTTATGGCAAAGAACAATATAAACAACTTTGGTCTTATGCGGAGGAGATTTGAAGGGCCAATCCTGAAAGCACGTTCGTTGTTAGTGTTGATAGGATAGATTTTCATTGTCTCCTACATTCAAGAGAGCTTATATGTGTTTTGATGCATGAAAGAGTGAGTTACTAGCTGGTTTTAGACCTGTTTAGCTGGGTGTCACCTAAAAGGCAAGGGCCAAGCCAGGTATTGATAGCTGTTGTGATTGATGGAAATGACAAAATATATCTTGTAGCTATAGCTGTTGTGGAAAGTGAATATAAAAGCTCCTGAAAGTGATTTTTGGAGTTATTAAAGATGGATTTATGGATTGATGACGGTGCTGGATAGACTTTCATCTCTTATCGACAAAAGGTAATATCCAACTTATTTTACAATTTTCAATATGTTTCATGTTATTTTGTAATTAGCTGACATATATTTTATTTGAATATATGGGTTGGTTCCGACACTTTAGGAACTTATGTTTCAAGTCGATGTTAGATTTTGCTTTTGCCATATGTATGCTAACTTTATGGCAATGTTTCGTGGAAATTTGTACAAGGATGCAATAATGAATGCTTCAAGAGCAACAACTGCATATGCTTTTGAGCAAGAGTTGAAGAAGTTAGCTTTTGTCAATTACGCGACATACAAGCATATGAAGGAAATACACCCAAGCTTATGAGAAAAGCATGCATTTAGTCATGTGCTAAAGTGGGACATATCTCTCAATAATCTAAGTGAGTCTTTTAATGCCTTGATTATACATGCTGGAGATAAACCAATTGTCACAATATTGGAAACAATAAGGAAGATGATTATGGCACGCACAACCAAGAAGGATAAGACAATGCAAAAGTGAACAACCTTACTGTGTCCAAGAATAAAGAAAAAGCTTGATAACTTAATGAGTAGTACTCGGAATTGGTCACCGATACCTGCAAGAGGAGATCGCTTTGAGGTAAGTGATCCTCACACAATATATTGTAGACCTGATGAAACAAACATGCACTTGTTTTTCATGTGAATTTACAAGGATATCGTGTGTGCTTGTTATTCCATATTTACCCGTTTATGAGAAAGAAAGTGGAGGAATTTGTTCATCTATATTACCATCGTCAAACATACCTGAAGATGTACTCTCATTTCATTAATCCAATTAATATTCTCGAGATGTGGCCTCACATGGACATGGATCTTAACATTTAAGTGCCAAGCGGGAAGACCAAAAAAGAAAAGGGTCAGGGACGCAGATGAGCCACAAAGTCAAACTTCAGTGAGTCGGAAGAATAAACAAATGACATGTGGTAAATGTCATGGATTTGGTCACAATAGCCGCACATGTAAAGAAGATATAGTAATGGTCACTTCAACTGCACGTGTCAAAGAAAGTCAGAGTGCAAACACTGAAATAGTTAAAGTAAGAGGAAGAGGAAGTAACAATGACACCTTTATGAGATTTAATTCAATAAGTGATGTTGGAACACCAATATATTTATATTTTTCATTTCTCTTAGTTATTATTATTTACTTGTGTTATAACTATGTACTTCTATTGGAGGGCTCATCTTTGGAAGGTGTCAGATGTTGATGATCAAGTGTGGCAGGGTCTGTTGACATTCCAGAAGTTTATAGTCAAGCTGTAGTATTTTAGAACATGGAATTTTTATGATTTTAGAACATCTATTTCAGTATTTGTGGTGGTTGTGTTTAGAATGGTTTTAGAACATCTATTTCATGGTGGGTTTTGGATTGTGTTTGTGATGGTTTTAGAGCATGTGTCCTTGTTAATGTTACTTTTTTCGGTAGTTTCACTTTGATGTGAATGGTTAATTTCTTTCGGTTACTTTGAAATTACATGTTCATTTGGTTAGTTTGAGAATACATGTTTCTTTGCTTAATTGAGGTATAAGTTTATACTCAACTCATACATTTTCTTTTAAATGGATGTTTTGGATTGATTTTTACCATTTACCTTTGTGAAAGTCTGAACATTGGAAAGACTTCCACTTCCGCAACTACTTAGAAAATAATAAGTGTTAAAAAAAGTTGATTGAAATTTCATAATAAAAACCTAATAAATGTAAAGAGATGTCATAGTAAATTACACCCAAGTTTATGATAAACAACCAATTGAAATTTAACTTCTAGAATAACCACAAAATCCATAAAAGACTAAAAACCAAATAATGTTTACAATGCACAATAAACATAAATAAGTTCGACACTTTCTTGTAAGCTTTTGATTAATAGCTTTTAAATGTGCAACTGTTGATTGTAAACAATTAACAATCTTCTTTTCTCGCATGTCTATTGCTACATCATGTCATGCAAAGAAGTTGCATCCTTAATTTCTTCTCTAAAACATGATCAATAAGAAACTAATATTTTCCCAAATTATAATTCATACCTCATAATTTTGGCAACTGAAAAATCTTCGTCCAGGATTTACTCGTGTCTAGGACATACGTATGACAACTCTTATGTTGCAAAAACAAGTAACAATTGAAACAACTTCTGAAACATCTACATAAAACACACTCAAAGACAAAAAAAAAAAAAAGACAAAAAAATTGTACTAATGTGATCAATTTGTAATTTTAACCAAAATTTTTGTCCTCAATGAGTACTAACCACTAATAGAAGCAGAATCACGTGACATCAAGCCAATCACTCAAATCTACATAAAACACAAATACAAACATCTAAAGTGATACAATTACATTACAAAGTAGTACATATTCATCGGCACGGAAATGACACTAGATTATTTAATTCTGCGAAGATGCACAATGAATATTGTCACGACCTTTCCAATAGCATCAATTTCTTCTCAATACCAAATTTGGATTTTGCAACAATGAAACAAAAACAAACAAACCAGAGAACAACCAGTGACAAATTCAACACTAAGTCTTCAAACAAATATAATAGTAACACAGGTGCAACCTAAAAGAAAAATGAACCATCAATAAAATGGAGCACTTTGCCTTTATAATTCGGAGACAAAACACTAAAAAAAAAAGGCAGTGAATATCTACATAATTGACAAATGCACCATAAAATTGTATTGGGTTTAAAAGTTTAAATAGCAAATCATTATAATCCATAATAAATCCCCAAATTTTCAACTAAGAAATTTCCCAAAAATTTTAAATCTGAAACCCTAGTTGTATACGTACCCTTTTTTGTTTCTTCCCTCGACAATAGACGACTCGAATTCAAAATACAATGCCAAACGACTCGTCCTCATTCATTGTCTTCGCAAAGTGTCTTTGATCATCTTTGCGGAGTGTGGGTTCGATCTTCTTCGCAGAGTAGAGCGCCCATTGTCTTCGCAGAGTGTTGATTGTCTTCGTGAAGCGTGAATTTATTCTTTTACTCCACGTGCATCCCACGCCAAATGAGTAACGGAGAGAGTATTGGATGGTAACGTCTCAAGCATTGAGATGTTAAATTTCACAATTTAAACTTTAGAGTGGTGTCAGTTGAAGGAACTCTCATACTTCATGGGTCATATTAATAATTACTCTTCATTTTGCATCAAAGTTTTCTCTCCACTAAGAAGTTTGCGTAAATGAGATTTGGCATTGAAAATTAGGAGCATCCAATAATTAGAAAAAAAGAGAAATAGAGATAAGTAATAATTAAGAGAATTGCACTTGTGTCTAAGGTGAACTGTAATAGAAATAATTTTTTCTAATAAATATTTGTTATTATATTTATTTTTTAAACAAATAATGTAATTTTATTTTTATCTTTTTTAAGCCAATTCTCGTATTTTTTTTTATTTGGATATCCATGTAACATTTTTATAGTTGATTTTTATTTATTATCTCTTTTATTTTTCTTCTTACATTTTAATACATGTTATAAATTATTAATCATAATTTTTGGTGAGCATTGCTATTATTTTTTTATGTTATATTGCTTTTTTACAAATAATGAAAGAACTTGCGAATTGCACGTAATTAAAATGACAAGGAAGAAGTATAGCTATATAAGCTGGGATTGAGTAGCATTTATTTAGCAAACAATGGTGGTGAATGAGTGCTCCAAAGTGGTCTGCATTTTTAGTTGTGTAAAGATCCAATCCTTCTTCCTCCATTTTCCAAGGGTAATATTGTTGGTTTTAGGTTCTCTTGTACTGCAGAATTACCGATGTTTATAATAACGATAACGTGCATAACCTATATATCATAGAAAATAATTTAACATAAATATAAAATAGATTTATTATAATATATTAATAATCATATGTATTAAAATATCTTATTTTAGAAATAATATAAACGTTTAAGAAAATATACATTTGTAGCTAATTTTACACGAGTATAAAATCGGGGAGCTTTAATTATGATTTCCTCAACCCTTGAAACCTTCAATCTTCTCCATTAATTATTCTCATCTAGAATAAAAACGTGTGGGTATGATGAACGCAACAAGATTACACTCAATTTATGATAGATCTTATTCTCAACACATGAGATGATCTATTTGGATTTAGAGAACGATTCTTTAAGACCAATATGGAAGACTCCCGATTTGCTCTCAAAATGACATTTAGAGAAAACCACTATAAAGTTTAATCTCCCATTTAAGTTGAGCATGATTTCATAATAGTATATTCATAACAAAACTGTCATGGAAATCAAAAAAATTTGTCACCATAGATCAACACTTGATACCATGACATCAACTCAAATTTGACATAATTCATTTTAAAAACTATTTTCAAAAGTTACTTTAAGTTTGTTTATTAGTTGAATAATTAATAATTCAATTATTTCTTTTAATGAAATATAACAAACATACTAACTATGACAACTTTTGTCATTGTGTCTAATCAATAATTCAATTATTCTATCTAATGAAAAATAATAAACTTATTGTTGAGCGTATTAAATAATTAATTTATAATTCATTATTGAATCTTCTTTGTTCATATTTCTATTATTAGAATAATGATAGAAAGTGACGAAGAGACCGGTGAACTTATAGTTTTAAGCTCCAATAATTTTTTCGTCAACTAATATAAATTTTTTATATAAATTAACATAATTATTAACTCTAAAGAAATTTCACTAAATACTTAGAGTTGCACTCTCAAACTTACAGACTATATTTACTTAAAGTAATATCCATTGATATAGTTATTACATAAGTATTAATCTTTCATTTAGATTCGTAATAGAGTTATGTTTGTAATCTATTAATCTCTCATATTACGTCTTTATCTTTGATTACCATTAGTTCTTGATTGAATAATTAATTCATAATGATTATGAATTGTGCGCTAATTATTAGATCCTTAAACTAACAAATAAGGAAATCTATAAAAATGGATTTCATTGTATCAGTGTTAACATTCTCAGCTATTCATTTTAATTCACTCCCAATATACAAAGCATACGAATCGTAACTCGTATAAAATTTTACCAAGTATATCAAAAAATGAATTAAAATAAAATATGACTTTCGATGTGCCAGAAGAAGTTCCCACAAGAGCTCAATCAAGAAGCTTTCAACTTATTATATGACCTGTTATTTTTCAAATTTAAATGTACAAAATGAGTTAGAGAGTACGCCAAGTGAGGTGGATCAAGATGTGCTAAAATATTTACTTACATGGCAATTTGAAGAAAAAGCCACCAAGATGGAGGAAATAGAAGTTGCCGCAGATTTAAATTCACTCAAATATTTGAGTGAAATTTAATTTGATTTAAATATTTAGTTAATTAATTTTTAAGTTATTTTAAAATTTTCTTAGATCTTTTAAATTCAAGTTATTTTAAATTTTGAATAAGATAGACAGTAATCAATTAGGGACTAGCATAAACCGATCCTAATCCTAGTTTAATTGTTTTTCTTTTATTTTGGGTTCTTTATACCCCACCAAGACTTAATGAAAGTTTAGTTTTGATTAATTAAAACCCTTATTAGATGTGGCTAGTATTGCTTTCCCTTGGATTAGTTTAATCCTTGTGATTGTGAGAAATTAGAAGTTTGAGTGTTATGAGAATTACTCAAGGTTTGTCTATTCGTGTAATCTTCTCACCAATTTCTGTTGGTGAATTGCTTTAGTAAGATTATACTTAAACTCTCATTACTTGTTGAAGTGAGTTCTTTTTTCGTCAAACAAGAGGGAATTCATTAGTGGAACAAAAGGTTGTAACTTTGACAATCTTTTCCTAAGCCAACTATCACATATTGCAGTCTACTACTGTTCATCCGGTCACCCGATACTGTTCATCCGGTCGACTGCAATTTGTTAAGAAGAGACGTTTTTTGAACCTGTGTACTTTCTGGTCGACCGCTTGTAAGACTCTGGTCGACCACACAAACCTAAAAGTTTCCCAAACCTTATCTGTACCGTGTCAAGTTTGCTAATACAATGAGTTAAGATCATACATATATAACTATCATTATGGTAAAATTAATTATTCTATATTTAACAAAAACTATAAGAACAATATAATTTTATTTGGTTAAGTCCAATATAATTATATTATATAAAACATATTTATCTTTTGTCACTACATATATAGTCAAGATATAACTATATATTATTAATGAGATAAACCATGTTTATGACTATGAACTATTTGAAGATTCCATACTTCAAATATAAGTCACAGACTTATTTTGGTTATTACGCTTTATATTTTATCCCACATATATACAATATATATGTTAATATAAAGTTAACATCAATAACCAAAGAATTTTAATGAATTTATTAAAATATAATCTAATATACCAACATAATATTAATCAATATAAATGTTTTTGTATATTATAAAATTATTGTATTACATTTGCTTGTTGGACACATTACTCCCAACAACATCATGATCTCATGAGAGTTATTTATGGATGAAAAGTTGCATTATAATTGTAATTGATTCGCTACCTAATCTTCTGAAAATGACATTCTAAGTGTTAATACTTCTGGTATGTAAACCAATGTTTATAGGACTTAAAGTATTCTTTTGATGAAACACACTTATTTTGTAACCCTAGTCATTGAAGAACTTTAAGTAGATGTAAACTAAAAATAAAAACAAAACTAAAAGCGACAACAGAGACAATATTTAACATGGTTCAGTTTCGGATTAGAGCCTACATCCATGGAGGCAATCATATTGAAAATGTAAAATCAGTAATTTTTGAATTTTTATATTTTTATGAGAAAACTTTTGCTTTAATGTAATTCAATTTGTTTTGTATTGACTAGGTCATTGCCATGTGTCGTGGGTCTTCGGTCACTTGTGAATGGTCCACTCAATGGTCAATTGATGTGTTTCATGTTCACCAGCGACCTAAAGCTGTTAGATTATGTTTGATAAGTTTTTATTTTGGTTGAGTTCTGAGTTTTTGTCGGGTTTTTTTCATGTTGGGATTTAAGAATTTTATTTAATATTTATAATTTATTAATTTGTATTATATATGTTAAATAAAATAATTAAAATCTTAATTTCCTTTTTCTTATCCTGGAGTTGACGCGTGAAGGGAGAGTGCAGGAGAGAAGGTGATGATCCAGGTGGCGTGTAGAGAGTTTTCGATGCTAGGGTTATGTTCATGGCGTCCCAATCTTCTTCTTTTATGAAGGAACTTCATAGGTAGTTAGTTTCTCGTTTCATATTTCTGTTTGAAATTTCCTGTTTGTGGTAATCTCATATTCGAGCTTGGAAACTCAAATTTTTGGTTGTTTATGTGTTATTGTTGTAGATTTAATGTTTATGCAGAGTTTCATAACGATTTGGGGCAATAATCGATGAAGGAATGCGTGTTACCTCATGATTTTTGCATTGGAAAGCTTTCATCAGTTGACCATCAGTTTGGTCCGGTCGACAACAGCTTTGGGTGAAAGCCTCTTTGTTTGAGATGATTGTTCTGGTTGAAATCTTCATAAATTGGCCAAGAGCCTCTTTGATTGAGATGACTTGTGTTCGATCGGCTGGGAAAGTGTTCAAGGGCTTCCATTCTCGGTAAGGAGTTAAGGGAGAGAAGATGCAAACACGTTTGTTAATGCAGTCGCCAACCTTGTCCACGTCGACGCTTCAAGGCTCCCCCTTGAAGATTCCTTAGACCAATAAACTCCCTGGTTATTGCTGATTGAACTTCACAAACATCAATCAAGCTTTACAATTGATAATTACGGGGCATCACCCTTTGTTTTTGACTATTGTAGGGTGTCACCCTCTTATTGTCGGTTAAATACAATGAAATAGGAATTGAAGGATTACAATTTGGATGCCTGACTCGCAAAAATATAAACTCTCAAGTTGTGGGTTGAGAGAGATAGACTATGCACTATATTTATGAAGAGAAATATCGTGGAATGATTTTGGTAACACTTTGGTACGATTTCTCTTCCTTTATTCTTCAATTCGAAGTGCCTCTTTTTATAGAAAACTGTCGAGTGGTTGACCACTTAACTATTCCAATCGATCGCTTCTTGACCATTGGATTGTAGTTGTTATGCTTTTGGTCGACCAATCTACGCACTGGTTGTCTGTATCGATCAACCTATCCCATCTTTGGTCTACCATTTTAACGCATGTCAGGATTCAGCTTGGCACTATCCATTTCCTAGTCGACCTGCACTTCACTCTGGTAGACCACTTTCCATTGCTTCAAAATCTGGAGCAATCTATAATATTGCTGGTCAACCACTATATCTTCTATGGTTGACTGCCTTCGTTAAATCCAGAAATCCTTTGCTCTCTCTAAGATTTCTGGTTGACCACTATTTGCATAAAGTCAACTGCTACTGTTTGTTTTGGACTCTTTGAAGCTTCTAAGTTCTAATTATCAACCCTTAAATTACATAGACTTAAACACATACGTTACCAAATATAAATACCCTTGTTAGAGGGTATTTCCAATAAAGTTCAATTGTAAATGTAATGATAATAATATTAATTATATCCAAGTTATAAACAACTTATAATCAAATTAATCATTCATCATCAAAACAATTAAGCCTAATGTCTATTAGGCTGACAATCTCCCCATTTTTCATGATGACAATATTTATTATGTTTTTTATTACTCCAACTTTTTTATGTGATTATAAATTTTCTTCTTGTTAATTATACTATCAACAATATGCAATTAAAACAAGTATAAAAGTAAGGAGTTAAGGGAGAGAAGATGTAAACACGTTTGTTAACGCGATCGGCCAACCTTACCTATGTCTGTGCTTCAAGGCTCCTCTTTAAAGATTCCTTAGACCAATAACCTCCTTAAATTACATGGACTTAAACACATATGTTACCAAATATAAATACCCTTGTTAGAGGGTATTTCCAATGAAGATCAATTATAAATATAATGACAATAATATTAATCACATCCAAGTTATAAATAACTTATAATCAAATTAATCATTCATCATGAAAACAATTAAGCGTAATGTCTATTAGGCTAACAATATCTCCCTTTTTTATGATGATAATATTTATTAAATTTTTTATTAATCCAACTTTTTCGTGCAATTATAAATTTTCTTCTTGTTAATTATGCTATCAACAATATACAATTAAAACAAGCATAAAAATAAGGAGTTAAGGGAGAGAAGATGCAAACACATTTGTTAATGTGGTTGGCCAACCTTGCCAACATCCATGCTTCAAGGCTCCCCCTTGAAGACTACTTAGACCAAAAACCTCCCCGGTTATTGCCGATTGAACTTGACAAGTGTCAATCAAGCATTTACAATTGGCTGTTGTGGGGCATCACCTTTGCTTTTGACTATTACGAGGCATCGCCCTTTTGTTGTCGGTTAAGTTTCAATGATCATACTATGAGCTACATGGACTTAGGTAAACACGTTAGATAACATTATTACCCATATTAAGGGTATTTCCAATGAATAATATAATGTATCTATCAATTCAACCAAATATACAATAAACAACTTAATTAACCAAATAAATTTGTCATCATCAAAACAAACAACTTAATGTCAATTAGGTCTACAATTGCATCCCTTCCCTGTCGATAGTGTGGTCCCAGTTGATCGTCGATGTGTCTTGTCGACACTGGGTGGTCCTAGTTGATCATCGTTGAGTCTTATCGACTGTTGGGTAGTCTTGGTTGGTTGTTGCCTGTCTTGTCGGCACTTGGTGGTTCCGGTTGATCGTAGTTGCGTTCTGTTGACTACAGCTATGTCTCCTCTACTACTGAGTTGTTCGAGTCGTTCGTGTTATGTCTTGTCGACCCTAGACTGAATAGAGCATTTTTGACACATTCCTTGGGTTCTAAATCCTTAAACATGATTAGATTGTATGTGTTTTAGGTTGTGTTAGGTTGTGTCATCATTTACTGGTTCACTGGCAACCCCTGTGAAGGGCTAGATCTTCGGATCGCACTCATAGTTTCTTTCTCTAGGCTCATGAGGCGTTTTCATATTCAGATTGCCACTTTTTTGTGTTTGTATCAGAGAGACCCTTGAGTGACCCTTTTTTTTCATGGATCTTCATGTTGACTTGTGAAAAATAATGGAGACTTATTTTATCATAGCTACCTAGGTATTCACGAGGTTTTGATGATTACCTTATCGGTGACTCGTGAAGCTTGTTTTGTTGATAAATCATGTTTTGAAAATAATTTTAAATCTATGTATGGGTATGAGCACATGTATGATATTGCATTTGATTATGGTTTTGATGAAAAAAGAGAAAACTAATTTTTTACATGCATTGCATTTACTATAAGTTTCGTACTAAGTTAGTCACTCACCTCACCATCCTATGTTGTGATTTGTGGTGGTTAGGTGTAGGTACTTCGTAGTTGGTTCCCTCCTCTAGTGAGAATTTATTTCTTTATTTTAATGTAACACCTCAAAATTTTATTTTGCCTAATATTTAAAGCCCTAAATTTTTTTTCAAATTGATTGAAAATTACGTTAAATTAGTTTATTGAAAATTCTAATTAAAATTTGAGAATCATAGAAAACAGTAAAGTCATTAATTAAGATGAAAAAAATCTAATATTTATTAGAAAATATTCATTTAATAAATTTCTAGTCAAACATTAACTTTATTAAAAATATATTCTTCAAGTACTAAAATATGAAAACTGAGTTAAAAATTTCATATAGCAAGTTTTAGACATCGAGCATGCATTGCAAATTTTATTGACAAAAAATATCAATTTGATATATCATTCTCATAATAAAATTTTCACAGAATTATTTATTAAAATGAATAATAAATCTCCTTCTGTTCAAATCTGGTTATTCTGATTTTTCACACAACCAAGAAAATGAACATCATCCTTCTTTAACTCTAATTTGCAGACAATTTTTGTAAATCTGCCAGTACATGTTCTAACAACTGTAAATATATAGTTATTAAAAAGTTTATTCCATGGCACTAAGTTGCCATATGCCATACTTTGAGTGTAAGAAATATTAGACTTAATCCAACACAATGCAAATACCCTATAAGACCGCCATTCCAAATAATCAGACAAAATAATATACAAAAATTTTCACAATAGCTATGTTAAGAAGAGAGAAAGAGTTGAGACTCGCATTAAGGGGCTCTCCCGCCAGCTGAAATGTCTTTCTTCCGTACAAATTTAACACTACCCATATTCTCAGCAACTTTTGTTTAGATGTCATTAATAAATTAATATAATAATTAAAATAAATTATAAATAGATAAAATAAAATATTAATTAATAAAAAAGTAAAATTTGAGTGCAAATTAAAAAGTAAATTTAAAATTATTCTTTTCATTAACGACGATTCACAGAAGATAACAACCAAAAGTCATAATTTTTATGTAACCTTGCATACTATCAACTCAAACAGTAAAATCAATGGAGGTTTGCCTATAATCAAAGTGTTTCCAGTAAGGATAGAGTTAAAAGAAAACCATACCTCTTACTTGCCATGTTTTGCTTCTTTCAGGTAGCTTCTTGATTCATAGGAATATTATATGCATGCGCATTTGCTTGAGTCTGCGTAATATTTTTTGTGTGAAGCAAGGTTTCGATAGACATCAATTAATCTCAATCCATTTCTAATCCAACCTTAATCTAAAATCTGATCACTTAATCAATCAAACCAAATGAACCGACCAAACTGGTAATTATATGTCAAAAAAGGTGAAATACTTGGGTAATTATCAATTTGGCCTCTGCGGTTTGGAGGTTTATTCAATTGACACCCTAAACTTTAAATTTTTATATCAACACCATAAAGTTTGCCCTGTTATCATCTTACACCCTGATTGTTATCCAAATGTTAAAAAACTCCAGTGCAGCTCATGTGTGACTGGAGAACTCCCTGCAGTGAGATGACCCTTCACTCTGCGAAGGATATTTGGCAGAAGACGAAGTCCCACTCTGCGAAGTCCCTGCTCTGCGAAGATGAACTCCCTGCTCTGCGAAGATGATCGACCGACTCTCCCCTTTGCGAAGACAATTGAAGAAACTCGTCTGGCAGCCCCTTTTCAGCTCGAGTCATCTGTTGCCGAGGGAAGATACACAAAGGTACGTCTACAATTAGGGTTTTGATTTGAAATTTTTGGAAAATTTTGGTGAAATAAACCACTGTTATGGATTTCTACTGAGAGACGTTATTTTAGGAAATGTTGTTATGTGAAATTTGGTCTATTCTTGGTTTGGTTTTTCCCAATATGCATTTTGAAAATGTTTACTCTATAGATGTAAAGCTCTATCCGATATATGCTTTGTCGAGTTAGGTTCAGTGCTGCAATTTGGTTACTGCTTAATGTTGTTGGGTGTTTGTGCTATGTGGATATAGTTTGTTCTTTAGTGGGTTTCCCTATTTAATGAATCGGTTAAGTGGGCTATTAGTTTTTGTCTGAACTGAAATTGTTCTAGCTAATGAATATGGTTTATTTGAACTGTCAGTTTTTTATAGACATTTTGATAGACATTGTCAAGAATTATCTGATTTTGTTGAGGTTGATAATATGTTGATTGATGTTTTGTTATTTATTTTAATTTTAGCTTTTGATGAACTTGGTTGGGGATAATGAATCGGTTAGGTGACTTTTGTCCTTGATTTCTTCTACTATTCGATAAGTATTGTTAAGCATAGTTCCTTGTTGATTTGGGGTGTCTTTATCTTATTACTGCATGGATAATCAAAATGGAGGACTTAAGCTCTGCCTCATGAAATTATAATTTGTACATAATGATGTTCTGCAAATGAGTCACTATTTGCTTTCTATTTTAATGGTTACTATTTGCATTCTACTTTAATGGTCACTATTTGTGTTGTGTCATTGAGTTGTGTTCACTATTTACTGATTGCTTTTGTGCAAGATTACAGTATTCACTGTTTCATTTTTGAAAAATTAAATAATTATGTCGTTACCCTCTGTTTGTCACTGTTTTATTGTTGTTATAGAATTTTTAGTCCTTAATTGTTGAAAAATTATATTTCGCAATGTCATTTATTTTTTAAATTTTCTTTGTGACAGGTGTTTGATGGTGTTATTCGAATATGGACAAATTTTCAATAGAATTAATTATGGAGGGAATTTTGTGAGGAACGACAAAATAAAATACATGGGTGGAAAAAAGAAGTAGTTGAGAACTATGATATTAATGAGATGTCAATACTAGAGATCCACGACATGTCGGGACAAATTAGTGTTACCGAGTGGAAGAGTCTACAATACTGCAACCCACGTTTTCCACTTAATAAGGGGTTGAAGAGGTTGAGTTCAGATGCAAATGTACTTGTCATGGTCAATGCTCTAATGAAAAAAATGTCTGTAAAGATTTACGCTGAGCAGAAAGATGAATTTCAAAATATAAATGAGAAAGAAAGTTGTGCCAATGAACGTAGTGCAATGAGGGTGGTAGTGAGGGGTGGCATCTTGTTGAGGGTGGTATACAGAGCATTTCGCATAAAGGTATACGGGACAATGTAGAGGACAATGTAGAGGGTGAAGTGAAATCAGTTTCTGAAAGTCTCAATAAAGAACTTGCCTTGGTGAATGAATCAAGGGAAGAGGTAGATGATGAGATGCACGATAAATATACAGACATCACATCTGCATCCACAGAAGTCGCGTTAGGAATGACTTTCAGTTCACTTGCAGCAATTAAGGAGTTGGTGGTGGAAACCGCTATGAAGAATGGGCATAATGTCCGATTTGTTAAAAATGAAGTGAGACGATTAGCAACAATATGTGAAGACAGTTGTAAGTGGAGATTGCATGCTCCCAAGATGCATAATGAAGCTACATACCAGATAAAGACATACAACAATATTTACATATGTGCATGAAGTGTGAAAAATAGGCATGCTTCTGCAAGATTGATGGCAACAAAGTATGTGAAAAGAATTAAAAGTCAGTCTGATTGGAAAATTCCTGATATTATTGACACGGTGAGACAATGTCAATATTAACCTGACAATTTCATATAGGGCCAGAGTTATAGCTTGAATGATGAATAATGGTTCTGGCAAAGAACAATATAAAAAACTTTGGTCTTATATGGAGGAGATTCGAAGGGCCAATCCTGGAAGCACGTTCGTTGTTTGTGTTGGTAGGATAGATTTGTCATTGTGATGTGCCACGAGAACCCTTCACAAAGTTCCGAGCAAAGGAGTTTATAACCTCTTTATTTATTTTGTGGGCGTCTTTTTCCTAACTAGCTTGGAGGAGAATATTAGTTCATTACACAAAGAGGAGTCCAAACATTTAGATAAGTGGAAGTTCAAGCAAAAGTATGGAAGAAATGGTGGACTTTACAAATCTACCTACAACCCGACCACTATGGTGTATTTGATGTTTTTACAAATCAAGACGATCTTATATGACAAAGTGTTCTTCATAATATTGTAGGAGACATCCCTAGCTTTCTAGAATGGTATTTTACGTTTGAAATGGAGTTTGTTTGCTTGGTCAAATATTCAATGAACAGAGAGCATAATTCCTGCAGTAGAAGCCCAATCTCAGTTTTCGGACTTGAGGCCCAATCTTGCCTATGCTTAGAGTTAATCTTTCCCAAAACCGATGATGAAGCATGACATGTGTTCCAAGCCATTCCCTAGCTGCCCTTGGTGCTAACTAATAAATTATAAGGTTAGTCATTTCATTTATATTATTTGAATTTTGTGTAAGTGGAACTTTTTTAGCTATTAGGCTAGGGCTTGTCTAGTCTATTGTGTGCTCCTTCATTAGGGTCATTTTAGTCTTTTCTTTTAAGAGCTCCAACCCTAATTTTAAGGTTTATACTACCCCATTATGCTGTTATAAAGATGGTAGTTTTGAAAATCAATTAGCAGCAACTCAAAGTCGTTTTTGGAGTTCCCTCCCAAAACACATCGGTGTTCTTGTCTTGCTTTGCCACGGACTCATCACCAAAGATTTCTTCTCTCGTAGTTCTTGTTTGGTCTTGGTGAGAAGACCTTATGCTAAGCCTTCTAGCATCTCTTGATTAAGGTGTCCTATGTGCGTGGAGGTTTAGAAGACCGAAAGAAACAAGGTGGAGTGGTCTCCTTGAGGGGATCCATAGAAGTCATTATTTTTGATTGCTTGGAGGTTAGCGGACCAGCTTGAGATGTTTCAAGTTTTCCTTTTATTTTTTGATTGTGGTTCAGTTATTGGATTTTGGAAATTGATTGTTCTCTGGATTATATTGAAGTTCTTAAGTCTTGGTGTGGATTGGAATTGAACTTACGATTTTGTATAACTAATGGTGGTGAAGCCCTAAACTGTTTTTGTTTGATCAATATCCGAGCAGCGTTTTGGCAATTGCATAACTTTGTCTTCATAATGAATTTAATCATAAATTTTGGTAGAGATTTTAGCCTCTGTATTTTTTACGTACTCTCCAAATTTGACATCAATTGGCCTTCAAAATGAAAAGTTATTGACTCTTTAATCTGGTTGGCCGAAACTGTTTTTATTTGGCCAATTTCAGAGAAGCTTCTTGTAAACAGAATAACTCTGTGTACATTTTGATTCTAAGCGTGATTTTTGGTGACAACATGTATCCTAGTGTTTCCTAAGGCCCCTCCAAAATTGAAGCTGATTGGCTGCCTACACCGAGAGTTATCATTGTTTTCCTTGGAGTGATCTGTTATGAAAATAACCGATTAGTTCCATCACCAATTAGTGAAACTTTGCACCCCGTGGTGCATCACATTGTTTCCTACATTCAAGAGAGCTTATATGTGTTTTGATGCATGTAAGAGAGGGTTATTAGATGGCGGTAGACCAGTGTTTTGTTTGGATGAGTGTCACCTAAAGGGCAAATGGCCAGGTCAGTTATTAACAGTTGTTGGGATTGATGGAAATGACGGAATATATCCTGTAGCTATAGCTGATGTGGAAAGTGAATGTAAAAGCTCTTGGAAGTGGTTTTTGGAGTTATTAAAGATGGATTTACAGATTGATAACGGTGTTGGATGGACTTTCATCTCTAATCAACAAAAGGTAATATTTTAGAATTTTTAATAATTTCATATTATTTTCTATTTTGCTGACATATATACTTTATTTGAATACAAGGGCTAGTTCCGACACTTCAGGAACTTGTGTTTCAAGCCGAGGTCAGATTTTGTTTTCGCCATATGTATGCTAACTTCAAAGCAAAGGTTCGTGGAAAGCTCTACAAGGATTCAATGATGAATGCTTCAAGAGCAACAACTGCATATCCTTTTGAGCAAGAGTTGAAGAAGCTAGCTTTTGTCGATTACGCGACATACAAGCATTTGAAGGAAATACACCCAAGCTTCTAGGCAAAGCATGCATTCAGTCATGTGCCAAAGTGTGACATATCTCTCAATAATCTAAGTGAGTCTTTTAATGTGTTGCTTATACCTGCTTGGGATAAACCGATTGTCACAATGTTGGAAACAATAAGGAAGATGATCATGACATGCATAGCCAGGAAGCATAGGACAATCTTGACAACCTCATGAATAGTGCTCAAAATTGGTCCTCGATACTTGTAGGAGGAGACCGATTTGAGGTAAGTGATCCTAACATGCAATATGTTGTAGACTTGGTGAAACAAACATGCACTTGTTCTTCATGGGAACTTACAGGGATACCATGTGTACATGTCATTTCATGTTTATTGTTTATGAGGAAGAAACTTGAGGAATTTGTGCATCCATATTACCATCGTCAAATATACCTAATAATGTACTCTCATTTCATTCATCTAATTAATGATCTCGAGATGTGGCCTCATACGGACATGGATCCTATTGACCCGCCACCATTTAGGCACCAAGCAGGTAGACCAAAAAAGAAAAGGGTCAGGGACGCAAATGAGACACAAAGTCAGACCTCACTGAGTACGAAGAATAAACATATGACATGTGGTAAATGTCACAGATTTGGTCACAATAGCCGGACATATAAAGGAGATGCAACAATGGTCACTTCAACAGTATGTGTCACAGAAAGTCAAAGTGCAAGCACTGGAAGAATAAGCAGAAGAGGAGAAGGACGAGGAAGAATAAGTCGAAGTGGAGAAGGAAGAGGAAGCGTAAGAGGAAGACACGAAGGATGAGGAAGAGGTATAGGAAGAGGAAGAGGAAGTAACAATGATACCTTTATGGGATTTAATTTGATAAGCGATGTTGGTACACAAGTATGTTTATATTTTCCATTTCTCTTAGTTATTATTATTTACTTGTGTTATAACTATGTATTTCTATTGCAAGGCCCATCTATGGAAGCTGGCAGACGTGTGGTAGGGTCTATTGACATTCCAGAAATTTAAAGTCAAGCAGTAAATTTTAGAACATGGACTTTTTATGATTTTACAACATTTATTTCAGTATTTGTGGTGGTTGTGCTTAGGATGGTTTTAGAACTTCTTTTTCATGGTGGGTTTTGGATTGTGTTTGTGATGGTTGTGATTGTGATGGTTTTAGAACATGTGTCTAAAAGATCGATAATAACCTAAGAGCGGGTGAATTAGGTTTTCTAATATTTTCATGCGATATTCGATCTTCTATCCTTAAGTGATTTAGCAATTACAATTAACCAATCAATGCATGAATGTAAAGAGTCTAAGGGATAGAAATGCAAACAAGGTTTGTTTACGCGATTTGGCTACCCGCCTATGTCCACACTTTAAGAGTCCACTTGGAGATCCACTAACATATCCAACTTCATCTGTTGACGATGTTTGACTTACGGCTGTCAAACAAATATTTACAATTGACAATTTTGGAGCGTCACCCTTTTCTTAACTGTTACGGTGCGTCACCATTTACTTGACTCTTAGGGGACGTTACCCTAGTTTGACGAATTCGTAGGAAGTCACCCTTTACAATAGAGTACAATGGTTTGAAAAATGAAAATACAAAGTTTCTAACTCTCCTAANTTTTGTGCGATATTCGATCTTCTATCCCTAAGTGATTTAAAAATTACAATTAACCAATCAATGCATAAATGTAAAGAGTATAAGGGATAGAAATACAAACAAGGTTTGTTTATGCTGTTCGGCAACCCGCCTACGTCCGTTCTCCAAGAGTCCACTTAGAGATCCAGGAACACATCCAACTTCCCAAGTTGACGATGTTTAACTTACGAGTGTCAAACAAACCTTTAAAATTGACTATTTTGGGGCGTCACCATTTTCTTAACTGTTACGGGGCGTCACCCTTTACTTGACTATTACGGGGCATCACCCTAGTTTGACAAATTCGTAGAAAGTCACTCTTTACAATAGAGTACAATAGTTTGGAAAATGAAAATACAAAGTTTCTAATTCTCCCAAATAGAAATCTCAAGTTTGGGAGTAAGGAGAGTTAGTTTACAAACTCAATTTGTGTTTTGGAATCGAGTATAAATTTTGGCAAAGTGTCGCCTCAATTCTCGGATTGTGTAGAATGAGCTATGGAAATCTAAGTATTTATAGAACTATCCATTTTCGATCGACCTAAACCTTTTGGTCAACCGCTTATAGCTGTTGGAGAAAGTATCTATTAGAAATCTGACCGATGAAAGTTACTGGAGAAAATGAACTGCAGCGATCGACCGGTTTGGGCAAGCGGTATCCTGCTGCGTCTTGAAAATGCCTTCAGAATTAACGCCAGAGGTTGAGTGGTCGACCAGTCCATACAGCGGCCGACCACTACCTTTGCAAAATAATTTTTCAGCTTCTGTGATGTTTTTCGATCGATCGAATCTCTGACCGCGACCACATCGCGACTGCAAAAATGCCAAAAATTACATATTCATTATGTGAACAATGTCCGATCGACCTGCTAGACCGCAGCACATCCGAAATCACCGAGAGCAATCTGTAAAGCTTTTTGGATTGGTCACTCAACCACATGCTCGATCGTAGTGAGACCAAAAACACTGGGAGCTGTTTTTGGTCAACCAGAACTGCACTATACGGGACCACAACTCTCCAAAAAGCAGTCAATACATTTTCTAATTCCCAAAATGATATAAATTCACTGCATGGACTTAAATAAACATGTTAGCAAAACTTAATACCCGTTTTGAGGGTATTTCCAATAAATATTAATATTAATATAATAAATAATCAATTAAGCACAAAATTAATAAACACAATAAACAACTTATTAATTCACTCAAAATATTCATCATCAAAATAAACTTAAGCCTAACACATTTAGGCTAACAATATCAACATCTATTTTACTTTGATGTGAATGGTTAATTTCTTTCAGATACTTTGAAATTACATGTTCATTTGGTTACTTTGAGAATACATGTTTATTTGAAAAATGATTCAACTTCCATAGTAATTCCATAAAAGATTCTGATAAACAATCCATCAAAATTCAACTTCTAGGATAACCACAAAATGCATAAAAAATTAGAAACCAAATAATATTTACAATGTACGATAAACATAAATAAATTTGAGACTTTCTTGTAAGCTTCTGATTAATGGCTTCTAAATATGCAACAATTAATTGTAGACGATTAACAATCTTATTTTCTCGCACGCCTTTATTGTTACATCATGCCATGCAAAGAAGTTGCATCCTCCACTTCCTCTTTAAAACATGATCAAGAAGAAACTATTTAGTGTAGTATAAAAGCTTTCTACTTGCTACATTCATTAGATAATATTTTCCCAAAATTATAATTTATACCTCATAATTTTGGCAACCGAAAAATCTTTGTCTAAGATTTGCTCGTGTCTAGGACATACATATTGCAGCTCTTATGTTGCAAAAACAAGTAACATTTGAAACAACTTCTGAAACATCTACATAAAATACACTCAAGGACACAAAAAAATTAGACAAAGCAATTTGTACTAATGTGATCAATTTGCAATTTTAACCAAAAAAAGACCTTGATGAGTACGAACCACTACTAGAAGCAAAATCACCCGACATCAAGCCTTACACTTCAAATCTACATAAAACACAAACACAATAAGAATAGACAGTTGACAAAAAATATGAATTCAAACAAAACCACAACGACTATTTCCACTCCTGCAAGAACGAATCACGTCATATTGAGTTCCAAGTTTTCCTTCTTAGCAATCAAAACCTAACAATTCAAATAAACCATATTCATCAAGTAGAACAATTTCAGTTCAGACAAAAACTAAAAGTCCACTTAACCGATTCATTAAACAGGGAAACCCATTGAAGAACAAACTATATCCACATAACACACACACCCAACAAAATTAAGCATTAACCAAACTGCAGCACTGAACGTAACTCGACAAAGCATATATTGGACAGAACTATACATCCACAGAGTAAACATTTTCAAAATGCATATCGAGTAGAACCAAAGCAAGAATAGATCCAATTTCACAAAATAACATTTCCTAAAAAAAATATCTCTTAGCAGAAACACATAATAGTGGTTTATTTCACTGAAATTTTTCAAAAATTTCAAATCGAAACCCTAATTGTAGACATACCTTTGTGTATCTTCCCTTGGCAACCTATGACTCGAGCTGAAAATGGGCTATAAAATGAGTTTCTTCGATCAACTTCGCAAAGGGGAGAGTCAGCCGGTCGTCTTCACAGAGCAGGGACTTCGCAGAGCGTGACTTCATCTTCGGCCAAAATTCCTTTGCAGAGTGAAGAGTCATCTCAATGCAGGGAGTTCCCGAGTCACACGTGAGCTGCACGAGATTTTTTTAACGTTTGGATAACGGTCATGGTGTTAGATGATAACAGAGCAAACTTTAAGGTATTAAATTTAAAGTTTAAGGTAAAGGATAAATTGATAATTATCCGAAAAAGTCCGCGTTACAATGCATAAATAATCAAATATATAACATTCAAATTGATTAATATTATATAATAAACTTTGGAAGCTGCATCAGACGGCAATCACTCCACGCGGCGACAGTCGATGTGTTTTTGGCCGTTGACATTAAATGTTGAACCTGGAAGGAATTTGAAACATAACAAAGGTTAATAAACAATAATCCCCTAGTTCTTAAACAGCGAGTCCATCTATGTTCCTCCAAAATGGGAGGTTCATTTAATGTGTCAATGGGAGCTTGTGCAGTCTGTGTTGTCTATAAACTATTTAATTATGAATAGGCGTGATATAGGAAGAGTGACGTAATATAATTTTTTATTTGATAGGAATTCCTCGCCATACGCTCTAGTACGCGTTCCTCGTAGGCCCAGGGTATTTAAAATTTATGGGCAAATTGAATCATATCCATAATGAATTAGAGAAAAGCAATTTCCCCTGGAAAAGGGTTTGAATTTAAGGGATAGAAAATAAAAATAAATAATTAGAAATGAGGAGAATCAGTTAGAATCGCCCAAGCTCAGCGATTCTCTCTATCTGATCTCCCTCCACCTTCATCCTCCAAAATCTCTTCAACTTATCATCGCCATTTTTGTTTCAAATAAATTAAAGAAAAACAGGCTTAAGAAATTCCAAATAATAATGATATCCGTTGACTCGGTTGCTTGCCATGTTAAATATGCACGACTTTTTCCACTAACCTTCTTCATCTGCTCCCCTTCTCTGATCTTTCCGTATCTATATATATCAAGTCAAGTCATCCGAATCAATCCAAAAGCTCTCTTTCAGTCTCTCCATACCCACAAAGAGAGAGCGAGTATGGCTGGTTTGCAAAGATCCGCAGTGTCATTCAGAAGGCAAGGATCATCCGGCCTTGTGTGGAACGACAAGCTTTTAGCAGCGGCGATGAAGCCGAGAGAAAGGGAGAGAGGAGAAGAAGGAGGAAAAAAAGAGGAAGAAGATGGGACAAAAAATATTGAGGGGAAGGCACCAAGAGGCATTAAGCCAATCAAGACGGTCGAGAGAAGCCGATCCAACGGCGGAGGAAGAGGACACCGGACCAGAAAGGTATCGCCGGCGATCGAGCCTCCTTCTCCAAAGGTTTCTGCGTGTGGGTTCTGCAGTGCTTTTGGTAAACCGTCTAATAAGCGTCGCCTAAGAACTCAGCCTGTTGGACGCCACTGACAACAGTTTCTCCTTTTCCGGCGATGGAATACTGGGTATCTAGATGGTGAATTTAAACCCGGTAGGGTTCTGGCTCTTCGTCTAAGTTGTTTTCAGTCTCTGGTAGGAGTGAAAGTGAAAAAACGAAAACAAAAATTCAAAAAAATAAATAATCTGGGCATCGTCGGATTTAGGTTGATATCATCAAGCTCTTGCTTTTGTCTTTTCAAGATGATAAGCAGTTGATTTTCCGATCCTGGTTCATGTAGTTTTGCGAATAAATGATGGGTGTTTTTATAAAAAACTAGAGAGCTTATGATACTCAAACTGCTGCAAAACTTGATAGGTCTATTATTGTACATGATGAAACTTGGAGAGAGAGAGAGAGAGAGAGAGAGAGAGAGCTATCTTTTTATTTTCTGCTGAACATCTCCTCCAAAGTAATAGCTATGATCAAACGTGGAGAAAAGGAATGGCAGATCAGCGAGGCCCAAGTTTTGGGCAGCCATCAGGCAGAGGTAAGTCCAGATTCTCTGCAGTTCTAAATGTTCGAGGAACCATCTTATCCACGTAGAGGGTTCCATCCAAATGATCACACTCGTGCTGCAAAATCCTCGCCTGCCACCCAGAAGCTTCCATCTTCATCGACTTTCCATTTCTATCAAAACCCACCACCTCCACATCAAGATAGCGCTCCACCATAGCTCTAAACCCATCAACGCTATCAAAAAAGGAAATGCACATGCTTTCAGTCACAGAAATTGCATATTTTCCAGGCCTAGAAGTCATAAAACTGGAGATTTGCAAATAATCAAGCAAGATGAAGTTTTCAGATTGTCATCCTCCGTGAGGTTTAGATGATAAGGTTATTCCTTTTTTCTTGATAATAAGACAAACACCATCATCGCACAGCTTATCGAAGAAATTCTAGGTAGAATTTAGTTCGATTACCATCGGCTGGTTTGCAAAACAAGTCATATTTTACTCCACTTGTAGTCAAAAACATGCTGCAAGGAAGATTGTTGTCGTGGATGATGCAAATATAATTACGATTAAACGAAGGAATAAACCTCTACATATTTAGGAGCAAAAATGTACTGGGATTTCAATCACAAGCATTAAGACAAGGGCGGGGCGACAGAATCCTTCTTTGAATCTACAACTTTGCTTCTTACCTAAGGCACCCTTCAAAAAATAGTGCAGTCTTGTCGCTTTTCTTTTTAAGCTTTGGATTCAGGATCACCTGCATCAAAATAATTGATAAATTGCAACATCAAATGAAAACTCGGGGAGATTCAAAGAAACAATATCAATCTACTACAATGTTTTTCATACAAATAGACATACAAGAAGATCAAAAGGGTGTCTATCTTGAGCTTTAGTCTCCTCTTTCGGTGCATAACTTATGTATTCTCTTGTATCCTCTAAAACAATTATCTGCGCGAAGAACCCAAAAAAAGAAGACATCTCGTTGATTGACCAAAACAGTCGATAAAAAAAGTTAAATCAATTTGAGTAAGCATTCAACGAAAAAAAAGAAGCAATGGTTCCACTAGTTGGAAGATTCTAAACAAGTTTGTAGAGTGTGTGGATCCAATAGAGGTATCGTATTATGAAAATAAAATGGAGAACATAGGATTTAACGCAAAAAATGATTTGCATATTATGAAAATCCCTTTCTAACAAGAGATTCTCAATGGAATTTGGTAACATCCTATACACCCAAACTACTCCCAAATCACAACCACAAGACATAGGCTTACATCATAGTGCAGCTGTGAGTGATTTGCATCTTGATTTGTATCTTCTAACTTGAGAAAAGATCAAGCAATACCTGCAGAACTCCTTGCACGCAGCTTCTCAAAAAGAAAGTCTAAATAATAAATGGTAGTATTCATACTTCAAATAGAGCAAGAAACTTAAACCCCCAAATCATCCAACTGCTAGGCGGGAATCAAGAAACATAAAACTTAAACAACAAATCATAGAATTTACCAACATTCTCATTCTCCTTCGAATTCTCATCGATTTGTAAAACAGCAATGAAGCACAAAAAAGTGAGAAGGTACCTAAAGGGACTGACCCTTAAAGGAATTCCAATCTGAGGAGCTGCAAGGCCAACGCCAGGAGCATTCCTCATTCCCCGGACCATATCATCTATTATCTTCTGAATCCGCTCCGATCCGATTTCCCCTCTTTCCACTTCCTTAGCCGGTTCGTGTAAAACAGGGTCACCCGCTTTCACAATCTTCGAGAAATTCGTCTCCTTCTTTGCTCCAAGACCAAGAAACCACCCTGCCTTTGCAGTGGACGTGGATGAAGAGCTGTACGATGTCCGGGTCGGGTAAATGGGGATCAAAGCGGGTGGCGAATCCAAGGACAGATGAGTCTTGGAAATGCATATTCGAGAATAATGAAAAACGGAGTGACATGAAGTGGATTGTACGCACTTTTCGGCCGAAGATATCGGAAAGAGACGACGTGAGAATCGGTGGAGGCTCTCCATGTTGAAGTCTTTCGGTCTTCACTCTATAAAATTGAAGAACATAACCAGAGAGTTGAAGATGTGAACCAGAACTTCTTCATGGGTTGAGCTTGGGCTTTCACCGGTCATTCCAACATCCTTGTTGAATTAGGCGTACTACAACAGAGTTCGGCCGGTTTCTATTCCTGTGTAAATGCAGACCGATTTATCGGGAAGGAGCAGAGTCATTATTATCCGATATCCATGGTTTGGTGTTTGGTCTTAGATGCAGATTCATAGAGTAAAAAATTAGCCCAAAATTTAGCAAAAACCTGAATTGAATCAGTAACCGGAGCCAAATTCGACAAAAGCTGGCCCAAACTTCACCCCAAAATTATATATTTTAATAAAATTAAATTATATATTTATTTTTAACCGAACTATATCAAATGTTAATACCATTATACTTTGAGCATTGCATAAAAAATAAGATATTAAATTAAAATTAATTTTGAAGGAAACAATATCCATCGACTAAAATAAAAATTGGATGGGACGAACGATACTTCACATAAAAAGAATCTCATTTGCTTTCTAGATTTCAAGATTAAAACAACTTATCAAAATACACCCATTGAAGAACTCGGATCAGACCTCTCCATTTTGATGAGAGGTCGGGGGGATTGATTATTATTGGCAGATCGCAAGATGCCCGCAAGCTGTTTGATGGAATGCGTGAGCGAGGATTTGCTGTAGACTTCGCAGCCTACAACAGTTCGTTGAAAGCTATACTAACTGAGGAGCCACACAAACCCAGAAACAAGGAACTAAATCACGTTGACTTTCTCACACACTTGCTTACCTACTTCATTTCCATTCTTTTGCAGCTTCAACTGCCATGGGATTCCTCGTTCATGCTGGACATTGTCGATACAACTTTCATAATAATCATAATTTCAAACTGTATGCACAGGAGTCCATTGCAAATTGTTGCGGCTCATTGCCATTTGGATCGTCACCGGGGGATGAAGAATTGAAATGCAAATACTTTCCTACTAGCAGGATTACAATCAACAATGTCTTCTAAGAAAAAACGCCATGGGCATTGCCGTCTGTAATCTGACTATGAGGTGTGAGCTGAGAGATGCAGCAAAACAATACAAATCATTTCTTGTACCTTCCAAAAGCAGTCAACCCATTTCATGTTCTCGCTAATTAAGATCATACGTACGATAGGTATTACACTATTCAATGTCAAAATGTGAAGCTTCCAGCAAAGAATTAGTATATATTCATTTGTAAATATTGGAAGCTAACCTCTAATTCAAAGAAGTAAGCACTTCAAAAGTTGTCGCCAAAAGTGGATCATGGTAAGAACAAGTTCGATACCATATCTCCAAGATTCTGCTTTGTCCAACTCAGGGTCCTTTCCTTCCCTTATTAAATCCACTTGAACAATTTGATCAAGTATTATGCTCTCCTTCCATCTTCTATCTCACTGACTCTTTGATATTGCACAAGTCTTGCTCAGACGACTTGTAGCTTTCAAGAATGGTCTGCGAAATATGTAAAGCCTCAGAGGTCGTTCCTTTCTCATTATACTGCTCTAGTTTAAGTAAATATTTGATACCAACTTCAAGCTGCTCTTCGTTCAAATTACAGAAGGTGAAATTCTTCCGTTCTTCTAATTTCCCTTCCAAGCACAGACCATAAAGCAAAGCTGCGAAAGAAACAGAATCTGGAATGATGCCAGCACTTGCCATCTTATCACTCAACTTTAAAGCGGATTTTACCATACCATGTAGGCATAGGCAAAAAAGAGCAGAATTATAAGCGGCAGACCTTGAATTCCATCCATCATTGATCATAGTTCCAAAGAAATCCATAAACATACAATTTAAATTCTTTTGAAACTGATTTACTTCATTAGATATTTCACCACAAGAGCTATTTGAGAAACCATTTACCAGATAATGAAATGTAACATCGTTAGGAATGCACTTGTTCATCAGCATTAACTCAAAAAAAGATGCAGCTTTTGCAAGTTTACCTTCTTTACAAAAGCTCCCAATAAGTACAGTATATGTCACAACATTTGGCTTCACATCATGCAACTGAATGTGTTGAAAGATTTTCTCTGCTCTGTTAAAGTCCTTGTTGGAACAAAATCCACTTATCAGTGAGGTGTATGTGACCACATTTGGCTTGCAATGTCTCTGTTTCACCATCTGCCCAAATATCTTCAACCCGCTATTTAAGTCATTCTGCTTTACGTACCCGTCTATGATTGTCGAATAAGTAAACTCGTCAGGAACATAATGTTCTTTTCTCATTCTCTTAAAGAACAAAATTGCATCCTTCATCATCCCAAATTTGCAGAAACCTTTAATCATGGCATTGTATCCTACAATTCCAGGTTCTATGCCATTGTCAATAGCACAATTGAAGAGTTTTTTGGCCTCGTCAAGATTGCCAATACGAATGAAACCATCCACTAGAGACGTATAAAGAAATTCATCAGGCTTTAGATTTTGCTTAAGCATCTCAGAAAGTAGTAACTTAGCAGGAGTAAGCCTACCTTTCTTGCAAAGTCCACTTATTAACATATTGTACACACAAACATCAGGCATCACTCCCTTTTCCAACATTTTTTCCCACATTGTAAAAGCGACATCAACTTCTCCTGCAGATACAAGTCCATGAATAAGAACTCCATAAGATACAACGTCAGCCTTTTGTCCTCCTTTTGTCATCTCTATAAGTAATTCTGATGCCTTAATATATTCTCCTTGTTTGCAATAAAGATGCATTAGAGGAGTGTAACTAAACTTATTTGGAATCAAACCCATTTTTATTGCTTGCTCCAAGAGCTGATTGGCTTCCTTAATCTTCCCATCGCTGCATAAAAACTTGATTAGAGTATTATACGTCGTGATATCTGGACTACAGCCATTATTGGCCAATCTGTTCAATGTCTCATTCACTTCAACTACACAACCAAACTTATATTGAGCATCAATAATGTTATTATACAATTGCACACTGACTTTTAGACCTCTTTCATACATTTCAATCAAAAGTCTATCAATAACTTCAAAGTTCCCTTTCTTGCAAAACCCATTTATAATTGCACCATAAGTTAACAAAGTAGGCAAAAACCCTTTTAACTTCAACTCCTTAAAAAGAGCGTCAGCACTCTCAACGTCACCTTTCTTGCAATATCCAACAATTAGAGTATTATAGAACACAATATTTGGTAGGCAACCTTTCCCCCATCTAGCCTCAATCAACTTCTTACCTTCCTCAATCCTACCTTCTTGGCACAGACCCCTCATTATGATACATGTGCTGTAGTTATCAGCACAGTCAATCTCAGCATCACCTCTGCTAAGCATTTCATCGTACAACTTATGTGCAATTTGAAGTTTTCGACGTTTCACAAGAAGATCGAGTAAGGCATTGCAAGAAAAAACAGTGGGAACGCGATTATGTACATTAATTACTGAATTGTACAGTTCAAGAGCTTTATCAACCAACCCGGCATCCACATATGCGCAAAGTACACTACTCAATGCTTCATGCGTCGGCTCTAATTCCTTGCTTTTCAAACTATTCAACACGTCTTCAATTTCAGAAAACACCTTATACTTCGCTAAAAGCTTCAAAAGCGAAGAGTAGGCAGATGCATTCAAAGAAGAATAATGAGACCGCTTAGAAGCCCAATCGAAGAACTTCAAACCTAACTCCGCATCATCTACGCGGTCTAAAACGAAATGGGTGACGTCAGAAACAAGAATATCGTATTCACCGAAGAGGGTTTCGAGACATTGCTCGTATCCTTCGTGTGTCTTGAGGATATGTATGGTTTGTTTAATGAGCTTCTTCTTAATCTGGGTTTTAAAAAGAAAAGGCGAAGTAGACGAAGGGTTGGGTGTCGATTTTTTGATGGGCTTGATGCGAGAGAGAAGTGTTTTGGACATCTGAAGAATGAAGAATGAAGAATGAAGGGGAACTCGCACTATTTCAAATCAAATGTTCTTCCTTTATATATCCGTTACTTTCGATCTTAATTATTACGCTTCTTCTGGATCCCACGACATTGTTTGCTTCCTTTCATGATTTGAAAACAAACTAGGTTGCTGTCTAAAAATCAATGAAAATTAATTTATTTAAGTTAAATATTAGATATAATAAATTATAATTAAACTTTAAATTAATTTTATTAACAAAAAAAATCCTAAACTCAGAAAAATAAATTAAACAAACTTCACAATCACATCTTTTGTTAAAGAAACTTGTCTCGTTAAAAAAACTTGTCTCGGATGTCTACATTATCCGTGCCAACTCATCGACCCGCACTTTAATTGAAGGACGTCCATGCCAACCCGCATGCATCAGCATTTTATTTAGCAGACGTTCACACCAACCTGTAGATGTGCAAGTGGACGTCCACACTCCGCTAATTCAAGTGCAGACATCCACAGATATATCCACAGGTTGGCGCAGACATCTACTAATTAAAGTACGGACATTCAATATACGTTTTTTGAACGACAAACGTGACTGCGAGATTTATCTTATTCATTTTCTATAGTTCAAAATTTTATGTATTAACGAAATAAATTTAAGATTTGATACGTCACTAATCTAATAATTTAATATTATTTTTCATAATATATAAAAAAAATATTATCATAATTATTTTAATTTTTTCAAATTTAATCTTCATTAATGTAAAGCCCCCTTTTACTTAATTAAAAAAAATGATTTATAAAACGTGTTTTACATATACTATTGAAATGATAATATAGAAAAAAAAAAACCTTTATTTTCAAAATAAATATAAACATGTCTTTCCATTTTTCATAATAAAAACACATTTCGATCATTCTATAATTCTATTTCAAAACGTTTTTAAAAAATATACAATTTTGGGCCATAACTCACCAATAAAGTAGCTGAACAACGCAAACGCTCAACTCAACTATGCTCCATCAACTGCAGTCTTCCTATCGTCAATCCATATCTATTTCCTACAGGCTAAAGTCATCACCTATATTATAAGATTTATCTATAAACTTAATGCTCAGTAACAAATATACTAGATTATTAACAATGCTATACACGTGTAATGTAACTTTGTAAAACATGCATTTTCTCTTTCAATCTTTCTTTTGTTTCACTTCACAGTCCAACTGCTGGGGGTAAGACAACATAGGAGAAAGTGACACCTTTTGACCCATTTAGTGTAGCCTGTCACGACCAGAAGGAGGGTCTAACAGAACCGCTGGATCAGACGACTTGATCCTCATGGAGGACCCAATTACCCATCCCAAGGCGTAAAAGAGGCAGAACTCTTAACATGAAAATTAAGCCCAAATTCAAATTACATCAGTTGAGATCTATAAAGTGATCAACTAGAGATATGATAGTACAAATGAAAAAACGTACTGTGTAGGAATTAAATTAAACAACACCAAAACTCCAAACTCCAAACATACCTGATACGAAGAGATCGAACCGACGAACATACACTCATCCACGGGAAGATCGATATGCCCATCAAAGGGGTATAGACAACGCTCCACGACGACATGTGCAAATCTCATACACCAAGCCTACCCCCTAACCTATGAAAAATAGAGTCTAAGAGGGTGAATGACAAACTTAGTAGGGAAATCGATACTAAATGCAATGCATGCTAAAAACTGTTTTCCTCATCATTGAAAACTATTTCATGCTTCTCATTTATCATACATGGATTTAATTCATTAAAACTTCTTTATCATTTTATTAAACCGGCTCATGACCCTCGATGTGACTACATAAAAAACCATTGTATACATACACAATTATACTATAAAAATACGCCAATATCATTTTCTGTGTGAAAACGTTATCAGTGAAAAAAGATGGTCACACAAGGACTCATCCAGCACACACCATAGAAAGGTGGCCATTTGTCGAGAGCTACACCTCATGAGACAAAGAGAAAACCAACGATGACAATTCGAAGATCTAGCACGTCACCCGAATGTGTCGACGAGCTGTAGCTCAGCAACAATACGATCAGTATAATCGAGATAATAGGTAAGGTTACTCGTGATAGACTGCTTCTTAACTAAAATACTCATATGTCTCAAATTGACGAGGGTTGCCAACAAGCAAAGATATGAGCCGTCATACCACTCATTAAATGGAACGGTACTAGAATAGGTGAATCTCAGTGATCGACAACCTTTAATTAGTGTGACTAAATACCCTGGCAAGGTTCTGGGGCTCAAAACCCAAGGGCGCGTCATCACCGTCCCATCTCCATTTCCACTTCTAGGGCTCGAAACCCGATGACATGTCATCAATGCCCTATCACCCTTTCACATGTACAAACGGTCAATCTTCTCACAGTAGAAGATTGCACGGGATAACTTTGTGATATTTTAGCGCCAGAGTGCCTAAAACATTAAGAGGTTTCATCCTCCTAATATATGTATAAGCACAAATATCAAACCATCTCATGTGCGCAGAATAGTAAACAGTATACCATGTACGATAAAGCAAACGTGAAAAAACATACATATACATAAAAACAGACATGCTGTCAAAACAGTCACTGTCGGGTTTCCAAGTATGGTATCCCACAAAATATCAATTTTGAAAATATAATGCAATATACTGCAGAAAGTATAAAGATCTCTACCTCAATGACGACCACGACACGCTTACCAACAAGCTAGCTCCATGCGCTATCGTAAGCGAAGGTCGCACCACTGACATTATAATACCCTGATTTTCCATAACATAATTTAAGAAGGATAAATTAAAAAGTAATTGGGAGTGTTCGGATTATTTGGATATTTATCACGCTCAAGCCGCATGATTTGGAAGAAGGAACCGCGAAGGTTTGCCAGCGTCGATCGAACCCGTGCGTTGGATGAGGTATGTCTTCTGAATCATGGTCTTCGGTTGGATGGTGGAATACCCACTTGGTGAATTAAATAGGAAAAGATTGGAAGTGAGAGTAGCACTTCTGATGAAATTAAAAATTGGCAGTGAGAAAGCTGTTGGAAGATGAAGACCGAGAGTGAGGGAGGAAGAAGAAGTTCTCCTATCTTCAAGTAAGGAAGATGTCATTTTTGGGTAAATCTGCATTGTTAATTGGTTGGACTTCTGTAAATGGTTATTGGATGAAAAGAATATGGATACGTTCTACTGATGGATTATCTGTGATTGTAATTGGTTTATTATCTGCTATGTTATTTGAATGATGAGCATAATTAATGGATTTACAACTTGTTATTTTGGAATTATGCAGCATGAGTAGTGTTGCTGAATATGTTACTTAAGAATTGAGACTATTACCTTGAGAAGTTATATGTTAGGTTAAGGGATGTATGATGATTTACAGTTTTGGTATATGTTTAATTTCTGCTTATTGGATATTGTAAGGATTTCTTTTAGTAATAAGGAACAGTTGCTTGGTTTGTTGATAATTGTTTTTGAACTGTAGTAGGATGTTGGATAACAATTTAGATAATTGACAGTAAAAGAAAGAAAAAGGAAGCAAAGGAAATGAGTTGAAATTGTTCTCTAGTAATTGTCCATTGTAGGCATGCTTGTTGGATGTTGTTAGATGATATGAATTTGTTAAGTTGTAAGCAATGGAAATTGTTAAGTACTTAAGTTGGCTATTGGAATTTGTTAAGCGTTGAGGTTCTTGAAAATTTGGTAGTTTGTTAATAATGGATAATTATTGGTTAAATTGGTTGATGAAAATAATTGGATGAAATGTGATAAATATATTAATTAATAAATGATAATTATTTTGAAGGTATTAATGGGAAAAAGAGCAAAGAGCTAAACGCCCTAAAGACTACATGTAAGTTGATACTTACTGTGCTTTGGTCTTCGGACCCTACATCGCAAGAATTAGGGTTGTTTATTGATTGTTACCACTTTCATAGAATATTTAGGTTGTTTACTGCTTTACCACAAATTGAACATGTTCCGTATATTGTGCTATTGTTTGCTGTCTGTTTATTAGAGTTAGGTTCTTTTAATGATATGTTTCATCAATGAGCATGATTAGAGATTATTGGAATGATATGATAGAATTGTATGTATTCCCGATAATCATGTATCATAGTTTTTAAAAGATATAAAAATGGTTTTCATGCATGGTTTTGAAAAGGAAACGAAAAGTGGTGGAATGGATTCTCATACCTACAAAGTGAACGGCGTTCTCAAGGGCTGAACACCCGAGCGAACAATCATCACTTAGATGTAGGAACATCCATTGTATCATTGAATAAATGTAAATAGACATATGGAGATTCGAGAGAATTGATGACTGTCCATCGATGGGGACACCATAGGATGTATCTCCGTATCAGAGTAACGGTTAACCACTTGGACTCTAGGGTTCATCATTTTTCTTATACGGAAATCCCCAATGTCTTCAACAAAAAGGGAATGGTGACGGTCATCAGTGGTGAGACCGTAGGATGTATCTCCTTGCCGGAGTGACGGATAGCCACATGACCATAAGATGTATCCATTCTCTTGGTACATAGGATGGATAGGTTCCCTTCCAGAAAATGAAATTAAATAATAACAAAGCGAATAAACATAGATAGGCGTGTAGGGATTTGGGAGATTTGATGATGTTCATCGGTGGGGACACCATAGGATGTATCTCCCTATCGGAGTGACGATTAATCATGTGGACTCTAGGGTTCATCATTTCTCTTGTACGGAAATCCCCAACGTCTTCAACAAAAAGGGAATGGTGACGGTCATCGGTGGTGAGGCCATAGGATGTATCACCTTGCCGAAGTGATGGATAGCCACATGGCCATAGGATGTATCCATTCTCTCGGTACATGGAACATATAGGTTCCCTTCCAGAAAATGAAATTAAAAGGGAAATGGAAACAGAAGGAGAAAGATCAAGTAAAGTTAAGATCAAGAAACAGAAAGGAAATGAACTGTGAAATGAAAACGGAAAGAAAAGAAAAAGAAATGAAAACAAAAAAAAGAAAAATGATTTCAAAAATGCATAGCATGTTTATTTTATTTTATATCACTTACTGAGCATTAAGCTCATTAGTTAAGTCTTGTTGATGTAGGTATATGCTTGAAAATAGACGATCAATACAAGGTGCAGTTGATGAGGAATTTGCACGGATGAATCGTGTGGCTAGCTAGGCTAAAAAGTAACTGGTTTTGTAATTAATAAAGTAAACCGCTTAAATTTAATATTTGTTTAATTTATGCTTTCGCTATGTTTTAAGAAAAAGAGTTTATAAATGGAAGTTATTCTGTTGCTAAAAATGTTTTAAATGACTATTACTATAAAAAGATTTCAAGTAATGGATTTAACACTCGGTTAAAGAAAAGTCTTACTCTGATTTTATAAAAGAAAAAGTTTTAAATTTCATGCAATTTTAAAATAAAATAAAAACTGGGATGTTACAGACATCTCTGGAACCTATAACAGGGTTGATGTCAACATCTCATCAATCACACAAAGAATAACAGATAAGTCTTAATCATGACTCGGGATTCACAACGGTCTCTTAGAACAACCACTAGTCCCAAACTAGAAATCAAATTTAGGAATACCACAAGAGTCCTAGACCAAACACAAAATCCAAACCAAAACTAAGTATGGTTGGTGAAGCAGAACAAAGTTTCATAAACCCAACTCTGAGAAACAAATGGTGCGGTCGACCAAATAGACCCAAGGTCGATCCGATACCCTAACAGACAACTAGAAAGTCCCACTGGTCAACAAGACACGGTGACGGAGGACGGGACACAACCCACTCGACTCGACCCACTCAGCAGTCGTTAGGACATAACTGAAGCCATTCAAACCTAAAGGCGTATTTGAAAGATTTGAATCTCATTTTTATTTTATGAAGAGAAAGATGATATTTATAATTAACATCTTATTACAAAGTTAACAAATTTCCCAAAATTTAGGAAGAGAAAAACAAACTTCCTAATATTATTCTAGAATAACACAAAAATAAGCATATGAACATCTTATAAAAAAGCTTATTCTAACAC
>CM039474.1:23651980-23696681 GCA_022433065.1 Begonia loranthoides | reverse complement strand
CCCCCTTCCCTCAAGTCGGAATGTACACATTGTATAATTCAAGCTTGATTATGAACCTTTCGAAGCTTGGTCGGACAAGTGGCTTTGTTAACACATCTGTTGTTTGATTGTACGTTGGAACATATACGATCTTAAGACTTCCGTCCTTCACTTTTTCCTTGATAAAGTGTCTATCGATCTCAACATGTTTAACTCAATCAAGATGAACCAGATTATGACCAATAGAGATAGCCCCATTGTTATCACAATGTGTTAGTATTGATTTTACAATTTCTAAGTTGAGCTCATCAATGAGTAATCTCAATTAGATCCCTTCACAAATTCCTAATGCTAGTGACCACAGTTCTGCCTCAGCGTACTCCTAGTCACAACAACCTGCTTTTTACTTCTCTATGTCACTAGATTTCCCCATAAAAATGAGCAATATCCAAAGGTAGATCGACAGTCATCTGGTGATCCTGCCTAATCTGCATCAGTGTAAATCTGAATGTCTCGGGATTCTATTTTTTGAAGAATAATCACAATCCAAGTGTGCCTTTAAGATACTTCAAGATCTAATAAATTGCGTGCATATGACTCTCAGAGGGTGTGGGCATGAACTGGCTCATACAACAAACCAGAAAAGCAATATCTGGTCTAGTATATGACCGATAAATAAGCTTCGAAACTAACCTTTGTTATTTATCCTTATCTACTGGTGGATCATTTGGAGTTGTTTCAAGTTTCTTTCCTAGGACCATTGGAGTATCAACTAGTTAGCAGTCCAACGTGTAGGTTTCACTCAACAGATCTATGATGTATTTGCACTAAGATACATATATTCCTATTGTATTTCAAGCTACTTCCATTCCTAGGAAGTATCGAAGATTTCCAAGATCCTTAAGTTCGAACTCCTTTGCCAATTGTGCTTTAATCCATTTTATGTCCTCCCTATCATTGCCTATAAGAACAATATCATTGACATAAACCAGTAATATGGTGAGACCAATTGCCTACCGTTTGAGAAAGAGAGTATGATATGAGTGTGCTTGATCCTATCCATTTTTTTAGAATTGCCTTTGTGAAGTGACCAAACCATGCTTGAGGGGACTTTTTCAAACCATAACGGGCCTTCTTTAGTTGACAAACTTTATTGTTATCATGTGTGAACCCCGGTGGCAGAGTCATGAACATTTTCTCATCGAGATCTCCATTTAAGAACACATTTTTTACATCAAGTTCAAAGAGAGGCCAATCAAGGTTTGCAGCAATTGACAATAAGACCCTGATAGTGTTTATTTTTGCCATTGGTATGAAGGTTTCTTGGAAATCGACACCATATGTTTGAGTATAACCTTTTGCTACAAGGCGTGCATTGAATATATCAATTGTCCCATCTTCCCTCAAGTTTAGCTACCACTTCCAATGTTTTGTTTTGTTCTAGGGTTGACATTTCTTCTAAGATTGTCTTCTTCCAATTTGGGTTATTCCATGCATCCTCAAATGTCCTTGGATTATCAATATTACTCAATTCAGTAACAAATGCATTCGTTGGACTAGACAGATGCGAGTATCCTAGAAATTCTATAATTGGATGCTTGGTACATAGTTGAGTGTCCTTCCGAATAGCAATCGGTATGTTTAATGTGGAATCAGATTCTTCAGGTAATATTTCAGTAACAGGACATGGGTCAAGGTTAGGATGATCTAGACCTTTCAACTTTTTCAGCCATTGATCGTCGAGATTAAGTCCGAGTAAAGAATAGAGAATTGCCACTACTACTCATCGATGATTAATTAGGGTTTAGTGTTTGAGGAATCTGAGAGATACTTTTGAGGTTATGATTTTCAGCACTTGATGATAGATTTGTTGGGACTTGGGAGACACATTCAGGTGGTGTAGGTTTTCCTAGATTAGGTGAAGTAGTTGGAATGTTCTCATTATTTTTAGGGAGATAATATATGGCTTGAAAATAATTTCCTTGATTCTGTGGGCTAACAAAGGGAAAATCTGGTGGAGAATTTTGTAGCGGATTTTGTGGGTTCACTGCTGCAAAGGCAAGTGTAGGGAGATACTAGAAAGGAGGTGAATTATCTAGTGTACTAGAGAAAGTGGCAGATTTTGTGGAACTAAAAATTTAGTATCAAATAATTACCCCCCAGAGACTGATTTTTGGAAAAATACATTTGATGTTCAAAGAATGAAACATCATGAGAAGTAAAGTATCGGTTTTTAGTAGGACAAAAACATCGGTACCCTTTTTGATTTGAAGAGTATCCTAAGAAAACACATTCAAAGGATCTAGTATCTAATTTACTTCTATTTTGAAGAAAATTGTGCACAAAGAACTTGCATCCAAAAACTCATAATTCGAGAGTTGAAAAACTAGGATAATTCGGAAAAGAATTTTGAAGAATAGAAAGATGTGTTTTGAAACGAAGTACCTTTGAGGGTTGGTGATTAATTAAAAAACAAGCTGTCCAGATTGCATGACATGCCTCGGGGGTCGAGGCCTATTACTCGATTGCAAACAAAGTCCTTACTTTTACTTAGCCAAATCACTGATGATCTTGTTTCTTTTGCAGGTATTAACTTCGATGATGGTTCCATTTGGGATGTTGTCACAACGGATAGAGAGCAGCCCGTGCATGTCTTGACTTGGGACACACGTGAGTGTTGTGAGCTTCATCAAACGGGAATTTGTCTTCCCGGCATCCCAAACGTGTAACCTTTCAATTCTGCATTTTTTTCATTTCTTATTTTATTTTCATGGCAAACATTGAGCCTATTTTGTGAGGGTAAGGCATGGTTATAAGCTTTACTCATTCATGCATTTAGATTGTTGGTTAGGTTAGATGGTGATGATTCAGTTATAGGTTGATGGGCCAAGTCCAATCCATTTCAAGCCCAAGGAAAGAGCAAGCCCAAAGAAAACATCAAGGAGCTGCCACGTGTATGCCATGCATGTTATCTCCCATCAGCTTTAATCTCGGCCATTCATTCTACATTCATCCAAGGGCCTGCATGTTGCCACCCAAAGAAAACATCCAGGAGCTGCCACGTGCACGTCATGCATATTGCCACCCACCTGCCTCACCTCGACCGTCCATCATCCCCTACTCATCATCACCTAGGCTTATAAATATCCATGGATTAGATGCATTGAAAAAACTTTTGATCAGATTAATATATTTGTAGCTTCCTCCTCTATGAGAGAAATCCCGACCCTGTCGTGAGTCAGCCCCAGATTTTCGAATCCGAGATGAAGTAGAGGACTTCCTTGTTAGCAAGCTCATGGTGCTTGAGCTAACTCGTAAGTTTTCCCTTTTCAAACTTCCATTGGGAGTTTGAGCGAGGGAAAACCAAACCATTGCCTACAATTGGTAGATTTTCTTCGAAAATCTAGAATCCGTGAACCTCACGTTAGATAGTTCCCATATCTGATCAAGGGTTTACATCTCCTCCCCTGTCGCTCATCGTGGGTTTCTAACACGTGCTTCCTTTTTTAGGTCGTCTCGTGTCATTGCATCTCCCCAAAATCGGTGAGGAACATTTGGAGAGTGAGCTACTTCAAAAAGGTGACCATTTTTTGTTCTGAGTTATAGTTTTGCTAGGGAGATTCAACACAAGAGCTATGATAAAGGAGACCATGTGATGTAAGAAAGGTATTGAGAGCTGAATTGAAGAATTTAGTACCATTAACGGTACAAAGAATTTTTATGGAGGTTTCAAATTGAATCTTGACCATAGAATGAAATTGTTCAAAAATTTTTGGGACCTAATATTTATCTTTTAACAAGTATGTCCAACAAACCCCAATATGATCATCAGTTAAGGTCACAAACCATCAGTGATTTAGAGGAGTCGTAATTTGAGAGGGATCCCATAGATTGAATTGAACTAGGGCGAATGGATGAGATGATTTATATTGAATAGAGTGAAACTTGGCCTTTGATGTTTGACTAATTGACAAATGTCACAAGAAAAGTTATCATTATTGACAAATAACTTTGGAAACAATCTTTTCAAATATAAAAAACTTGGATGCCCTAAGCGACAAAGAATAAGAAACACCTTTTGATGATTAGTAAGAGGAGTAGTAGTGGATCAAATGTGAGCTTGAAACTTATTTGACGAACAATTGCTGAAAAAATTGATAAAAGTCTAGAGGGTTCTCTAGCATTCCTAATCACTTGACCCAATGTCTTGTCTTGAAAAATACACAAGTTGGAAGAGAAAACAACCATGATATTGTGAGATAATGTTAACTTACTAATAGATAGTAAATTATATGAGAAATCGAGTACATATAATACATTTTCCAGCTGTAGAGATGAACTCAACACAAATATTTTTGTACCAACTACAAAGAATTTTGAACAATTTACTATTTTACTGAATGTGAATGAGTGCAAGGAAAATAATTAGAGAGTAGATGAAGGCTAACCATCATATGGTCTGAAGCATCTGAGTCAATGATCCATGGTTCACAAGGCAAATTTGGCAAAGGAGATGAGAAAACACTCGTTTTGGCCATAAGAGATGAACATGCAAATGATCCAGGGGTAGCCATAGATGAACTTGCGAAAAACTTACTGAGTCGATCAAACTGAATCTAAGAGAAAGAACCAAAAGGGACAGATTCATCCTTACTAGCTAGAGCTGGATTTGTAGTACTTCCACCTTGAGTTCATCTTGGTTTCCAATTCGGGGGCTTCCATGCAGCTTCCAATACTTATCTTTAGTGTGATATGGTTTCTTGCAGAATTCATAGTGAGTAATTAGCTTATCCTCAGCAACAAGAGATGCAATGGCAAATTTGTGAGATAAAGAAGGGATTGAATCAATCCCAAGCATAACTTTTCTTCGGTGTTCTTCTCGATGAACGTCAGCAAATATTTCTTCAAGTGTAGGAATGAGGAATTTATCCCTGTACTTCATCTAACGAGGGGTGAAGACCAGCTAGAAAATCATAGATATGTTCTTTTGTAAGAAGTTTCATGTATAGTTATGCATTCGCAATATTAGTCCATGGTTGCTATTGAAACAAATCAAGTTCTTGCCAAAGATGATTTAGTGAATGGAAGTAAGTGGTAGCAGAATTGGATTCTTGATGAAGGTTTCTAATTTTGGTCCGAAGAGAAAACATATGAGATGAATCTTCAAGATAAGAGTAAGCTCTTCTTATTGCTTCCCACATTTCATGAGTCATGGAATAGAGCAAATACAATTAACCAATTTGTGGGTTCATAGAGTGAATCAGCCAAAACATCACCAAAGAGTTCTGAATTTCCCAAGTTGCAAACGTTGGATCAGTAAGGGTTAGTGCAGGAATAAAACTGTCCAGGTATCCTGTCTTTCCGCATCCACAGATTATCATGAGGATAGACCTAGACCAATGAACAAAATTATGTCCATTAAGTTTAAAAATAGAGATGATAGTGAAAAAATTAGGATCAGCCATAAGAGAAAGAGTTGAAGAAACTCCCGCCATAGTAATAATAAAAAAATGCCTTTGGTTGCTCCGATACCATAAAGGCATATTTGGAAGATTTCAATCTCATTTTTATTTTATGAAGAGAAGGATACTATTTATAATTAGAATATTGTTACAAAGTGAACAACTTTCCTAAAATTTAGGGAGAGTAAAATAAACTAGTAAAAAAACTTCATAATATTATTATAGAATAACATAAAAATAATCTTAGAAACATCTTATAAAAAAAGTTTATTCTAACAGAACCCAACCATGGTCGACAAGGTATCATGGTGGTTAACCGAGACCACCCAATAATCGTCGAGATAAACGAAGGTCAACCAAAACCTCGCAACCTCGATCAGACTCAATGACAGTCAATCGAGACCATCTAGTTTCGACGAGACACGTCCACAGTCAGCAAAGACTTCATAGTAGTCGAAAGACACGCTCACAACCATCCACGACTCGATAGTCGTAGAGACTCATTTAAAGTCAATCGAATATGACTTTAGTGGAGAGGTTGGCTCGAAGACCATAAACCAAACCGAGCATCAAACCTTGTCAACGGACAATAATTTTCAACAATGAGTCACAAAGATAGGTGGAAGGGCCCCTATGCCAAGTTTAGGAACCCAATCGATGCTAGAGCGGCCAAAAACACGCTTGCCTAAATAGTGGGTTGACCCGAAACAGATTGCAAGGCAATCTACCCATTTTCGGTCATCAGCGGTCAATCAGTTGATTATTGGTCGATTGTCCACTGTCGACCGGTCGATCAACAAGTCGATTGATTGAGTGGTTGAACGTCCAAGTCCCCCCTAGACTTCGGGTGATCGACTGGTCCAATCGCAGTCCATCGACCACAAATCTTTCGGTTGATCGACCACCAGCCCCTAGTCAATCGGGAATCGCCGAAAACCAAGGTTTCTTTGCGTTTTGCCCAATTCTTGACTCCTAACGACAAATAACCCTGCATAAACTCCAACGCAACACAAAACAACCAGAAATTTCCCTCGGATTCGAGTTTTGAACCTTGAATCTGAGGCTAATCAAAATCCTAACATTAGGAATAAAAGACGGAGGAGAAAAACTTACCAAAACGTAAATCGCTTTCACAATAGTTGCTTACGCGGACGACGAAAACATGAAACCATCGTCGAAAGTCGGAATCGCTCCAATCGGTTCCCTCTCTCTCTCTCTCTCTCTCTCTCGGCCTCTCTCACCCGTGATGAAGAAGAAGGAAGTTCTTCTTTTATTTAATATATATATAAATATAAATATATATATATATATATATATTAATAAAATATAATATTTTAAATAAATTTAATTTAAAATTCAATTTAAAACCTAAATCGATTAAAACACTAACCGGAAACATTTTTTTTTCGTTAATATTAAGCAACTGAAAAACGCACATGTGGCTGGTAAGTGACAAAACATGTCAACTTTCAACGTTTGATCTAAAAATCACGCGAAAAATTTACAGATGGAACTTTAAAATTATTTAAAAATCTCAGATTTTACATAATCAACTTGAAACCCCATCCCATAGCCAGTATTTATGTTTATTCTGTCCATTTTCTATTTATCAGTCCAAAATATATACAAAGAAGTTCTTTTATGTCATTTCATAGAATATGAAAAAGAAATTGTTTTATGTCATTTCATAGAAAATATTTTTATGATGCATAAAAGATGCTTATCAACGTGTCAATGCACATCATCATACTAAAAACTCTATATTATATTAAATTTTATAATAACTAGTCAATATTAAGCAACTGATATTTTAATTATTCAAGGAATCAATACTAACCTCATATATCTCCTAACATAATAATAATGTGATAACATACAATTAACCAAATCATATCAATAATACTATCTTCATATAACACAATGTGTCAAACAATGTCATAATCCTATTATAGCATTTTGTGATGCAGGCCAAAGAGACAAAAAAAACATACAATATCTCTTACCTTCATGTCTTAGCATGGATACAACAAGTTTACTCAATAATATCATTGAATTAAAGTACCTAAAACATGTTAAACTTCCATTAGCATTCTTTCATCCACTTGTAACTTAAAATGTGCATAACTACTAATATACACAACCAAATTCCGTAATTCCAAAACCTAAACTTAATTAACGTAGTGCATATTACATAACCATTCAACTGGAATAACTCCTCACACATATTTAAGTTGAAACACATCAAAATCTTATTCCAATATTGACAAATTTCAAGTTTCTATACACAATTTTTATCCAACTTTGAAAATTCATCACTCAAGCTGTACTTAACAAAATCCATCAATTCCAGAACTTATATTTTCCTTGAGATGTCTAGTATAACATACTAAAATGGTTTTAGATTTGAAATTTATTAAGACAACTTTTAACTTCCAAACACCAAACTGCACAATTTAAACTAATTTCATATTATCCATCCTTTTCAATACATAAACTTAACCAAACTCTTACAATTAATTGAAATCAAGAAGAAAACTCTTATTACCTTCAGGAAGTTGAGCGAATATGATAGCCTTCTTGAGAGATTTGTCTTCTCCATACTAAACCTCACGGTTGAAGTTTCTGTAACGACCTGGATTTTCATAAATCGTTAAAATACGTAAAAATTTGAAATTTCTTTCTTTTTAAGCAAAACATATCAGAGTGCGTCTAAACCGGATCGCTACTAAACTCATTATAAAAATTCAGTGAATAAAATGCGGAAGCGTTATGAAATAAGCTATCGTAAAACATGGCGGAAGCGTATTTAAATCGTTTAAAAGGAAATCTAAACAATGGAGTACAATACAATAATAAACTTATTATGATTACGACCGTTTCTCATTTACTCTTTAATCTGGCCAGCCTCTATCTCGTTCATGCAAATCCCTCATCCCTGCTTCATTATCTGTTTATCATCTACTTATTATCTATTCGTCGTTGTACCTACACCACAAGTAAGGACATGAGCTTTCGACCAGTAAGGAAATGGGGGAAAACAATTATGCATATCTCTCTCTTGAATTTTTCTTGGAATGGGGGCTACCAAAACCAATTCTTTTATTACGCTCTTTGGTTCTTGGTTCTTTACTCGTACTTCGATCTGGAGATTAGAGGTTGTCTTTGAGATGGCCTAGTTGATCGGCTTCTAACCTCCTGTGCGCAAGCTAGTCCCTTTCCCAACTAGGTGAGTGTGTATCCTAGCTGCTAGGCTAGATCCGGACTAACCATCTACCCCAACTCCCTGGTCATCCCCTTTCTAGCGTATCCCACCTTCAAGGATCCTCCCCTTCTAGCGTATCCCTCCTTTAGGGTTTCTACCCTTTCGGCGTATCCCGGCGGAGGGTTTCTTTGGTGATGGATGTATCCAGCCCATCCCGAACATTCTTTTCTTAGCATTCGTCCCCTTTCCGGCGTATCCCACCTTCAAGGGTCCTCCCCTTCCGGCGTATCCCGCCTTCAGGGTTTCTTCCCTTCTGGCGTATCCCGCTGGAGGGTTTCTTCGGTGATGGACGTTTCCCTCCCATCCCGAACATTCTTGATCTTAGCGTTTTTCCTCACTCATGCATGCGTGAGTACCACCCCAAAGTGGCACTCCCTACGAGTTTCTATTAACATGATACATAGTTCATTATAACGTACGTTAATGGAAATTGAAATGCGCATTGAAGTAAAAGTACTATAATTGAACTCGCGCATAAAATGAATAACAATAATTGAAAGCATGCATAAATACAGGGAACAATTATGAAATCAAATTAAAGCAGCGAGTGAACAAGATGAGACAATAAAGTAACACACGAAAAATTACAATTTCACTAAACATGCTCATCGAACTAAGCTAGGCTAAACATGGAAACATGTTGTAGACAACGAATAACGGAAACATGCTTATAAATTGTAAATCCTTATTCTAATTGGTTAAGCATACTAATTGAACATATTAATCACAAGCTTATTACATGGCATATCTTAATTACATGTCATTCGAATATTAATATAGTTTAATTACATGCTCGAATAATTCGTTATCGTGCTCAAATTAACTAATTTAGTCAAACTAATTAACATGCTCATACATTACTAATTAATATTTAAACATGCTAGTTAACTTGCATACTTAACTAATTGATTTGCTTAAATAATAATTAACATGCTTGAAAGAAGATTACGATTTACATGCTCGGAAGAATAAATATAGGTTAAGTAATTTACATGCTAATATCGTTCTAATTAATTACGTGCTCAAGTTTATAATTGGTTATTCTAGTCGATTTACATGCTCAAGTAAAGTATAATTAAGTCATCGACTATCATTGTCTAAGTAAGTTAACATGCTTGAGTACAATTAATAAACGCTAGTTTAGCTATCTAACATGTTCAAGTGATAATTACATCAGGATTCTAATTGATTAATAATTAAATATACTACCAATTGATTTACACATGCCATTTCAACATACTAGTTAGTTAATTGAACATGATCACATGTTTGGACTAATCAAGTTGTTCACATAATTGGATTGACTAAATTGATTAACACGCTCAATTGATTAATGATTAACTAATTTAATTAACATTCTCATGCTCATCCTAATTTATTATCATAGTCAATTAAGCATGCTACGATTAAGGGTGCATAACAAATAAATGATGGCTAAACAACAACGAAAGAAACAACGACATTATAGCTAACCGGGAGTAAATATTTAAACACAACATAGGACTCTTAGCTCAATTTCAGACTTCACATAATCTTCTATCATTCACTTATTCCACTTTCATCTCGACCGTGATTTCAGAACTCGTATGCATTCATCATAAGTCTATCAGAGTGAAACATGTATAATAGAACATCATAAGGCAACCAACAAGAATAAGCCATCACAGAAGTAACATCTACAGGGTATCAAGCGATCTACATTACCAACAGGGAAATAACAATAGTGAGGAGGTCAATAAGGAATAACGACAGTAAATCATTCAAGAGACACCACACTACTCACGCATACTACTTGTGGTGTAGGGAATGGCCAAGACACACCCAATTTTCTTACCTCAAATCTTTATCGCGGTTTGCACTTATTAGTTATCCTTTATCCCCATTTTTTAACCCAGCAAGCAGGAAAGCTCTCGGCCACAGCTCTCCACCCTCGGCCAGAACTCCACCTCCATTCCAAGTCGCAATAGCTCACCAACAACAAAACCAATAAAGGTCAACAACGACTTCTTTAATATAATCCAACTTAACATCTTATTTCCAATTAATGATTACATTCTAAATCAATAGAGTATACTAACAAAGTTGTCACGTACAGATTTATTCCCAAACAATTAACACTTCTATCAGAGTTAACAATCTCAACCATACTCCAAGTTCGACAAATTATCTCATCCCAAAATTACATGCTTCACAAGGAAATAAAGACAATGGCTAAACAGATTATAGACAGAGCATTAACTTCCAAAATGGCCATCCAACATATTTTACTACAACATGAATCAATCATCCAACATAGAGCAGTCTCGTTCACACGGTTAGTCATAATATTAATATATCTTCTTAACATACATCGACTAACAAGGTGCTTATATTCATCAACCCAAGCAACAACATTCCATTGACTATCCCAAAAGCATCGACAGAAACACAACAGATTATTACAGTTCAACACAACTACAGAACCTACAGAGGAAGACCATCACAAAATCAGCCAACCCAACATAATCACCAACCCATTATTCAACATGAAAACCCAATTCCAAATTCACTATCACTAAAACAACTAACACCAGCAAGTTTTTCTATAACTTCACAGAATGCAGAAATGTATACCCCCAGTAGACAGTTACATTATCCAGTAGCAATTTATTCCAACACAACAGACAACTATAATCCAAGCTAAACTCAAATCGGCTAACACATCCAAGACAACACAAAAAAATAGATTCCAAATACTTAGACAGCAGAGAGAAATCTTTCCAACAAATAATAGATTATATGTCTACACATAACCAGATTTCACAGGGACTTAGCTCAATGGAAATACAACTCATACATCAGCAGCATAACCCATTGTAAGTCATAAGTTGAAAGGGAGGGGTTCATACCGTCAAAACAGCCGAGAGCAGCATCCAAGTCCTCAGCTCTCAAACTCCAGAAGCTCTCGGCCAGAGCTCCATGCTTCACCGCTCTTCTCTAAACTTCCCATTTCCTCTTCTTTGTAAATCCACATAAAAGGGGACACTCTCTGCCGATTCCTGGAAGGCAGAGAGCGACATCCTTTAGCACGCCCGACCAACCCCTGCCTCCAATCTGTCCATTGTCATCCACGCCAGCCACCAATATGTCGGCCAGCCCTCATATACCAAACAAGGCCAATAAGACAAACCATATTAGCTCAACACTCAGCCCAACACAAACTAGACCGAAACCTCCAGCCGAACCATGCCCGAGCTACCAGCTCCCCTGCCACATCGACCCAAAGTGTCGATCACAGCCCGTTGCTTGCTAACCGACTGTCGCCGAGCCTTCATTCCACTTCCCGGCGCTTCGCCGTTCAGACCTGCGACACATCGAGCCCAAGCTCGAAACTGCTCGTCGCTCAACCCCCTATCATCTGTCGTGTCTTCGGCCATTGAATGGCGGCCCGAGCTTTGCCGTTGCACCCTCCTCCTTCTCCCCCGTCTCCATTCGTCACTCCGATCACTCCTCTTCATCGCGCCCGAGCGCTGCTTGTCTCTCCTCTCCTTCTTGTTTGGGCTCCTCTTCTTTGACTGAATGGCCAAAGACCAAATGAAGGATTTCTTTTTAATTTCCCAGCCAAAAACAATCAACTTGAACCAGCTCTCCCTCCACTCTTTACTTTAATTTCTCTTTTTAATTTCCTCATTTTAAATTCAAATTGATTGATATTAGAAATATGTATATTTAAGTGTCAAATATTCGTACCTCGTATTAACCGACTCAATTTGTAACTCTAGACTTATTCCAAATGTAGTTAAAGGATTATTACGAGTCTATTTAAATTTCTTAATTCCATTTCCCAAATAGATTTCCATCAATTAAACCCCTAATAAATTCTCTTAAATTATAACCGAACGGTTATGTCCTTGGTAATACCCTGATAAATATCCGATAAATCCGAATACCCCTAATTAATTTCCAATTATTCTTAATAAATTATGATATAAAAATTTGGGGTATTACAGTTTCTCCCTAAAGGAAAACAACTATTCCTTAACATATATCTTAACCAAGTAGGAGGTGTCTGTAGGATCGATATGCGCCTTTGGGGGGGGGGGGGGGGGGGGCGCGGGGGAGAGTGATATTTATTTTTCTAACCCTATATGATTTAGCAATAATAAATAAACACACAATCACAAATATAAGAGAGATAAGGAAAAAACAATATGACACCAAGTTTGTTCATGTGGTTCGGCAACCCCAGCCTACGTCCGCACTCTAAGTTTCTGACTTGGAGATCCTTAAACTCAATAATCTCCCTGGTTATTGTTGATTGAACTTCACAAGCATCAATCAAAACTTTACAATGACTATTGTGGGGCGTCACCCTCACTTGACTATTCTCAGGGCATCACCCTTGATTTGGGTACAATGAAAGTAAAATGAAAAATACAAACTTAGAACCTAAGCTCTCCAAATATGAATCACTAGATTAGGATTGGAAGAGTTCTCATTTAAATGAGTGTATGAATTTTTCCAGAGCTTCGCTACACTTCTCGTTTGGTTAATTTGAGCTTCGAAGTGTCTTCTATATATAGACCCTGCTTGAGTAGTTGACCACTTCTAATTTGGTCGACTGCCTCCGACCGTTGGAATGTTACCTTTATGCTTTTGGTCATCCATTTTTCACTCAGGTCTGTCAAACTGGTCATCTGCTTCTTCATAACTCTAAACATTCGGTCAATCAAAGACTTGGCTAATCGACCTCCTGATCGTCCGCCTCCTCAGCCACAGAATCAACGAGCAATCTGTTTAATGTTGTGGTCGACCATTTCTTCACAAGTCTGTCGCTTCTACAACATGCTCAGAATGCGAGCAATCTGTCATTTTGGCCGGTCGACCATTTTCGAACTGGTTAACCACTTCTTTAGATTTCCAAAAATTTGGTCGACCTCCTTGTACCTTTAGTCGACCTCTTCTTCAGTTTTTGCATTTCTTGAATCTTCTAAGTCCCAATAATCAATATATACTCTACATGGACTTAGATAATCATATTAGAAAATATTAATACCCATATTAAGGGTATTTCCAATAAGAATTAATAACATATTTACTTCATTCAATAAAAATATAATAAACAACCTAATTACACAATTAAAATCGTCATCATCAAAACAAATAGCCTAATGACAATTAAGCCAACAATGTCATCCCAAGTTGCTAAGGTGTCACAAAAACTAGCCACTCTAATGCTTAATCAACATAATTTCTCCTCTTAAAAAATGACACCTAGGTGGTTTTTCGCATTTCCGGTCCACCACACAAAACTTTGATCAATCACACCATAACCAGAAGCTACAATATTTTTTACTTTTGCCTTATACCGGTCGACCGCTCCTAAGATCCAGTCAACCACTCCTTTAATTTTTCAACATGTCGTGGACGTTTAGCCTTCTCGGAAAATCGTTTATACACTATTGTGGACGACCACAACCTTGTGTCTAGTTGACTTCATTTTCAAAATCCTATGCCAAGCCTTCTACCGCGGATGCTTAACCTTCAGTAGAAAGTTATTTTTATACTATTGTGGACAATTGCAAACTCTTGTCCAGTCGACTGCATTTCTACTCGAGGCGAAATCCTTTCTATCTATCCATGAACCAGTCGACTACATCCTCAACACTGGGAGATCGCAAAACTACATGAGAGCTTCATGACATGCTATCCGGACATCCGCATTTTCAAAGATACTCATGTTTGTCTTGAACTCGTTGACCAAACTCATACCCCAGTCAACCAAAAATCTATTCGAGAGCAGTTTAGCTAAGTCTTTATGCACTTAACCTTCATCACTCATTTAATATCAATTTATCCATATTTCCAAACATCTTCTACAACTACAATTCAACCATATCAATATCCAAAATTATTGAATATCCTCATAGCACAACTTTATACTTAATGAAATAAAATTCTCGGGTGTTACAGTTAAAATTCAAACTTTCCAAAAAACTATGCATAACACTCATTGTGGACTCACCAAATATACTAGCTACACTTTACATGTGAAATGGATACATAAGAATTTTATACTCAATTTGGAATATGGTCATAAAATTGAAAGTACTAGATATTCTTGTCAATTTTGAATAATGAAATTCAAATAAGAGAAATTATATAAAAAAGTAGATAACTAAATGCAAGACTTATTTTTAAAAGGGAAAATGACAAATCAACCATCGTACTTTATGATCAATGACAAGTCTACCACTGAACAATTTTTGCTAACAACTTAAACACTAAACTATATAAAATTGACGCTGCAAACATCATCATTACCTGTTAAGAAATATTACCGCAAAGATGTCGCTGATTCTATGTTTATTCCCTACAAATTCTAATTTTTATGCTAAAATTGTGATGGACTACGAGTCTATTCTATTATTCATCAAGCCTCAAGGATTATCATGTAGAAATTCAAGGTCAAGCATAGATGGAAGTTCAAGAACAATTAGAGAACAATTGAAGGGCTTTCCAAAACTGTCTTTTTTCTGACATCTGACAAGTGTTTAACTATTTGGGCATTCAAAACAACGTCATTTCAAAAAGTGTTCTTCCTAAAGATTGTAGTTGACTTCCTAAGCTTTCTAGAATGAGTTGGATCATTAATTAGAGTTTAGTTGCTATGGCAAAAGCCCATAGAACTGAGAGCAAAGATTAAGGAAAGTCCAAGTGTCCAAGCTCGGAGACCAAGGAAATTTCTACTTGGAAACCATCCAAGTGGCCAAGCACCAACATGGATTAGCTACCAAATACATTTAGACTTGGAGAAGAAGAATGGAAGATATTAATTAAATATTCCTTTAGTTAATTAACCTAGTTTTTATTAAGTAGAATATCAGACAACTTATATTATGAGCTAATTAGGGTTATTGTTGCTTAATTAGTTTACTATTATTTTATAGTTTGTAATTAGCTATTTAAAGCCACCTTATGTACGGTTTTAGAGAGTTGAATTTGAATATAAAAAGCATTTGCTTTATTCTCGAAATTGGAGTGATTCCTCATTCGAACCTTTAGTGAGTTATATCCAAAGTTTCCCCTCATGTGTGTTATATCACGAGATTAAGGTTACTTGTAAGATGGGTTAACTTTCTTATTGACATCTGCATTCTTACTCTTTAGAGAAAGAAGATGTGAAGTGGTGTCCAACTTTCCAAAGGCGCTTCATTCAACAAATCATCCATACGGAAGTATTCATCTCAATTACTTTCTATTTATGGAAACCTACTTTCTATCAAGCATATTTCATAATCCATGGTGGATATTTACAATGTTCTTGAAGGAGTTCTTTCCTATTTCATCCAAAGAGGATTGTCCAAATTTCAGCTCCAAAGTTTCTAAAATGAAGGAGTTACAAGCTTCCAAAGTTGGACTTTTCAAAAGTGAATTTGCAACAAAATAAGGAAACAAAGGAACCTGTCGATTAGCTTGACCGATCCATCGACCACTTTATCGATCGCCTTTCAAGAGTTAACTCTGTTCTATTTTTTGGTCGACGATACTCGACCGCTCTGTCGACCACCTCGCCTGAAAATAGCCATCTTTGGTTGATCATACATCTTCAACACTTCTTCTCTCTTCAATATTTACAGTTTATTTCTTCACCCCTTCCACTAGTGCATCATTTGGTATCAAAACTAAAACGATTCTCACTAATTCATGATATATTTTTTTTGACATAAGGGCAAGGAGTTGCGATTACATTACGAGCAAGGAAAAATTGGAAGCATTTATCTCTACTTTTGCCGGTTTTGATTTGCCGAAGATTATTTAGATCGGGTAGACAAGGTCGAAAGAATTATTCAAAGAACTATTTTTCTAGAGAACACATTGGTTAAAATTATTTCTTCAAAGCTTAGAGGAAAGTATGCTCCATTCACATCAGCACCAATCACACAGTATGAAAAACCTTCCAAAAGTCGACAATCTCAATTTGATAAATATAACCCTTTGTTTGAAGAAATAATACAACGACTTGAAGAAAGTATATCAAGCACTAAGGTAGTGGTTCCTTCGTATACGAGAAAGGATCGCCAACCAGGTAGGGGCTTTATACTTAGTTGCTTGCATCGCATTTCATAGTTTTCAAAATAAAACTCTATTTTGTGGATCACCACACATGAAAAACCTGACGGGGACTGTTCGACAGCACGTGAAATTTTATATTATATATGTACGAAAGTTTTACATGTTTACCTTTCGTGCATTGGATTTCATGTTTTTATGTGATGACTATAACCTGTTTGGGCTGAATCCTCCTGGCACTTTGAACAGTCTCGGCGTCAAAGTATCAAGGGGACACCCCTGATACATCTCCTGTTGCATGGAGATGTTTTGTTTGCGCGCTGTGTGAAATAGGAGACTTTGGGAAGGTGTTGACTGCTTCCGTGGGTTGCAAATCCCTAAACCTGATCAGGGTGTGTTTATTACGGGCGTGTCGTAGCAGAATTTGCACGACAACTCGGGTGACGGGCCCGGTCTACGGACTGCCGTCATTTTTCTTCCTTCGGGCTCATGAGGTGTTGCTTGCATGATATGGCCACCTTTCTGTGTATTTGTTCGGAGGAGTCCTTAAGTGACCTTCCTTTTTCACGGATCATGAGTTTGGAATAAAACACAACAAGAGTATTTTAACTTATAGTTGTCTATGTACACAACCATGTTTTCTTAAACCTCGTCGAAGGCCTTGAGCCTGATTTTCTTGAAACGAAAATGATTTCAATGTTTTATTAAAATGTGCATGATTCCCTGAAACTCATGGTTTTCAAGAAAAGGTAAAATAAGTTTTACACATGCATAATAATATTTAATATAAATTCCATACTGAGTTAGTCACTCACCCCACGACTCCCACCACTCCAGGTAAAGAGAAGATTAAGTAAGCTCGAGCGGGAATCAGATTGTAGATTTTGTTTTCATTAGTTTCTCTTTGTTAACTAAACCTCTTAATTATCAATAAGCATAACGATGAATGACTATAGCTTTTAATTTGGATGACTGTAAAAGAAATACCTAACTTGGTTGTTGGATTTTCTGGATTGTATGCACAGTATTTATTTGGACTATTAAGATGATTATTTTTGCATTATTAATTATTCTCGCAATCACTAAATGGACCGTGGCCCATCACAAGTGGGTCACGGCTGGGTATTTATACAAGTCTTCTGCAACAATTTAACTAGCCTTGGGCTGTGAGATCGGGTCTTCTATGAAGATCAGGTCGTTTGGCCTGGTGTTTCTGTCTGACCCCCCTCTAGGTCGTGACACTTTCAACCTAAGGAGGCATCATCAACCTCCCATCCTATTTCTAACTTTCAAGGCTTTCGACCTGACTATACGTCACCAATGCCCCATCCACATTTCGCACGTAAATGACCAATCTTCAGGTAATAGAAGATTGCACGAGGATAGCTTGTTATGCTTTAGCACTAGAGTGCCTAAAGAATCAAGATGATTCATCCACTTAATGTACATAACCAATGTCAAACCTTCTCGCAATCAAAGATTGACGGCATAGCCTCGTGATGCTTTAACGCTAGAGTGCCTAAAGCATCAAGAGGATTCATTCTCCAAACACATGCACAAAAGTCCCATCATCAATATATATACAAATATTAGCAATAAACCATGTATGGAATGCAAATGTGAGAAAACATACGTATACTTAAAAACTAACGTGTTGTCGAATAGTCCCCATCGGGTTTTCAGGTGTGGTGGTCTCCCACAAAATAGCAGTTTTGAAAACCATGATGCAATGTAATGAAAAAAGTATAAAGATCCCTACCACGATAATGACCAAGACACGCTTACAGACAAACCAGCCCCACGCACTATCGTAAGCAAAAGGTCGAAACATCTGACACCTCGAGAACCTACGACAAAGTCGGTGTCAACATTCCATCAATCATAATAGGGATAACAGACAAGTCTTAAACAAAACAAGAATCCAAAACAGTTTCTAGGGTCAACTCCGAATCCCAACCCGGAAACTGAAACTAGGAATACAACATATACACTAGATTAAGCTTAATGTTCATTAGTAAAAGTACAACCAAAAACAGGGATCAAAATCACTATCTGCGGGTAGAGGTGGCTAACGAGCCAAGTCGAGCCGGCCGAGCCTGAAAAAGTCTGGCTCGTCGAGCTTGCCGAGCTTAACGAGTCGAGCCTAACGAGCCTGTCGAGCCCAACGAGCTGAGCCTAACGAGCCGAGCCTAACGAGCTGACCGAGCCTAACGAGCCTTAACGAGCCGAGCCTAACGAGCCAAATATACATAAATAATAATATCTTATATAAATATATTATAAATTATTTTCAATATTATACAATTTAAAACTATAATAAACATTTATTATTATAATGTAAAAATACTATAATTAATAATTTAATTGAATAAATATTTTTATTGAATTGAATAAATATTTTTATTACAATTTCAAAATAAAAATGAAAATTACAATTTCAAATTTAAAGTACAATTTCAAAGCACAACTTACAAGATAAAGAAAATATATGAAAATGAAAATTACAATTTCAAATTTAAATAAAAATTTAGTCTTCGACATGTAAATTTTTTAATTCTTCAACTATGTCATCTTCTCGCTGTTGATCTCTCGTCACAGTGTCGTTCGAATCCTTCATGCAAATGAGTGCCTCAACGATTTCTGGTGCAAGTCTTCCTCGTTTATCATCGTACACACGTCCACCTGCACTAAAAGCAGACTCTGATGCTACTGTAGAGACCGGAGGTGTTAGTAGATCACGTGCCATTATAGGAAGAATAGGAAATGAAATAGAGTTGACTCTCCACCAAGCCAAAATATCAAAATCCTCGGGGCGAGAAATGTTATGGTAGGTGTTAAGATAAATATCGAGTTCATTTCTTTGTGAATTATAAGAATGAACATTGCTATTTATTTGCTTAAATATATCATACATAAAATCTTGTGGATCTCCACCACAAGCACCACTACTAGAACTAGCATGCATATCATATAAAGGAATTGAACGATTATTAGAATATTTAAATTCATAAGAAGAAAATAAATTATCAATTTCATTTTTTAATTGAGCACCATTAATTGAAGAAGAAATACCTAAATTAGAAGAAATTCTATCAAGCATTATACACACTCCATTTAATTTAAATCTAGGATGCATTATGCATGCAAAACAAAAAATATGAGGTATGTTAAGCCAATATTTTTTAAATTTTCTTTCCATTTTTTCAATTAATGCACAAAATTCGTTTCTTTGTCTATATTTTTGAAAAGTACCCGTTAATTTTATAAAAATTGGGAGAACAAGATGAATAGTGGGATAATAAATTCCCGAACATGCATTTGTAGCTTCAAAAAATGGTTTTAGGAAATCAAGAAATAAATTAGCAATATCGCAACTATTATGATCAAGAGTAATACATTTTATTTTTTCACTAATATAAGCACAAATAACTAACCAATATGGCTTAGCATTTTCTAACATTAAATAAGTCGAATTCCACCTTGTATCTACATCGATTTTTAATTTTCTTGGTTTAAGTTGAGCAGCTTTACAAAATTCTTTATATTCTTGCTGTCGCATATTAGATGAAGTAATATACGAAATTGCAGATCGAATAGATTCAATATGAAGCGAAATAAATGACATGCCATCTCGAACAACTAAATTTAAAATATGACAAACACATCTCATATGAAAAAGAGTATTATGAGCCGTATCTAATTGAAATAACCTTTTAAATTCACCAATTGCAACATCGTTAGCAGAAACATTATCGAGCGTAATACTAAAAATTCTATCTCTAATAGCATATTCTTGCAAAATTCCAACAATATATCTATAAATGGTAACGCCACTATGTGGATATTCACAACTACGAAATCTTAATATTCTTTTATTTAATTGCCAAGAGTCATCAATAAAATGAGAAGTTACGACAATATATTCTAAAGCATTAGGTGCACTCCATAAATCAGAAGTAATACAAATAGACATAGACGGAGCACTTGAAAAAAATGCAATTAATTCATTTTTCATATTATTATACATTTTAATAATATCACTTCGCGTCGTACTTCTAGGGACTTGTCTAAAACTAGGATTAACATGCTCTTTCATAAAATTTTCAAATAACTCGCTATCAAACATAGATAAAGGTGCCTCATATTGTGATATATATTTTGCTACTCCTTCTCTCATTTTATTATGTGAATACATAAAATTGCCACTGCCACTAGCATTTATGAGTGTTTGTGTAGGGTCTCTCACTTGCTCATGTAAGTGACATTTTGTATAATGCCTACCAAGTGTGCTAGTAGAACTACCGGATTCGTATGCATAATGTTTAATACAATATTTACATTGTGCTCTACTTTCTATTTTTCCACCAATTTTAATATCTTTCATTTCAAAATGATTCCATACATCCGACGTTTTACTTCTTTTTTTTCTAGGTGAAGATGTGGATGCATGTGCCGATGATTGATCAATTGAAATTGTGAGATTATCTTCCCTAATTTCCTCAATATCATCGTTAGTGTCATTAAAAGTGTTAAGCAAAAAATCACGAGGATCCATAATTAAAAAAATTGACTACTGCGAAACAATTAATAATAAAAATGATACCGCACACCAATTACGCAAATAGTATGTAATATTCTAATTGTTGTGACCACCTCGTCCTCCACAAATACAACGAGTCCTACATAAATTGGGAAAAAAAAATTTGTTAGTTAATAGTACATATTACACATTACATTAAAAAACATAAAAATGAATAAAATAAAATATACCTTTAAAATGGTGAGAAATATTGAGAAATTGAGAAATTGAGAAATTGCTGAGAAATGTAAGAGATTGAGAGACTGAGAGATTAGGAGGAAGATTTGGTGAAGAATTACAAATAATGGTAGTGGTATTTATAAAAAAAATGGAGGGGGAATGGGGGTTACTGGATACTGGATAGGGCCATAACGGGCATGAAGGAAACGGTCTTCAGACCGTTGCGGCGTTGCTTCTCTGTGATCACACAGAGAAGCAAGCAACGCCCCCCAACTCGCCTCGCCAACGGGGGGAAGGGGCCAGGGGGAAGGCCGAAGGCAACGGTCACTGGACCGTTGCCATTCTTGCCAACACCACCAACGGTCTTCGGACCGTTGCAATTGCTTTGCAACGGTCGGAAGACCGTTGCAAAGAGCAGAGCTTGACTCTCACAGTGAGTGAGAGTCGACGCTCCGGCTCTGCTCTCTCTGACTCTCACAGAGAGAGTCGACACTCTCTGTGAGAGTCTCACCGTCGGTGAGTCTCACAGAGAGAGCCGACGCTCTCTGTGACTCTCACAGAGAGAGCCGACGCTCTCTGTGAGAGTCCCGACTCTAACAGAGAGTCGATGACTCTCACAGAGAGAGTCGACGACTCTCACAGAGAGAGTTGACGCTCTCTGTGACTCTCACAGAGAGAGCCGACGCTCTCTGTGAGAGTCCCAACTCTCACAGAGAGTCGACGACTCTCACAGAGAGAGTCGCCGCTCTCTGTAACTCTCACAGAGAGAGCCGATGCTCTCTGTGAGAGTCCCAACTCTCACTCTCCATCGCCATCGTCTTCGACTCTTTGGGAGACTCTGGGACTGGCCGAGGCCGACTGGGAGACGGGAGTCCCACTCCCAGACTGGGAGTCAGTCTGGGCTGGGCCCGCCGGATCGCTAGGATCCTGGCGGGCGGGCTCGCGGGGCCAGGGGTTGCAGGCTCTGCTCGGCCTGCCTACCGGGCCCGGGCCGAGCCCGCTCGGTTACTGTAGTGGGCCGAGCTTGGCTTGGCCCGCTACAGTACCAGCCAGCCCGCCCGTTAGCCACCATTATCTGCGGGTTATCAACCATCAACCCAAATCAAACATAATATTACTTCCTCAATATCGCCCAACAAGAAGTGAGAAAGGGGCCGAATAGATACTAAAACAACCGAGTACATACATTTATCTGTAACTCTATCCAATAGTAACTAGGGAATGGAGAATGACAAATAAGGCTTAAACATGGAAGAACATCCTCAATGGCATCTATCTAAGGTAACATTTATCAACTATGTCTAATAGGTAGAAACTAATATGAAGGACGAACCAAGGAAAATAGTATAACCACTTTTATGTCCTCAAGCGGTAATCAAAACAAAACAAACAACTTAATCAACGGATAAATTTAGTCCTCAACAATCAGTCAACATCGCAGTGAAATAAGCACAGAACAAGAATCCCCTAACGCCATAACACAAGTTCCCTTCAATGCCTATTTAGCAGTAACCCAATTGGGTAGCTAAACCCAAACTACAGAACATCAATCTCACCAACAACGACCAAGGATCAGAGGCATTTAAAACAAGGAACTAGAAAATTTTAAATTTGATATCACTCAACCTATTACCCAAGGGAAAATCCACTACAAAATAGGAGCAAGAAAAGGGACCAAGTTCTCTGAATTTTAACAAGGACAACAATCCAAAAAAAAAAAAACAATTCTTGGCAAGAACTCAACTGAAGAACATGACCAATCTAGGGAAGCCATAATTTCAACTACATCTATCCAGACAATAACAGGGCAGAAATTACTTGACCAAATCAACAAATAGACCCCAAATACAATAACAACTAGAGGCTGGAAGCATTCTCAGATTTTTAAGAAATGGGGACAAAAAAAAAATCGGGTGTTTGGGTTGGCTCACCGAAAACAGAGATGGAGAAGCAGAAGGAGGCTCAACCCTGTCTCTTCAGAACGCTCCCGGGCTGAGCACCGCTGTCTCCCACGAACGGCAGCTCTAGTCAGCTCGCCATCCTCTTGTTCGAATCAAAATAGAACCAAAAAATCTAAATTAATGGATAACCCTAAAATTTCAGACTTCAGCAAAACAAGGAAAATCGACCAAGAAAACCATTAGAGGCCGAGAGAGACTCACCCTAACTAGAGAAATAGCATAAGAAAATGATTGAGCTGACAGGGTGCCCTAACTCCTGAGGTCTCTCTTCCTCTCGAACTGATGACGAAATCACACACGGTCGAAAATCTTCGATCGTTGCAGCTACCATTGGCTCCCGCTCAAAATAAACAACAGCTCCCATCCCCAGAGCCAGTCCTCGCAAATCCCCTTCTCTATCGCTGAAGCTCTCTCTCATTCTCGGTATTTCCTTCAAAATCAAAGGAGGAAGGGTGTATAAGAGGCATGTAATATCCCAAATTTTTATTGAGCTGAAGGCATAGCTTAAGTGATAATTTTGGGGATGATAAGAACTGAGTTGGACAAGTAAATATATTGGTAAAGAGAAATGTAATTGGAATGAATGAATTATGATACCCCGTTATGTTAATAATTAGCTTCTGGAAAGAATGGAAGTCAAATTGAAGAATTGTTTGATAGTATTGGAGTTAGATTAAATGATATCAACGAGATTGATAGTCAGTGAAAATAGTAAGAAAAAACATATTTGGACGTATTTGGATATTGTATAGATATTGTAAGGATTGAAAGCTAGCTAATAATAATAATAAGTTTGAAAGAATAGGATTTATTATATTTTAGGGCATATTGGATTTAGTGAGGAATAATGTGAAGGAGCAATGGTGAGACATTTGGTATATGATAAAGTTTGGAAATTTGAAAGAGTGAAATATGGTTTATATATATGTGTGTGTGTGTGTGTGTGTATGTGTGTGTATATATATATATATATATATATATATATATATATATATGTGTGTGTGTCTGTGTGATGTGTGTGTCACGAAATAATTTGGAGAATCAAATGATCTCATGGAATCAGCGGTTGATCGAAGCAGTCGATCGATGAGGTGTGATCAACAAGCGTCGATCGACCGACGTGAAAATTTGAAAGCTTTTTGAAGGATTGATGGTGGTTGGTCACCATGGAGAAGAACGGCCGACATGATCATCCGCCATTTATTGAACATCATCTTGAAGGTTTAACCAACGCCTGGAATCGTAGGAGACGCCGTTAAACGCGTCTAAAGTTGAAAGGATTGACATTATATGCATTTGGACATTGATGGGTTGCCAACCCTTGGCCTTATGTCTTCACGCGGATGGATGTTGAAAAGTCATCTGTGATTGCCTATAAATAGAGGGGAGTAGCAGCGTGAGTTCACAGAGAAGAAAAGATAATGTTACTCTGCTAAATTTTCATGGAAACCGTAAGCTTTTGGAGTTTTGGTTTGAGAGAGAGAGATAGAAAGCCGAGTGGGTTTTGGTGGTTATCAGTCAATGAGGAAGGAGTTGTAGTGATTAGTCTATGAAAGGAAAGTGAGGTTATTCTTTGGATGCAAACAGTGAGAAGCAGTTTGTGTGGGCGAACTGAGATAAATTCTGTAAGTTTTGTGAAGAAGAGAAGTTACAAGGCCAAGAGGATATTTTTAAGGTAACCTTTAATGTTCAAGTATTGGATTCTTTCCGTTTGTTCTCTATTGTATAATTAGGATGAAAGTGATATGCTGACTGTTGGAACATTATTCTCAGCAAAATAATAGGGTTATTAATTGAGGTTTAAGTGTTGTTGATTATTGTTATCAAGAGAAAAATATTGGTGTAATTATTGCCTCAATTGTTATAGCTTGTTGATTCATTAAATTGAGGATATGGTTTGGGTGCATAAATTGAATGGACACTATAAGGAATAAGGTCTTACATGTTGGTTAATGATTATAACCGTTAGGTCGGTTGTAGGATAGTATTGATTGTGGGATACTTACTACTAGTTGTTAGGGTTGTTTATTGAGGAATCTTTATTGATTATCTCATGTTGATAATAACTAGGTTTTTGTGAAGAATCTTAAAGTGTTAAACCATTAAGGTTAAGGACTTCAAGTAAGTGGCACTATATGTGGTTTGTCCGAAAGGGCCTACATTACTAGAATTAGGGGGTATTTACTGTTTCTTTAATTGATTGTTATGAATTGTATGTTTATTAGATTTAAGTTCAGTTCCTTAGTTATGACGGATCACATTTTAAGGATATGATTAAGGAACACGTTAGATAGGATTGTATGTGCACGACAACATTAAGATTTGGAATCCTAAAGTACGCGAAAATGGAATATACATAAATAGCTGTGATCTGGTTGGTTATGCCTGACACAAAAATCAATGTATACAAAAATTAAATGAATGCAAATAGTTATTTTTGTGGCCTAGTTGGTTACGCCCAGCACAGAAACCAAAGATAAGTAAACATCTGTGGACCGGTTGGTTACGCCCGACACAGAAACCAAAGATAAGTAAATAGTTGTAGATCGGTTAGTTATGCCTGGCACAGAAACCAAAGATAAGTAAACAACTATGGACCGGTTAGCTACGGCCAGCACAGAAACCAAAGATAAGTAAATAATTGTGGTCCAGTTGGATACGCCTGACACACATGTTTGTGTGGTGCGGTTGGATACGACCGACATATAAACAGTAAAAGATATGAATAGTAACAGATGTTTATGTGGTCCGGTTGGATACACCTGGTACATAAACAGTAAAAGACAAGAATATTAAATAGATGTTTATGCGGTCCAGTTGGATATGCCCAACACATAAACAGATTAAATAATAGCGAAAGACATGAATAGTAACAGAGAAATAAAATAGAAAACTGTATACGATGTTATAGAAATTGTATGTGTTTTATGTTTATACCATGTACTAAGCTTTACACTCATAGTTAGGTCTCGTTGATGCAAGTAAGGAGCCAACGATTGGATAAAGCTGTTAAAGGACGTAGCTGATGGAGTATTGTCGGGTTGGGCATTTGTGTTGTTGGCGACATTGACCTTGGGTTATGACTCACAGAAATGAAATAAATGTATTTAAAAGTTTTTAAGTGTTTTATGACTTCAAATAAATGTTTTAAGTTAATTTGTTTATTTAAACAATGAGTTTGTGATATTTAATTGTAAAAGATTTCCGTTATATGTTTATTCTGAGACTTCCGTTGTATGTTTATTACTTTGATTTTCCATCACAAGTGTTTTTATAAAGGAAAAAAAATTTAAAGGGAAAAAGGTACAGGATGTTACAAGGCAGCTTATTCTGCACTCTTCAATTTAGAAAAAAATTATAAAATTTTTTTTAATTAAAATATAATTTATAATTATATATATTAATTTACATTAACAATATATATATATGCACTATATTTTAAAACTTTTTCGTATGATTATTAACTTCTTTATCTTAAGTGATTTAATACAATTAATGATCAAACAAATACAATAGTAATAAACACCAAGAGAAGGGATAAGAGATACAAAACCGAGTTGTTAACGCGGTTCGAAAAAACACGCCTACGTTTGCGCTTTAAGGCTCCCCCTTGAATATATGTTCACCTTAACTGTTTGGGTTACAATTGATTGAACTTCATGGGCATCAATCCAACCGTTATAATAACTGATTCTTAGGGCATCACTCTTCTCGTTCGATTACAATAATTTTGAAATTGAAGCTAACACTTCACAATCAACTCTCAAAGAGTAAATCTCTATTTGTGTATGTGAGAGTTGAGTATTTGCACTCTTTTCTGAAGCATAGAATTGAGTAGAAATTTTGATAGTGTTTCAGTACTATTCTCACTTGTAGCTTTCATCCTTGAAGTACTTTCTATTTATAGACTTGGCTAAAATTGGTCGACCATTTCTTTTTTGGTCGACCATATCTGACTGTTGGAAACTAGCCGTTGCGTTGTTCTTCACATTTTCGGTCGACTATTTTCTCCTTGCTCGACTGCCTTGTTGATCGAAAATCCTGGGAGTAATCTGTAATGTATTTTAGTTGACTGCCTCAACCACGTCGTCAACCCCTTATTCGATCGAAACACTACAGAGCAATCTGTATTCAATTTTGGTCAGCTATCTCGACCGCGTCATTGACCTCTTACTTGGCCGAAAAGCTATGGAGCAATATGTATTAAATTTCGATCGACTACCTCAATCGTGTCGTCGACTGTTTCCTCATCCAAAAACTTCAGGAGTTATCTATATTGAATTTTGGACGGCTACCTCGACTGCGTCGTCAACCATATCCTCGATCGAAAAGCACCGAGGTAATCTGTATACATTTTTTGTTGGTAATGTTTAATATCCCAGAAATTAATCGAGATGTAATATCACAATTGATATATGACAAAATATGAGAAGACCAATGAAAGGATCCATAACAAATAAGATGGACAAAACGTATATGTTTTAATCTATGAAGTCCAAGTTAAAGACCCATTTAATGGCAAGTCAAGAGTCATGTGGTGTTAGGGATTAAGAAGTGTCCAATGGAGGCCCAAGAAGGGAACGGATTGAAGAGACAGTTGGTAAAATTGAAGTTGGACCGTTTCAGCCCACGGCTAAGCATGCCATATAAAGTCAACATGCGAGCCGACAAGTTAGGCACCGACAGCGCCGACAAGTTAGGCACCAACATCGCCAATAGTTAGGCACCGACAACACCGACAGCCTGTGGCCGACAACGTGCATGCCAATAGCGCATGTTCACACTTGCCCTAACCTGACACTACGCGCGCCGCCCACTTGTTGCCGCGCCCACCGCCGACTAGACATGTCTTTCGCGTGTCTTCCACCATTTTCCACACCTAACTTTGAATATTATCAATTCTTTTACAATTTTATAATGTATCCATGTCACCTTGAGTTGCCTATAAATAAATGGACAAACCTTCAATATAAATCACAACTTATAACTTGAAATTTGAGAGCATTTTGGCTTAGAGAGTGGTTCTCTTCTTGAGTTCTCTTTGAGGACTTTCTCTTCTTCAATTGTTTGCTTGAAGAGATCAAATTTGATTACTTTGATTCAACCAACAAGTTTAGTTTGGGTCAAACTTCTTTTTTTGGTGGTTTCGGTTCTTATCTCTCCATAGATAACGGGTCGAACTCTTAATCCGTTTGAATCTCCAAGGCCCTTATTGTTGTCGGGTCTCAGATAATTGAGGGTGAAAGTGTGGAGGAGGAGTTACTCGGGAATCGAGAGAAGTTACGCGGTAGCTCTTGGATTATTTTGGTAATATTTCTATCCTTAAACTAGTCCATAATTAGTTGATAATTAGTAAATAAATATTAGTTTCATTATTATTATTAACATGGTATTATTCATTAAGAGATATTGTTATTAGTTCTATTATTATCGCATTAATGAATATTATTAGTGGTGTAATTGTATTATGCAAATAAGTTATGTCTAAGAAGACTGGTATTTAAGTGGACCATTGTGACCCACTAGCCTATCCTGAAAACTTATTTGAAAAGGATATTCTGTCTAGGAGATTGGTATTAAGTGATCTGTTGAGAACCGCTAGCCTTTCCTGAGAATATTCTGATTGGTACTATCCACAAAGAAATAAAATAATTAATGAAAAAAAATAATAAAGTAATTATAATAATTATGGATATAACTAATATGCTTAGGATATAATAATTGAGGGATAGAATTACTAAACATAATTAAGAAGATAGAAAATATATAAATTAGATAAGTAAATAAAAAGAGAAAATGTGTAAGATAAACAAATAGAAAAATATTAAGTGGTAAATAGAAATAAATATGTAAATAGTAATACATAGTAATACGATAAGAAGTAATAAATACGAAGTAATTAATAGACAAGAAATACAATAGATAGTAACTAAGGAATTAGCAGTATCAAAGTTAGAGTTTATATTGGATAAATATATTAATAAATAAATGATAATTATTTTGAAGGTATTAAATGGGAAAAGGATAAAGGAACACGCTAAGGACCACAGGTAAGTTGATATGCATATGTTTTGGTCTTCGGACCCTACATTGCAAAGACTTAGGGGTTGTATGCTGACTATTTACTGTTTTCATAGAATATTTACATTGTTTACTGCTTTACTAGAAATTGAGTATGTTCCATATATTGTGCTATTGTTTGTCGGATGTTTATTAAAATTAAGTTCTTTTAATGATATGTTTAATAGAAAAGCATACTTAGAGATTTTGTATTATATGTATTCACGAGCTCACGAGCATCATATATCATGGTTTTCTAAACAATACGAAAATGGTTTACTTGCTTGATTTTGAAAAGGAAATAGAAAGGGTGCGAAATGAGATCAATGTGAGAGAAATAACATAAAATAGTGAGTTTGTTAGTTGGTCTTTTGACTGGTTAACAAAGGATATGTGAGACTATTTAAGCCTTAATGGCACAGTCACTAGTAAGTGGAGGTTGGAGCCTGAGCTTCATACTGGACATAGTAGCTAGTAAAACTTTCGGTTGTAGCTGGAGTTGCTTATTCTTGAGGATAGTCGTTGTGCGAGCACAATAGCTAATAGACTGTTCGGCCAGAGCCGAATCCTTTGTCACATTTACGTCTTTGGTTGGAGCAGAGACGTACCGTCCCAATGGTTAGTGAGGACTTTTAAGTCTTTGTGGCACGGCTGTTAGTAGGTGGAGGTTGGAGCCTGAGACACTAACTAAACTCTCGGTCAGAGCTGGAGTTGCTATACCAAAGGTGATGGGAAATGTAAATGAAAATGGTAAAAGATAAATGAAAGATTGAAAACGAAAATGCATGGTTTTGAAAAGAGCATAGTATGAACATTATAGAGTTTTATTCTTATCACTTACTGGGCATTAGGCTCATAACGTATTGTCTTGCAATGTAGGTATACGCCTGAAAACATATGAACAATATACAGAGTAGTTGATGAATGATTAACACACAGCAGATCTTGTGGCTGACTGGGCTAAAAGTAAATTTTTTTGTAAAGAATAAAGAAAATAGTTTAAGTTTAATAATTGTTTTCTTTAATGCTTCTGCTATATTTCAAGAAAAATAATTTTTAAAAGAAAGTTATTCCGCTGTTAAAATGTTTTAAATGCGTATATTTCTTAACATGATAAATTGGAAAAGGATTTGAAGAAATGGATTTAACACTCGGTTTTAAAATGAAAGGCTTACTCTGATTTTATAAAAGAAAAGTTTTAAATTTCACACTATTTTTAAAGAAAATAAAAACTTGGGATGTTACATATTGTGGATAGAGTATTCATCCGCTTACTCAACCGAAAAACATCGAGGCAATCTGTATGGTTTTTCGGTTGGGCTTGTCGATCGCATACACGACTGCATCCTTTGCATAGTGAATTTGGTCGATCAGAAACTAGTTTTGCTCGACCTCATCTCTTCATTTTGCACTTCATAATTTGTTTAAGTCCCAATATTTGTACCTTTAACTACAAGAACTTATTTAAACTTGTTAGACAACATTAATACCCTAATTAAGGGTATTTCCAATTTAATATCAATATAAATGTAGTATTTGTGCAATTCAAAATATTATCCAATAAACAACTTAAAAATTGCATTAACACATTCATTATCAAAATAAATTAGCCTAACAAAACTTAGTCTAACAATCTCCCCTTTTTTGATGATGACAAAATATATTAAGTTGTTTATTCCAACATCTAAGCATGTTTACAATTTATTGCATTATTTGATTTCACCCCCTTAGATTATGCAATGTTTTTAACTTTTAATTCAAGCATATATGTTGCAACTTATGTTTAAATCTCTCTCCCTTTTTGTCACAATCAAAAATCAAGCATGAGTACGTTTTTCAAGACATAATAGCTCCCTCTTCGTTATAGCCAAAACGATAATGACAAGTGAAAATCAACAAAAAAAATTGGCATGGTATCCCTTGTTTTATGACTCCCCCATATGCGCTATCAACCAGCAAGAGGCAATATAATACAAGCACAGTCAAAATATGGAGTAGCCAACCATAAAACTAAACATGAAAACATATCCAATGCAATCCAACGATAAAAGTATCCAAAACAAATACAAGTTCAAAATAGTAAAAATCAAGTACAATCCAAAAGTAAAATAAAACACTAAGCTAAGCATCAGGTAGGTCAACATCATCGGTTGAGGGAGGAGGAGGGGTACATGATGACGGTAAATTGGGATGTGCCGGAGGGGATGGAGCTATGGTAGTCCAAACTCCTTGAGATATCTCCTCAAGGCGCTTGTCCATTGTCTAAAGCTTTGTGAACATTTGTCTAAGAAAGGTTGTTTGCAAGTCGAGACTCCTTGTTTGTAAGTCAATTTTGTCTTCGAGTCTAGCTATCTTAGAGGCAGTGGAGGAGGAACCATGGTGAGACGGAGCAGGATGGGAAGAGGGTCCAAGTAACGATGTGAAAGGAAGTGCAGGCAACGAAGTATCAACATCATCTTGATGAGCAACTTCTTGAGCAGTAGAAGAAGATGCAGCTTAGGACGATTTTAGAATCCACAGCCCTTCATTACCCAACACAAACCCCATTCTTCCCAAAGTCTGAACTGAGTAGATGTCCTCGCTCCATAGTGACAGAGACAGCTCGGTGAGAGAGAACTGTACGTCCATAGTCCAAAATAAATTTGAGAGCAAAATATTGAACAGCAGAGATTTTGAACCACTTTTAGTTGCCTCAATTATTTGGTTGAGATTCAAGTAGCCCACATTGAACGGAGTACGAGAGTAGAGGCGTTCCAGGACATACAAGTCCATATAGCTCACGTGGTACCGATGACCATCTCGTGGCAACACATTATACATTACATGTGATGAATCACATGCACTCTGATGTTAAGATCCTTGGCTTTGGGTCTCGTTATGAAATTCTCTTGAGGATCCTTGAGAATTTGTTAAAGTAATTCGTCTCCGGCATGAGTTTGGAAAACTTCAGGTTCTCAATTTTCATTATAGCATTGCTCACATTGGTTACCCTCTTCAAAATCCAAAAATCTATTGATCAATTGAGGGGTCAATTTAATTTCTTTTCCAAACACAAAACTCTTCAATTTCATCGGATTTGTAAAGTATGAAGCATTTGCGCAAAATAGCTGGATAGCTTTCCCTACATACGGTCCATCCAAGCTAAATAATTTAAATAAATCCATCCGAGTGTACAATTCCTCTATATTCAAACTTGATAACCCCGTAAATGATATTTTTCATGATAAAATTAAGGACCTATCCTTAAATTCTTCCACATATCATGCTTTGCAAGAATTGTTAACATATAATTTAGACCTAAAGTCAGTCGGTGTGGAAGAACTGCCTTGGTGTAGGAAATGGACGTGCAGTTTAGGGTTTTGGATCGTTCAAAACCTATTTAAAAATGAGGATTTGGTCAACAAAAAAATAGGTGGTTGACCGAAAATGCCGAGGAAAAATTAGAATTAATCTGTCTTATTTTTCGGTCAACCAAATCATAAATGTTAGCAATTTATAGAGAAATGGTCGACCAAAATTGTGTATTCCTTACACAATGAGTTTCTTACATAAAATCGACCTAATTGAAATCGAATAGACTTAAACCTCATAGAATGCTTATACTTCAAACATTCAAAATCTACTAATTGTCAAATAAAAAATAATTAAACTTGAAGAATTATTTAAGATGTTTTCTCCCCCTTTTTCAACAACCAAAATCAATCAATGGGGGTTAGCACATTTCACTCAATTGGAGAAAATCACATAATTTTCTCGGGATTGATCTAGATAAACTAATCCCAATCGAATTCTTATGCTACAAAATGTCTTTTCATCAAGTGACTTAGTGAATATATCTGCTAATTGATTCTCGAAATCAACAAATCAAGAGCAATATCACCTTTAGACACATGATCACAAATAAAATGATGTCTAATTTCAATGTGTTTTGTGCGAGAGTGAAGAACCAAATTTTTAGAAATATTTATTGCAATTGTGTTGTCGTACTTAATTGGAATTTTATTGAAGATTTGTCCATAATCTTCTAAAGTTTTTTTCATCCACAGTAATTATGCGCAACAACTTCTCGTTGCAATATATTTGCTCTCAACCGTAGAAAGTGCAACTGAATTTTTTTTCTTAGAGAAACACGAAACTAGGGATTCTCCTTGAAATTGGCACGTTCCACTTGTGCTTTTTCGATCAAGTAAGATCCCTGCATAGTCAGAGTCAGTATATCCCACCAAATGAAATGAAGCTCCTTTTAGATACCATAATCGAAGACTGCTTGTCCCACTCAAATATTTGAGAATTCATTTGACGGCTTTTAAGTGAGACTCTTTAGGAGAGGCTTGAAATCTTGCACATAAGCACACACTAAAGAGAATATCAGGCCTACTTGCCGTTAAATATAATAATGGTCAAATCATGCCACAATATTTCTTTAAGTCCACATCCTTTCCATTTTCATCATTGTCTAGTTTTGTTATGGTGCTCATTGGAGTTTTTGAGAATTTGGATAAATTCGTTCCAAATCTTTTGATGAGCTCCTTGACATATTTATCTTGATTTAGGAAAATTCCTTCTTGAGATTGTCTAATTTGTAAACCAAGAAAGAATTTCAATTCTCCCATCATACTCATTTCAAATTCACTTTGCATTAATTTAGAAATTCTTTGCAAAGTGTTTCATCGATAGAATCGAAGATAATATCATCAACATAAATTTGCACAATCATTATGTCTTGATTATTGTGCTTGATGAAAAAAGTTGAATCAATTTTTCTTATTTTGAAATCTCTTTCTTTTAGGAATTTGCTTAGTCTTTCGTACCATGCTCTTGGTACTTGCTTTAAACCATAGAGGGCTTTATGAAGTTTGTAAACATGATCAAGTTTACCATAAACTTCAAACCTTAATGGTTTTTCTACATATACTTCCTCCAAAATATGTCCATTAAGAAATGCACTCTTAACATCCATTTGGTAAAGAGTGAAATTCTTGTAGCAAGTAAAAGCCAAGAGCATGTGAATTGATTCTAAACGAGCTACTGGTGCAAAAGTTTCTTCAAAATCAATTCCTTATCCTTGATTGTATCCTTTTGCAACAAGCCTCACTTTATTTCTTACTACAACTCCACTTTCATCCAATTTGCTTTTAAATATTCATTTGGTTCCAATAATTGAATGATCATGTGGCCTCAGAACAAGTTCCCAAACATTGTTACTTTCAAATTGATTCAATTCTTCTTGCATGGCCATAATCCAATTTTCATCAATTTCTACTTCATCAAAATTCTTATGTTCTATTTGAGATATAAAAGCCATATTGGCACACAAGTTTCTAAGAGAGAATCTATTCTTGTCTCCTAGGTTGGGATCACCAAGAATATCATCCATGGGATGGCTTTTAGCATACCTCTAATCTTTTGGGAAATCATCAAAACTATTCTCTTCTGATGTTTCCTCTAAGAATTGATTTTGAGAGTCTTGAGGAGGATTTCAAGAATCTCCTTTCCTTTTTCACCTAGGCTAAGAGATTGAAGTTCATTTTCCAAATCAATGATTGGTTTATCAACTCTAAGTGAAGGAATTGATTCGTCAAAGGTGATGTGCATAGATTCCTCCACAACTAATGTTCTTTTATTGAACACCCTATATGCTTTACTTGAAGTAGAGTATCCTAGGAATATTCTTACATCTGTCTTAAAGTCAAAGTTTCCTAGGTTATCCTTAGTATTTAGAATGAAGCATTTACATCCAAACGTCTTGAAATAGCTCACATTTGGAGTTCTACCATTCCAAAGCTTATAGGGTGTATTTTCTAATGTTAGATGAATGAAAACATGGTTAAGAATATAGCAAGCCATTGCAATGGCTTCCGCCTAAAAATATTTGGGAAGATCACTTTCATTTAGCATAGTTCTTACTAGTTCTTGGAGTGATCAATTTTTCCTTTTGACTACTCCATTTTATTGTGGGGTTCTAGGAGATGAGAACTTGTGTTTGATACCATATTTTAGACAAATAGCATCGAATTGTTCATTTTCGAATTCACAACCATGATCACTTCTTATTGTCACAATGGTGAGATCCTTCTCACTTTGAACCTTTTTCCTAAAACTAGAGAAAACTTCAAAGGTTTCGTCATTTGTTCTTAGAAATAAAACTCATGTATATCTTAAGAAATCATCCACAATGACATAAGCATAGTGTTTTTCTCCTAAGCTTGAAACCTTAGGAGGACCAAATAGATTCATCTGAAGTAGTTGGAGAGGCTTAGATGTTGAAATATATTGTTTGGAAGAGAATGACTTTTAGTTTGCTTTCCCTTTTAACAAACATCACAAACTCTATCCTTTTAAAACAATATTTTAGGAAGACCCTAGACCCCTAACTAGATTATTTTTAGAAATCTTAGTTAAGGTATCAATTCCTACATGACCTAATCTCCAATGCCAAAACCACGAATTGTTAGAAGAATTTGCAGTAAAACATTTTTCATCTTTGCATGAGACATTATTCAAATCAATAGCATAAATATTTTCATGTCTATATCCCATGAATAAAACTTTCCCATTTGATTCATCCTTTATCATGCATGATTTAGATTCAAAAATCACTTTGTATCCTTTATCACACAATTGACTAATGTATAATAGAATATGTTTCAAACCATCAACCAATAAGACATCCTCAACTATGGGATTAGAAGAATTACTGATGTTGCCAATTCCAATGATTATCCTTTTTTGATTACCTCCAAATGTCACACTTCCTTTCTTGTCCTCAATAGAGGTAAATTTTGAGAAGTCTCCTGTCATATGCCTTGAACATCAACTATCAAAGTACCATTCATCATTTGCAGGAGAATCTCCATCCTACAATCAAAAATCAAGTTGACATTTTAGGTACCCAAATCTTTTTGGGTCGTTGGGGGTTAATTTTGGTTCCTTTTGGAACCCATACAAATTTAGTAACTTTCTTTTTATTAATTAGTTTTGCTGGACAAGAAAAAGATTTGTGTCCTATTGAATTACATGTATAGCATGTAGATGGTTTAACAAAGAAGTTCCTATAGTTTTTTTTCTTTTGGAATGATTGATATCCTAATCCGAGTTTATCAAATGTAACACTTTGTTGTCCTAGAAGCATATTTAAATTTTTGTTACTTTTAGTGAAGTTGAGAACTACTTTGTTCAAGTCACCATTTTTAGTTTTTAGGATGATAATCTCCTTTTCTAATGTATCAAATACATTGGCATGCTTTTCCACAATATTTTTATTTTCCTTTTTCAATAGTTTATATTTTAATTTAAGCAATTTGAATTGTTCATGCAATTCATCAAAAGCATCCATCAAATCATAATCTTCTAAATCATCATCTAATCGCTAAGTGTGTCACGTACCTCATTTTCTTTTGCAATGAAGCACATGTTGGAAACTTCCTCACTTCCAGACGATGATTCTTCATCACTATCATCCCAAGTTGCTTTAAGAGCTTTTTTCTTTTTGAAGGCTTTTGGTGTCTTCTTTGCTTGAGGACAATCGGCCTTGAAGTGTCTTGACTTTCCACATTCGTAGCATGTAATTTCTTTTTCTTTCTTTGGCCTCTCTTCCTTAAAGTTTCTTCTTCCTTGCCACTTTTTCCTTTGGAAAAACTTATTGAACGTCAAAGTCATTAAAGCAATTTCCTCATTATCTTCTTCTTTGCCTTGTTTGCTTGAGGAGACTTTGAGGGATATTGTTTTCTTCTTGGAAGCTTCCTTTTCTTTTAGTTCTTCCTTCTCATTGGATTTCATGGTGATCTCATTTGTCATGAGTGAGCCAATGAGTTCTTCCATTTTGAGGACCTTGAGATCGCAGGCCTCTTGAATTGCTGTCACTTTAGGTTGCTAAATTCTTGGTAGACATAGGAGAATCTTTCTAACAAGCTCTTCATTCGGATAAGTTCTACCAAGTGTTTTCAACCCATAAGTAACATTAGTGAATCGAGTAAACATTTGAGTAATAGATTATTCCTTATCCATGCTAAACAATTCATATTCATGTACAAGCATACTTAATTTATTTTCCTTAACTTGATTAGTTCCTTCATGTGTTATTTCAAGTACTTTCCATATTTTATGTGCACTTTCACGTGCTTGTACTCTATTAAATTCATCTCTTTTTCAAGCACAATATAAAGTGCTCAAGGCTTTAGCATTCAAACTTACCTTTCTCATGTCTAACTCATCATATTCATCATCTAATTTAGGAATATTCATACCATTTTCAATTTTAATAGGAATGTATGGTCCTCTTGCAATGATATTCCAAAAGGCATAATCTATTAATTGCACATAAATTCTCATTCTAGTTTTCCAATAGGTATAATCATTTCCATCAAAATACGGTGGCCTAGAAATATATTGCCCTTCTACATGCATGTTGTTTATGTTAACATCCATATAGTTTTCTTAGGAAGTATCTCAACAAATAATCATGATAAAGTTTATAACCTACTCTGATATTAATTGAAAGATCGAAACAACCTAAGAGGGGGGAGGGGTTGAATTAGGTTTTTAAAACTTCTCTATCTTAAGTGATTTAATACAATTAATGACCAAATAAACACAATAGTAATGAGCAACAAGAGAAGTGATAAGAGATACAGAACTGAGTTGTTAACGCGGTTCGACAAAGTACGCCTATATCCGCGCTTTAAGGCTCCCCCTTGAAGATCTATTCACTTCAACCGTTCGAGTTACAATTGATTGAACTTCATGGCGTCAATCCAACTGTTACAATAACTGATTCTTAAGGCATCACCCTTCTTGTTCGATAACAATAATTTTGAAATTGAAGCTAACACTTCACAATCAACTCTCAAATAGTAAATCTCTATTTGTGTATGTGAGAGTTGAGTATTTGCACTCTTTTCTTAAGCACAGAATTGAGTAAAAATTTTGGAAGTGTTTCGGTACGATTCTCACTTGTTGCTTTCAGCCTTGGAGTGCTTTCAATTTATAGACTCAGCTAAAATTGGTCGACCATTTCCTTTTTGGTTGACCACATCCGACTGTTGGAAACTAGTTGTTGCATTGTTCTGCACATTTTCGGTCAACCATTGTCTCCTTGCTAGAATGCCTTGTCGATCAAAAATCCTGGGTGTAATCTATAATGTATTTCGGTCGACTGCCACGACCGCGTCGTCAACCTCTTATTCGGCCAAAAGTATAATACCTGGAATTATGGTTCGACCATGGATAATAGTAATTGTGAATTATTGGGGATTTTGGAGTGGTTTTATTATGGATTATATTACACCAAAAATAAGTTTAGTAAATGTAATAAGTTTGGAGGTATAATTTGTATTGATTATTGGAATAAGATTGAAGATTTATTATATGATTATGGAGTAAATTATAAATTGTTGAGGAGTTGGTTAAGGATTAATTGGGAGTAAATTAAAAAGAGAATTGATTAAATAAAGAAAGGAATGAATTAAATTCAAATAAAATAAAAAGAATAAATGAAAAGAAATAGAGAGGCGATAGCAATGTTTACTGGGAATTACCAGTCGATACAAGTATCGACCGATACCACTGTGTTTTGCGAAGAACATGTTTTCAGCATTGGACTGGCTGAGTGTTGCGGTCGAGCACCCATCTTCCGCTCCCACATGAAATTGGTTACTCGAGAAGAGAATTGAAAATCCTAAGGCGTGATTCTCTTCTGTGATTTCTCCACATCCCTTCCCTTTACAGATGGCAGATTACCAAGGGTGTTAGGTGAGAAATATGAGGATGAATGAAGAGTGTTAGGGAAGCTGCTGATTAAAAGAGAGACATGAAGAGAAAGAGAGACAGAATCTCTCTAGAGAAAATAGAAACCGAGAAGAGAAAGAAAGGCAGGGGGATGAAGGCTTCCAGAGAAAGAATGATGGCCGTGAGGAAATAACAGAGAAAGGAAAGAAGAAGAAGAAAAGGGAGAGAAGCAAAAGAGAAAGAGAAGAAGGGAGAGACAGAGTGAGGCAGAGAATGAGAGCGAGAGAGACTGTAACGTCCCCCGGTGCTCTCAGTACAATATTGTCCGCCTTGGGCCGAAGCCAGCATGGGTTTGTTTTTGGGGTTAGCCCAAAACGCGTTGTACTAGGTAGGAAGGGGCTCCATGCTTATATACCATGCATTTTCTACTCTCCCAAGCGATGTGGGATTGTGCCCCCTGATATGGGCCAGACCCACAACTGGGCCTTTCCTGGCCTTCACAGGGTGGGATGTCACAATCTCCCCCCCTTAGGAACCCGACGTCCTCGTCAGCCACACTTCCGGTTGGGATTTCGCTTTGATACCATTTGTAACATCCCCCGGTGCTCCCAGTACAATATTGTCCGCTTTGGGCCGAAGCCCGCACGGGTTTGTTTCTGGGGTTAGCCCAAAACGTGTTGTACTAGGTAGGAAGGGGCTCCATCCTTATATACCATGCATTTTCTACTCTCCCAAGCGATGTGGGATTGTGCCCCCCTGATATGGGTCGGACCCACAACTGGGACTTTCCTGGCCTTCACAGGGCGGGATGCCACAGAGACAGAGTGAAGGGAGCTCTCGGGTGCTCTCCTGGTAAGTGAATCCCTTCACTTATGTATGGATTTTTATGGATTATGTTGTGTTAACATGGATTCTCTTATGTTAGAAGAAGAGAAAAGCAAAAGAAGAAGGAAGTGGTAGGAAGCTTCTGGGTTTGGGTCTTCTTTGTGCTTCTCGGGCGTCCTTTAGGTGTGGAGCTCCTTCCTGTTTTCTTATGGATTTAGTTGTGAATTAAATTTAGGATTAAGAAGGAGAAGGAAAATGTTAGGATTTATGCTTTGAGTTTTCCGGGAGTTATTGTTGAGTGTTCTGCCCTGTCGAAGTGAAATATGTTCTTTGGTTGGTTTCTGCCGTGGGATTTCGTTCTGTGTGGTGTATACAGTTTAATGGTTGTCATTGGATATTCATATTAAGTTTATATTAAGTTATAAGTTAAAGAAAGGTTCTGAGATAAATATGAAAAGTATGGGTGAGTAAGAAATTAGAGGAATATGTTGAGAATAATAGACTGTGATTGTTAATAGTTAAATGTTATGGATTTATGAAGGTATTGAAGGCATTGAAGAAGAAGAGTTTAAGTGCTAAAACGCGTTACAGATGCCAGGTAAGTGATATATATGTGTTTTGTAGAAAAGTCTATATTGCAAGAATTAAGAATTATATGTTGACTGTTTACTACTTTAATAGATTATTAAGTTTGGTTGTGATCATGTTCTGAAGGTTGTATTGATGCTTGCTGTTGTGTTTATTAGAAATAGGTTCTTTTAATAATATGTTTAGTAGATTTTAAATGATATTGATAATGATCATGTTTGAGGATTATAGGATGTTTATAATGATCATGTTTCGAGAATTTTATTAACTATAGAGATACTGTATGCATTCACGAGCATCATGTATCATGGTTTTCAAAAATGATAAATGGTTTTTATGCATGGTTTTGAAAAGGAAACAAAAACAAATAACATGAGAAAGATAAGAGTAATTGAATAAACGGAATCAAATGGTAATATAGTCTTGTGGGTCAGAGTGGCCTGTGTGGCTCGGCTTCCCAAAGACGTGATGGATGATATGAGATATGAGCTGTTAGTTGGTCCTTGATTGATGTCAAGGTTGGCCGAAGCCACGGTGTATGCTAAGTCGTTTAAGCGTTGATACGCACGGCCGCTAGTGCTACGATTGATGTCAGAGCCGACTGTTGTGTGTCGATGCGTACAACCACTAGCAGAGATTTCGGTCGACGTCGGAGCTGCTATACTCGATGTGTGAGGTCGCTGTGTATTGATGTACACAATAGTTAACATGTGGTTCCATCGATGTCGAGCCCTATCACATAGTGGGTCGCTGATTGATGTCGAGACCGAGTGCATTGATGTGCACAGTTATTGGGTTGTCGATTGATGTGGAACCAGGTGCATTGATGTGCATAATTATGGACATTATGGGTCAGAGCGGCTTGTGTGGCCCATCTTCCCAAAGATAGAGAAATAGTCAAATGAAAACAAAAAATGAAAACAGAAAATGCATATGGATTTCAAAAGCTGCATGACATGTACATTGTATAGTTTATTTTATATCACTTATTGAGCGTTAGACTCATTAGTTTAAGTCTTGTAGATGTAGGTATACGTATGAGAATAGGAGAACAGGTTAAGGAGCAGTTGATGAAAGATTTGCACGCGCGGATCTTATGGCTGGCTAGGCTAAGAGATTTAAAGAGAAATGATTTGTAAAAGGTTTTGTAAGGTATTTAATTTAATAAAAGAAAAGAATTGTATTTACTTCTGCTGCAATTTGTAAAAAGGGTTTTATAAAAGAAAAGTCTTCTATTTTTTTTTATAAAAGAAAAGTTTAAAATTTTACACGTTTTCAAATTTAAGAAAAACTGGGTCGCTACAGAAACACTACGTAACAATTTGTATTCAATTTTGGTCGACTATCTCGACTGTGTTGTCGACCTCTTATTCAACCGAAAAGCTACAGAGCAATCTGTAATGAATTTTGGTCTACTACCTTGACCGCGTCGTCGACCGTTTCCTCATCTGAAAACTTCAGGAGTAATCTATATTGAATTTTGGACAGCTACCTCGACTGTGTCGTCAACCATATCCTCGATCGAAAAGCTCTGGATAATCTGTATACATTTTCCGTCGGTATTGTTGACCGCATCTTCATACGCTTACTCGAAAAACATCAAGGCAATCTGTATTGTTTTTCAGTTGGGCTTGTCTATGCGTACATGACCACGTCCTTTGCAGAGTGAATTTGGTTGACTAGAAACCAGTTTTGCTCAACCTCGTCTCTTCATTTTGCAGTTCATAATTTGTTTAAGTCCCAATATTTGTACCTTTGACTATTTTGGCATTTAAAACGTTGTCATTTCAAAATGAATGCTTCATAAATATTGTAGCTGAATTCCTAAGTTTTCCATAATAGGTTGGATTGTTAAATTTGGAGTTTGTTTGCTATGAATAAAGCCCATGGAACTGAGAGCAAAGATTAAGGAAAGTCCAAGTGTCCAATCTTGGAGACCAAGTAAATCTCTACATGGAAACCATCCAAGTGGCCGAGCACCAATATGGATTAGCTGCCTAATACATCTAGATTTGGAGAAGAAGAGTAGAAGATATTAATTAAATATTCTTTTAATTAATTAACCTGGTTTTTATTAAGTAAAAAATCAAATAACTTATACTATGAGCCAATTAGAGTTATTGTTGCTTAATTAATTTACTATTATTTTATAATTTGTAATTAGCTATATAAAACCACCTTATGTATGGTTTTAGGGAGTTGAATTTGAATAGAAAAAGTCTTTGCTTTATTCTCAAAATTGGAGTGATTCCTCTTTCAAACATTTGATGAGTTATATCAAAAGTTCCCCCTCGTATGCATTATATCACGAGATTAAAGTTACTTGTAAGTTGGGTAACCTTTCTTATTGGCATCCGCGTTCTTACTCCTTGGAGGAAGGTGTGAAGTGGTGTCCAACTTTCGAAAGACGCTTCATTCAACAAATCATCCATATGAGAGTGTTCATCTCAATTACTTTCTATTTATGACGACCAATTTTATATCAAACATATTTCTTAATCCGTGGTGGATATTTACAATGTTCTTGAAGGAGTTCTTTTCTATTTAATCCAAAGAGGCGTGGTCCAAATTTCAGCTTCAAAGTTTCTAAAACCAAAGAGTTACAAGCTTTCAAAGTTGGACTTTCCAAAAATGAATTTGTGACAAAATAAGGAAACAAAGGAACTGGTCGATCAGCTCAACTGATCCATCGACCGCTCTATCGAATGCCTTTCAAGAGTCAACTCTGTTATTTTTTGGTCAACAATACTTGATCACTCTGTTGACCGTTGCGCCTAAAAACAACCACCTTTGGTTGATCATACATCTTTAACACTTCATCTCTCTTCAATATTTACAGGTTACTTCTTTACCCCTTCCGTTAGTGCATCAAATTGCAATAAGTGAAGCAATATTAACGAGAAGATGATGTCGGGAAGCTTCCGCTGGTTTTGTCCATCGTCGGAAATAATTTCCACATTTTCAGTTTTCTAAACATCTTCTCATCGTAAAAAACAATTGTCTCTTCTCGATTTCACCGTCCAGTTCTCATCACCATCTTCTCCTTCCTCTTCCTGGTTCATCGTCGTCTTCCAGTGTTCATCACCAATGTCTCACTTTTTGCAAAGAAAAATGATCTTTCCGTGGCAAAAAGTGATCGTTCCACAACGGAAATAATTTTTTCGCAAGCAGAACATTGTCGTTCTGTAGCAAAAAGTGATCGTTTCACTGCGAAACATTGTCTTTCCGCTTGAAACGATAACGTTTTGTGGCGGAACGACAACTCTTTTTAACGAATAGTGGAAAGACAACATTCCGCCATGGAATAACAACACTTTTTCAAAAAATGTAATTGCCGTGTTTACTCCATCTATTTTTCATAGTTTAGTGGTTAAATTATTAATAAAAATATTTTAGTGGTTAACTTGTCATTAATCACAAATTATAACTATTGATTTGTCATTTTTCCTTTTAAAAAATTGAGGGAATGATGAGAAAAGCAAAATCTAAAAACTTTAGGGAAAATGACAAATCAACCATCGTCGTTTCCGGTCAATGACAAGTCAATCACTGTGTTATATTTGCTAACAAGTTAACCACTAACGTATGAGAAATTGACAAATCCAACATCACACTCAAGTTAACCCAGGCAAAACTGCCTAGACACCGCAAACAAGTGTCTGGACGCCGCCCAGGCAAAACTACTTGGACGCCGCAAACAAGCGGCGTCCAGGCAAAGAAGCCTGGACGTGAGGCATCCAGGCTTTTTGTTTGCCTAGACGCCGCAAACCAGCGGCGTCCAAGCTTTTTGTTTGCCTGGACGCCGCTGGTTTGCGGTGTCCAGGATTTTTGTTTGCCTGGATGCCGCAAACCAGCGGCGTCCAGGCTTTTTGTTTGCTTGGACGCCGCAAACAAGCGTCGTCCAGGCAAAGAAGCAAGCCTGGACGCGCAGCGTCTCTGGAGCTCTCTATTTGTCATGCATGGCGTTCTCGATCAATTGTGTTTCATGGTTACTTTGAATTCGTTATGTATATGGTTTACGAATGCA